>VWZP01006528.1:1934247-2003789 GCA_013396995.1 Dicaeum eximium | reverse complement strand
TTTATTTTATTTTATTTTTAATATTCACAGTCTGGACATGTAAACAGAAGACAAGAGAAGACATCTGCCTTTAATAGCCAGCAAAGCAGCTAAACATTTCCTGGTTCTATTTGGAAGTCTCAAAGTCAGATGCATGTTTAGTCTCCTTGAAGTGACATTGATGAGCTTAAACTGCTGAAGCTAAATAAAACTCTTTGGAGTTTAACTTTTCTATAACATAAAAAAACCAATCTGCAGCACACATCCTTCACTTTACCTAGTTGAGCAGTAGTGAATCAAAATTAATTGTCTTTGAAATGCATATGCTTTACATCTTGAAAGCTAATCATTATCACTAGAAGAAATGTCTGCTATATAATGAATAAATTCAAGATAGAATGAAAGAGTCTTTCTTTTTCATATTCTCTGATTGTAATTTGTTATGCTAACATTAATCTGTGAAGAGACAGAAATCTTAGCCAAATAATGGAGAATTAGCTTTGACTCAGTTACTAACATGCTATGTCACCTTGATAAAGTTGGAGAAACACATTATAGACCTATTCTCCTGGAAAAAAACCACCACAGAAGAAAAGTTACTGACAAACTCTGTGTTTTCTTTCAAGCTTCTCTTCTAAAACCACGAAAGGACTTGCATGATAAAAGACATTTTTAAGACAATTTTGAAATCCTGTAGATATCTTCACTCTAGTCTAATGAGCTGGTTTGTGTCCATGCTCTTCTGCAGCAGTGGGGATGCATTTGCCTGAGTTGGTGTTCCAACCTCCCAGCTCCCACATAAAGGACAAGCACCACTGCCCACATGCAGCAGGGTAAACTGGAACTCAAAACTGAGACAAGCCCCTATTTTAGTCCCCACATTTTAGTGGAAAAAGATTGTAATATAAATATAATAAAGGTTGTTCCAAGTTTTACCTGGATACTACAAGAGAGGCAGAATTGGTGAACAGTTTGCAAAGTCATGATCCAAAACCTCCTGACTCTGGTAGAAATCTGACAGCAAAACAAAAGATCTGCATTGGAGCAGAAACAATAGCAGTGAAGCTCTGCTTCAGTGCACCCTGGGACTGCCAAGACCTTGCACCAGGAAAATTCCTGTAACTTGGTCAGCCAAAGGCATATGAAAGCCTGCCCTTATGAATGGCAGCGATTGCCTGCTGCTGGCAGCTTCAAGGATTACACAGCTGTCCAGGGGGAAAACTTTGACTAATCCATTATGTGTTTGCAGCATGCCCGAAGTTTGGATGTTCTCTGGCTTACAACACATGACTCACAAACTGCAGGGCTGCCATCATGAGAATGCTGCAGTTCTGTGCACATGAGGGAAGGTTGCAGGTACAGCAGCTCAGGTGTGAGTACACAACTCACATGGCAGGGCAGTGGCTAAGCAGAACATGACTTAGGTTGATATGAAAAAAAGGACTAGAAGATAATACTAATACTATATCTGCTATTTCTTACTAATGGAGAGTTTCTGGTGAGGGATCACAATAGGGAATGACTGCAGCTCTGGTGCTTAGAGGGAATGCTGACATGCACACTCACACACACAGGGACCTACCACTGATGGAGTCACTGAGAAGCTTCACATCACTGTTAGAGGACCTAGGGTAAATGGTATGGTTAGCTCTAATCTCAGCACACTGCTGTTGTGGCAAACATATGGAAAAAATCTCAAACTGACAGGCACTGAAGAGCCAGAGACTGTCTTGTTATTTATTGCTGAAGTATGATAGTGTTCAACAAAATAATAATATTCTCTATCTTCAGCCTGTGAAGTACCACAGGAAAATCCTATTGCAAGCGCCACAGAGAAATAAAGACCAAGGTATGTGGAAACTCAGGAGGAGACAGATTACAGGCAGATAATACTACACAAGTAACTAATGGGTTTTCTATTACAATAATACAGCAACTTCAGCAGAAGAATAATTAGAGGTAGATAAGCACAAGGAAGCCTGTGGAGCAAATAAATTGAAGCTTTAAGCAAATATTTCACTATGAGTGTCAGATTTTTTATTCAGAAGCCAACAGGAAAAGAAATTAGCAGTTTCCTGAAGTGTAGCATTTTAGGGCTTAATGAATATTCATACTGTTTTACAAAATCTGTAAATAAACCCAGATTTGTTAAAATAGGGATTTTCCCCACTATATTCCTTTTAGGCAATTATTTCTTTTAAGTCAATTCTTTTGTGAACATACTATCTTTTAAAAAGTCCACAGATGAGTTATTGACTCCTAGTTTTCTGTCTTTTGCTGATTTTTGGTTGGTTTATTTGTTTCAATAGTGTTCTTACTGTTCCATGTGTTGCTTGTGTGCTTACTTTATTGAAAAATATTGTTCCTTTAGCTGCAGTTTCTCTTTCTCCAAGGTTCAGATATTAAACTGAATAAATAATTAAACAAATTTATATCCCTTTTTATAGAGCCAGTGTATATGTATGGCAGGCCAGCAGGAACCTGGTGATATCAGCCCCAAAGAGGATGTCCCTATGAGCTGTTGAAATAGAAGACTGTTTTCCAAAGGGGTCAGATTCTGCTTTGTTGCTTTTTCTGAATAAGACTTTATTCAGTGAGTCATTCTAGTTAATTAGGCTCACAGAATGATAATAATCAGCATGACTAACTGGATCATAATGTGGCCTAAATTTGACAGTCTTTACAATGAAACTCAAAGATAACTAAATAATTATTCTTATAAATACCTGGTTGTCTTTACCAGTTTAATGTCATGACAACTTCAAATAGTCTTACTCTGGGAATTAATTTTGCTTAGTAACTCAATGAAGTAGCAATCACTATGTATTTTTGTGTGCTATGCTGTTATACAAAAAGATTTTGAAGTATCTTATGATAAGTTGGATTTTACAATTGCTATTTTGTGAAACAATTTTTTAAACTAAAACTAGTAGTCATGGCTTCCTTTTTCATTCCACATTATTCTTCATCTTTAAGGGAGTGGGATTTTTAGAAGTCTAGAGATGCTAGTAGACCCTCCAGAATCCTTTCTTCTTTTCTGGCCATGGCTTCAATTAAAAAAGAAATTGTCCATTCAAGCATGTCCATTCAAGTGCATGTGTACACAAGAAGCAAAATCACACTTGATAGATGTATTAAAGAAAAGGAAATCTGCAGGACCAGGCTATATACCAAAAGACAAGCTGTGGGGGAAGAAAACCAGCCTGGATGAATGCTGAGCTTTAGTTTGAACTCAGGGAGAAAAAACATCTTTGGAAGAAGGGGCAGGCACCTCACAAAGAGTACAAGAGTGTTATTAGTTCATGTGAAGAGAAAATTAGGAAGGTGAAAGCTCAGCTAAAGCTCAATCTGGTAAACTTTGTAAATGCTACTAAAAAGTGTTTTTATAAATACATTAACAACAAAAGAAGGAATAAAGAAAATCTTCACCCTTCATTGGATGTGGAGGGGAGCATTGTCAGCAGGGATGAGGAAAAGGATTAATGTCACTTTTTGGCTCAGTCTTTAACTGAAAGACCAGTTATCCTCAGGGCAGCTAAGCACTGAGCTGGGAGACAGGGATGGGGAGCAGCCAGGACAAAGTAGTCAGTGATGTTCTGGGCCACTTATGAGGAGTGTCTGAGGGAGCTGGGGTTGTCTAGTCTGCAGAAAAGAGGCTCAGGGGTGACCTTACCACTCTTTACAATTACCCAAAAGGAGTTTGTGGAGACATGGGGATCAACCTCGTTTCCCATATATAATTAGTGAGAAGACAAGAGGAAATGGCCTCAAGCTGTGCCCAGGAAGGTTTGGGTTAGACATCAGGAAATTTTTCTTTACTGAAAGGGTTGTCAAGCATTGGAATAGGCTGCCAAGGGAAATGGCTGAGTCACCATCCCAGGAAGTGTTCAGGAAATGACTGGATGTAGTACTTAGTGCTATGGTTTAGTTGACATGCTGGTATTCAATTAAAGGTTGGACTTAGTGATCTTGGAAGTCTTTTTCAATCTTAATGAGTCTGTGTTTCTGTGATTCTATTCTATATTTATGCATATCAAATGAACAGCACACCCAATTAATCTATCAATGCACCTAAATCATGGCCTTTTGGATTATAGCTCTCAGGGAGTGAGGCTGTAGTCAGGCACAGTGTGCCATTGCAACTCAGGCAATTTAAGACGCTAAGATTCCATTTCCACCTACAAGGGTTTAACATTGACTCCCTTTCAGAGGTTACCTTTCCCTCAGCTATTCTGGAATAACTGTCCATGTAATTATGCCATAAATCCAGTCCCATCAAAACAATATGGCTTAGAAAACTCTACTAATAAAGTGTGTAAGGTATCGTGACTTGTGCAGAGTTTTTTGCAGATCTGAGGCCTGAGTAATCTTGGACAGACAACAAGCAATTGTTATTGTTTGCTCTGACTCAAACATAACCAGCAGAATTTTTGATGATGGTTTTACTTTTCCCTTTTTTTTTTTTTTTTTTTTTCATTTTAAAACTGCAAATACAATACTTAATTCACAAGGCTGTTAAGGCTTAACTAGTATTTAAAAAAATTAATTTCAAATATCTATGAGTCAGACTAGCAAAAGCCTGCTCTTGCAGAAGCACAATAACCAACCCTAAGGCTTCAGGACAGTTATTTATATGTAGTTTGTGAGAACAACATCAACGTGTCTGGGAATTGCACAGCCTAGATGGGATATGGCAAGTCTGAACTTAAAGGCATTTTAGCTATCATTACTGTTAAAAAACAATCCATAAGCTCAGAAATCTTGCCATTGTATGACTTGTAGCCTGACTCCTCAGGAAAGTCGGGCTCGCACAATCATACCTGTGATCAATATCTGTACTTGTATAGAACTTTCTTTTCTGCCTTAACTTTGAGATATCATGACCAATATCAGTCAGGAGTAGAGATCTCTGAGGAAATTAAATATTTCATGGAAAGAGCTAGCCAGTCAAAGGAAAGAAATGTTATGCATCTATGACTGAGACACTCCTCAGTTCACCAAGCCTGAGGAATTATCATGGCCCTACCAAATTTACAGAACTAATCAGAAGAGCAACTAATTATCAAGAGATGAACTCAAGATAAGATGAGAACCAGAAGTACACATATCATTTGGCACCAGGTATTTTATACATCAGCAATGAGTTGCAAATCTTCCAGCTGCACAAAAATATTCAGTACAATATGCAAGACCACTACCCCACTTCGTTGTTTCTTCTTTTCATTTTGGTGCCAGAAATGCACTGGGTGTGAGATCCAAAAGGGCCTTCATAGTGACACTATAGCTTAAGATATTGTACATCATATTTTTGGTGTATTGTCCAGCCATGTAGTATATTGCTCTTCTGCTCTGCTCTACAAATGTGTGGTATGTCACTCTTCTGCTCTGCTTTGCAAATTCACTGAAGCTTTCGATGAAGAAGAGGCACTGGGAGCCTTATCTCCACTTCTGAAGGGATGTAGACATATTAGTATGTCTGTAGCAGCTTTCTCATGCAAGCCTCTTCATTTCACCAGGCTAGAATGACTTCTGAAAGCTAAAAGAATAGATGATGATTCAGAGGAGCAGCAACCTGAAATTGATCTGCAAGAGTTGAAGCAGCCTGCAGAATTGCTAGAAGTCAAGACAAGACAAGGAGAGACCTGTCTGAAGACCTGGAGTTTTTTCCCCAGAAAATTGTCCTATGATTCTTTTCTTTTCTTTTGTATAAATGAAATCTGAAAAGACACAAGAAATAGTACAGCTGGTTTTAGGTGAGACTACATCTCTAAATATTATTTTTTAGGAGATGCAGGAGGAAAATTAAAATTATGTCTTTAAATCTTTTGCCTAATTTCACTACTTTGCAGAATTTATTAATGCAAAAATAATAATATTTATTTGCTTCTCTTCCAAGCAATTTTCTCCTCTGCTTCAGCAAACTACCATTTTTGTTTCAGTAACAATTGCAATGGGTTTCTAAACTGTTGAGACATATGCTATTAGGTAGATGTCCAAATTAATCTGTAAGCTTCCTTATCTCTCTTTTCCTTTCAAGCATAATGTTGTGTCATTTTTACACACCTTGATAGTACAAAGTATTAACACAGGCTATTTTTATTAAGAAGTTGTGGAAAATTGTGTGGGATTTCTTTGGCAAAAATGCTTAGTCCAAATGTGGATGCCCTGATGGAAAGAGTTCAAAAATTGCATGAATGTTGACAAATAAAACTTGTCATAATGCCCAAGAATTGGCACTTGTTAACAGTGAAAGAACATGATGTCTATCACTGCATTCAACAGCAAGGCTTGAAAATGCATAGATTAATCACTGCTCATTTTAAAGGATTTTTAAGTGAAATGTTAAGTGATTTTTTTAATGAAATTTTCAGAACAGTGGGATACTCAGACTAGCATAGCCAATGATATTTTACACCCTGTTTTAAAGGAACTGTTATGTTATTTAAAGGTGATTTTGGCTATAGAGAATTATTGACACAGCTGATTTTGCTTTTCTAATTGATCATCTCATACAGCTTCTTGGTTTGGATGAAGTCTCTGAGGGCTATTTGTAGGTAGCAGGATTCCTCATGCTTTGGCATGCTGACTTCTGCACATTAAACACATGAAATCCTGCTCACTCAGGAACAAACACTAAAAACACCAATTTGGTGTAAAAGGATGTTTTTAATCTGTTACACTTAATATCTTCCTCTGTACACCTGATGGAGCAGTCTGAAAGAATCACTGTGGGAAGGGCAATACATTTTAAAATGGCAAGACTACCTAAATTTAAGTCAGCTCTATGCCCAAAGTTGTCAGGTAAATTTAAATTTACTTTTTTTTTCCATTAAGATTCTTATTTTGTCTGATATGTATACATAGGGAAATGTAAGTAGCAACATGTGTAAAGTGTGTTTAGGAATTTTTTGTGGAGGAGTTCCCTGTTGAGCTGCATTTATCAACTGTTGGGAGGAAAGAGTTAAAAGGGGAAGAATGAGGATGAGGATGGTAGATTTCACTCAAGTGACCATGCAGTTGGGAATGCCAAGGCCTGGAGAATAACAGTGTGGAAAACCCCCTATATTATGCCTATTGGTGTTTATCCTCTGTTTTGAGAAGTAGAATTTCTGTATAGAGATAAAATAGGTGTTTTTAGAGACTTGGAGGCACTCTCCTGGACATGCTTGAGCTTCCTGTTTTGGGATAGAGAAGATCAAAGCTCAGAGATCATAAAAAAGCACAGGGAGATCACAGCATGGTGAAAAACTACAAAATGTGCTACTTAGTATTCATATACAAATTGCATTAGCACTTTCCCAAATGGCATATTATTATTTAGAACATGCTGCAGTCAGACATAACAACTGTAGGGAAGAGACAGTCACTGACAGGTACATGAAGAAAAATATTTTTGGCAGACTTTATCAAGTCTGTGTTACAGCCTCACAGCAGCAGATGAGATCACACTGTGCTAATGTCTGCACAACCAACGATTTCCCATCTCACTTCCCTCCCCCAGCACCTGACCTACTTTACATCACTTTACCCCGATGGGCTCTGTAAAGCACTTGAAAGCCTTCAAACCGTGGAGATCTCGTAATGCTCCAGATACAAATCCTCAGTTATTACTGTCCATCATTTATGTGCTAGAAACATCCCAGTGGCTGTTCATAGGCATAAATTATCAATCTGTGTCAGGCAACTGTTTTAGTACCAGAAGCACTGTACTGCTAAGGGAGTTACAGCTGTCCTGAACTATTAGTTGCAGATAGGAGTTTCAGCAAACACTTTAAGAAACTCTCTCCTCCTCTCTGGTTAGTATTCTCTGGGCTACTACTGCCCTCTAATAGAACATAAGAGATATTTTTATTGTACAGAGAAAGGCTACAGAATTCCTCACATAAACTATCAGTATGTCTAAAAAAGAAATGTAGAAATAAACCACACTGTTCTTAAACAACTAATTTTAAAATATCAAAGAATTAATCTGGCCAAATTTACATAACCTTTCTCTCTTATTATTATAGAATAAATGCTTAGTATAGAATAAATGATTCAAAATAAAGAATTTAAATCAATAGAAAACAATTGAGGATTGAGAAAAACTTTGGAAAATTATGTGTGCCTTTTAGGAAGCTGAGTGTGGCAGATGAGATAAATACATAATTATAAACAACTATCATTACAAAAATGTTGTGAAATGGTTAAAATATTGCACACAGGATACATTGAGAAAAAAAAAAACAAATTAAAAACTCATCAAATGAATAGTTATTAGCTGCATTATGTTCCCTCTACTGCTTTACCCACAGGCATTGTACCATTATTGCAGTTATTGTATATCACAAATTACAGACCATCTCCAATATTTGCTACCATAGAATTACAGCCTCAGGGAGTGCCAAGTTTCCTGCCATCAGCATTCAGGACACTACCTTTGTGAGGATAACAAGAGAAATCAAAGCAGGCAATCAACAATGTGGAAAAACTGCAGAGAATTATAGCATATAATATTCTGCTTCCAAGCTATTATAAAATCCAAGCCTATAGTTACATGCTGTGCAGCCTCAGGTTCCTAAGAATGCAGAGCCTGCAGCAGTGCAGCACACCTGAGGGTGCACACACAGGTGCACCTGGGCTCACTTGGCATTCCGAAGCCGCATGGCCAAGGAAGACAATCACCAGTCTGGAGCTGGAAATCTTTACTTCAGATACCAAACAAATCATGCTCCCTTTTTTTTTTTTTCTCTTTGTTTTTGTTGAGGTGGCTGAAATGTGGCCAACAGCTTTTGAGAGTTTTTATGAGACTGAAGTGACATAGGACTTTGTCTTTTGAGGGGCCTTGGAAACTCAGGAAAAAGCCTGGCTCTCACTAAGTCTGGCTTTTCAGTGCTGTTGGTATGGAAAATACTTCCTACGTTTCTTTGCATGTACTGAATTTTGTGGAAGAGAGTGAAGACCTCCTAAAAATGCACAGCTTCAGGCCAGTGGCTGTGTAGAAGATGAAGTCCACAGTCCTATGTATGAATTTCCAGTATGAGTGCCAGTAGGAGAGAAGGGAAGGGAAGCTTTAGATATTAAACAGAAAATGATTTTGGCTTACCAGTTAAAAACCTGGGGAAGGCTAGAGAAAAAGGGCTATTTTGCTTAATGCCTTTATGCATCAAAACTTATTATTTCATCCAGCAGAGGTAATTTGAGAGTGTATCTAGAGAGTGAAGCTGATTACTGCTTTAATGCAGAGTGTGTTTTGCTATGAAGCAAAAGACCAGAAGCACAGGAAGTAAGGACAGAGTGAGGAGTAAGGTGCTACACAGACATAGGTACATAGCACTAGAAACCTGTTCCAGAGTTCAGATTAGCCTTTGGTTTTGTCCTTTACTGCTTTGTGTGTGGCAGATTTCATTAGAAAATTATATAGCACATTTCTATACTTCAAGTCAATAAACAAGTCTCTATTTTCTTGATGTGTTCAGTCTAAAAATTGTTGCGAGAGACAGAGTGGATTTTTGCCTCCCACAGAAATGATGAGAATAATTTATTTCTAATTTTTGCTGCTACTGTCTCAGGCTATGCTATTAAGAAATAGCTGTTCTGGATAGTGGAATGAAAACAAGAAATATTCCCTCTGTGATGGTAATGGTTGCTATTAAATCTAAAACCCTAGAGCAATGTAAAGGTCTAGGATGATAATGTAATATGATCACTTTGTCTCTCTGAATGACTTAGGACTGACATTTATGTTTTCAAACAAGGCCTGATTTTTTTTTCAATATCTGCCACATTACTATGCTTTGGACAACTGCATACCTTACTGTCCAAGCCTCTGACTTGGACTAATTTATGTCTCCTTACTACCCATGAGTGGGAGTCAATTGCCTTAAGTTAGGGACAGGTGTCTATTCATGAGTGACTAAGTGTTATCAGTGGATTTATCTTGCCAGTCCAGTCCTCCCTTTATTCCCAAAGTTCACTTAATGTTTAAATGCACCTGTAAAATCACAGTACAAGGTTTTATATACTGCTTATTGAGGGGACTTGGCTTCTGAAGTGCAGATATACAGGAGTACTGATCACCTGTAAGCTATCGATTAAAAGTCTTCAAAAGGAACATAGTGATTGGAATTTCTGACATTTAAGGTTCACACTTGACAGAAGGGTTTTAGCATTAACAGGTAACCACATCTGTATGACATTTCTGACGTACAACAGTTTTGAGTAATTTGTCATGCTTCATTATGAATGATTCTTTTGCTGGAGTTTTTCCTCTCTCCTAAATTTTCACAAAAAGCCTGATGAACTACTGTGATGCAAGCGAAAAGCTAAACCAATGATTTTATTTCCTGCATTACAACTAATTTGGAATCAGTAGGCTCAGATACTTACTTATTTCATATGACACACAATTAATGTTCATTAGCAAAATACTAGGAACATTTTGGCTTCTGAAGCCAATGGCATTTTTTCCTTAGCAGCACATTTTTTTGCTACTTTTGTGAATGTTGAAGGCCCCCATGAACATCATGACACAGTTTCACAGCATGTTACAGCATGGGGTGTTGGGCAGAGGTCCACCTGCATGGCCCACTTGCTCCTGCAAGAACAACTTGACAGGAGGAAAGACTGAACTGTCTTTGATTGTCAAATTAATATGCTTGCCTCCAGGATATGGTGCCCCTGATTGAGATTACCTGGAATGCTGACAATTCCAACTCACTTCTTGAGTGGAACTTCTTTTCAGATTTCAGTCTGTGATTAGCAACTTCTGTGCTTCCAAGTCCTCCTTTATGAAGGCAATTTTGGTGAATTTTAGCATCTCCTTGTTGTAAATCAAATTTGGTAAAAATTTTCTCTCTGAGAAGCAAAAGCTGAAGTAGCAACGCTCCAAAATTACATTACATCAAAGGAGTAAGGCACTCAAGAGCAGTATTAAGCAAGGTGGAAAAACCTTTCTGAAGCAGAAGAACAGAAGGGTTTTGAGATTCTTAAGCTCATATTTATGGAGTTTAATAATAATCTTATGGAGACTAAAAATCCAGACATCATCAGCTATTTACTCTTATACTACATTTTCTATGGGAAGGTAATCCTGGCCCCAAGGGAGCAGAAAATGCTGCATTTGCAGTGTTTGTATAGGAATGCTTCCAACTTTTGTTCTTCAGTCCTAACAGTTGGAGCAGCAGGATACCATGAGTGATCAGCAGAGTCATGCAACAGGAAGCCATCATGACTTTCTGCTCTGTAGTTGGAAATAAGACTAAGAATCAAGGAAGCAAGTCTTAAGCAAGTCTTCCACTTCTGGTGCTCACACACTGAATAATGATGGTTGGAATCCAAAACTAACTACTTGTATAGTACTTTAAGCACCTCACTGTTGAAAAACATATTGGTCCAGGAGAGTTCATAGTCTTTTTAATTAAAAGAAAGCAAAAAAACTCCTTCGTCTCTTTTTTTTTTTTTTTTTGTCTTTTTTTTTTTTTTTTAAATCCAAATCTTTCACTCTTTGAAACTTGGCAGGTAGTAAAATAGGGCTACTTTAAATACAAAGTGAACTTCTTATGTATATGTAAAAAAATTTTGGCATTTCTGAAATGGGTTAGTATGCAACTAGAAACTATTTTTAACATTCTGTTGGACCTGGGCAACAATTTTGCAATAAACAAACATAGTAGCCAAATGTGCTTAAGCCATCAATTTTATCAACCATCTTTTAGAGAAAAAAAAAGAAACAGAAAAACCAAAACCTTTAATAAGAGCAATAGTTTAATAGAACCAGAAAAAATTTATTGTTACAAGTAGGGTATCTAAGAAAAAATTATGTACTGACTTCTATAGCATTGCAGCACTCAGGTATAATAAAATTGATGAGTCCATATAATAAAATTTATGGAACTAAGGTGGATTCAATTTATTTGAATATTCCGTTATGTTTTTGTTTATTCCCATAGCAGATGTTTAATTTACAAACCAGGCAATTATTACAGCTCTTCCAAACAAATAAGAACAGATTAGTCAAACGTTCACATCAGTTTTTATGTTTATCATTAGTTTTATGATGAATCATGAATATTCAGTGTTAAGAAAAAACTCTCATTATGATACCTAGAATACCTTAAAATTATGGTTTTCATCTCCAAATGGTGTCTCATCCTGTTTGAAAACACTGCTAATGTATATTACTATGAGCTGAGTTTAAATGCTAATAGAGATTGCTCAAATATCTTCCTGATGCTTTCAAATAGATTAGCTTTGCATTCCCAATACTTTAGTATGGATGTGGCCAACTATGGTATATATATTTTTTACATAAATAAAGGAATTTTGGTTTTTATTTCAGAGAGAATTCTGGGTGCCTAAGTGTTTTGTTTTTTTTTTTTTTTTAACAAGAAAAGGTAAACCTGCCAAAAATCCTCACACACCTCTTTCTCTCACAAAACAAATAACTACCTAGATATTTGCCTTGAATTTTCAGGTAAAATCAGTATTATCCAGCTGGCCTTTGGCTTACACCGTGTTTCCTGGAATATATCCCATGGTAGAAGGAAATCATTCTATCAGCAGAGATGCCATGTTACATTCTGAATGCACATTATAAACATACACTGGCTATCACTTAGCTGTTTATGTTGTTTGGTTTTTGTTTTGTTTTGTTTCATTTTGGCTAAACAGACTGGGATGTCATAAATAAGAACAGAGTGTCTGTCTATCATGGAAGGTGTTTGTCACATATGCACATGTGAATGAGACCTGTCTGAGAAAAAAGTGTCCCCCTTCTCATTTTCTTTAAATGAATTGCAGTCTGCTGAGTTTTATGTTAGAGGAAAATAAAATAAGACTCAATTTCTTCCCCAAATTCCTATAATGCATAACTCACTTCAATTTGCCAAAACTTTCACTCTTTCATTTCATGATGAGCTAAGAGAAGGTTTTAGGGTTAGATAAATTTATTCAGATAAACTTTTGTGGAATACTCTCAGTAAGAACATTCTTTGTAGTGCAAGACAGATTAAGTGTAAAAGATTCCATTGGAAAACAAGCATCTATTGTTACAAGTGCTCATTATTGCAAAAAAAAATTGTCTTTAGCCACTTGACAACAACACTCTTTGTTGACAAAAACACTCTGGACAAAATGAAAATAAATCAAAATTATGCCTGCCACCTGTTCCCTATTTACAGTAAAAATTCGATTAGAAACTTTAGCTGTAAAACTACTTTCAGATAAACTTGTGTAGCATTGTTATATAGCTTTCAGATCTGTAATATTACAGGATTCTTTGAATGTGAAAATTATAATTTTGGGTATTTTCTTATCACCCAGGTTCTAAGAAGAAATTCTAATACCCCCGCCACTTCAAAATTACAAATAAAGTGGTGCTTTCTGCATCAGAAGCATTGGACCAGACTGCCAAGCAAGTGGTTGATACTTCCCTGAAGGTATTTAAAAGACATGTAGATGTGGGACTTAGGGACAGGGTTTTGTGGTGCAGTGCTGGGTTAATGGTTGGACTTGAAGACCTTAAAGGTCTTTTCCAACCTAAATGATTCTCCAAGTTTATGATTTATGCAATGCACCTTAAGCATTACTGCACCACACAGCCTTCACATATTGTTCCTGGAACAAATATAGTTAGTTGAAATTATTTTCTTGTTTGAACTAAAACCCGAGGATTTCCAGGACAAAAAACTCCTGCCAGTTCACGCTGAAACTCTCATCCATCCTCTTCCAAAAATTCTGACACTTATTGATTCTCAGTTTCACAGAGAACTTCACAGCAAGGAAGGTATCTTATTAAAAATATATCATGATGTGGAGCTGCAGATCTGGGAACATCAGACCACATTATGTAAATAGCCATAATATCAAAAAGGAGGAACTGTGTTGATAAACTAGTGTACATAATTACTGGATTTCCACTGGAACAAAGCAAACCACTCTAAATGAGAAACAGTTCATTGGCAAAGTGATTTCAGTAAATAGTACAGTACATTTACATCACAGAGTGTGCTTTTTGAGAGTAAGTACATATTGCGCTGCATGGGAAAAAATATGCATACTGGCAGATGTGAACATGTATAGATTTAGATAAGAACACAGACAAAAATCACAGCACAAATAATGCCAAGTCACTGTCTGAGGATGAACTGGGAAGGATAAGCATTGAGCAGCAACTTTGTTCCACAACTCTCTGCTAATTATTCTAATACTACAACCACTCCCCTAATTTCAGATCGTTTCCATGGTATCTGAACCTCTGAACACTATAAAAATGATCAATTACCTAGGATGCCTTAATGAAGAAAATGCAGAGGTTGCAAAGGTAAGCACTGCAGTCAAGAAATTAACAGCCAAGGTTGCTTGCACAGTTTTAACTCTTGCCCTTTATGCACATATATTATAGCCCTTTGCCTGCAGATTGCTTTGAGTATTTCACGTGTTCCTCCAAGTTGTATATTTTAGTCTTCTGATAATGGGCCATCCATTGAACAAACTCTTTTTGTTTAGGTGTTTAAGCAACATAACTTTGACAGGAATGCATTATTTTAACGTTTCAGCAGGTTTTTTCTGGAAAAAATACCATTAGCAATGTAACTATTATCACTTTTCTTTCAGCTAGTTTGGTGTCTTTTCTGTGATTTGCTCTCAGTTTTCTTCCCTTTAAGACTTTATATATTTCCACTAAAGCACTGGTCTGGGATATACTATCTTTTTTTTTTTTTAAACTATTTATTCACAAAAACCTCTATTTAAAATGCAAACAGTGGATTTAACCATGTGATTCTACCAGTGTTATGGTCAGAGGTAATGCCACCTCTTTTTTCCTGTGTGATAGCCATCTGCTTATACACCCAAGGAACATGCCATACCTTGCAGCCTGTCATTGCCAGGGAGTGAAGAAGTTACCCTCCTGCTGCAAATACACTCTACAGAGAGTGATGTGTCAGCAGAGAAAAGAGAAAGAAAGAGAAAAACCACAAAACCACATTCTGATCAGAATAGAGGTTTTGTGTGTCCTCTTCAAAGGAAGGATTCTGATTTAATTTCATGTATATCAAGTTTTGTAGTTGAGTCCCAGCTGACTCAAATTGGTGAAAGATTTTTTAATTGAATAGGTCAGCTGTATGGTTAATTCTTTGGGGAAAGACTGAAGTCTGTAAAATGCATAGGAAAAATATAATTTTCATTAAAAGAGCTTAATGAGCTGTACAACCTCAAATTTTAAAAGCTCTTTGATTTGTACCCTGGTTCCAGTTAGTCCCCTTCACAACCAGGGGGTTGACATTGCAGCAATAGCACTTGTTATTCTCTGGCTGCCATGCTCTGCAGGGCTCATCAGGGACAGGCCAGTTTCTAGGTAGTGAGAGTCAGTGTAGTGCCTTAAAGTATGCAGAGCTGTAATGAATGTCATCAGCTCTTCCATAATCTCTATTTTTTCCTCTGGAGATTAGAAAAATGATCTCATTGCTGTAGTGCTCACTGGAAGAGGCTTGCTATGATATTGTTGCTGTGGCTAGTTTTATACTGGTTAATATGTTAACTTTGCTTGGAGATCTAAATATGTATCATGGTACTTAAAACCAGAACTGTTCTAATACTGACCAATGTAAAGGAATTCCATTACGTGTTGCTCAAGAGATGCTGAAACTGAGGCAGCTCTTTGAAAATGCTGAAAAAAATTCTTAAACAATGACACAATTCCCACAAAATGCACTTTGGAGGAGCTATGTTTCATCTTTCCCATTAAAATATGTGAACAATCACAAGGCAACAGAGAGAAGAAGCAAACAGCCCTTTTTATGGCTCTGTGTAGCGAGCTCTCTGACAAGCTGACCCCGAGCAGCTGCCAGGTATCCAGCCTGGCTGCCACCCCATCCACCTGCTCTCTGCTCTGTACCAGGCTCCTGCTGGCTGCTTCACAAAGAAGCTTCCAGGTGTTTGCTGCCTGCTGGCCTGGCCACATGTTGGCTGCCAGTTACCAGGCTCCTGCTGCCCTGTTCACCTGCTGGCATCATGCTGCTTTCCTGATGCCCTGAATCCCCTGCTGAGTGGCAGTTGGTATTCTTTCACTGTCTTCACCTTTTTATACATTTCTTTTCTAAATGCATGACTGAGTTTTCATATATCTGTAACACACACACACAAAACACACTGGCATCTTCACTGCCCCTCTGCCTGCTTTTTTCCTGCCCATGAATCTGCTTGAATAAGCTGGGGTAGAGCAGCAGGTTCCATTTAACATCCCAGCTGCACACTGACATTATCACCGGTGTCAGTTTGTAAGCACATCTACAGTAATTGTTGCTGAGACAGCAGCTTTTGCTGTGAGATTCAGCAAGCCCCGTGATTTCTCTCCACACGGGAGCTTCAGAAGCAATGCTTACAGTCCTTGCAGTTTTTTGACTCCGTGTAGAATCCAAAATGTACCTCTGGGACTTTTCCCCTCTTTGGAGTGGAGATTTCTCCTATTAACATAACTATTTAGAAAGGAAATTATAGCAAACTAGAACAGATTTTACTAACAAACAGCCATTGCCTTTTTTTTTTTTTTGACAAAATAAAAAGCAAAATGAAACACATAAAACATAACTCACCATTTTCCACAACCAGTCAAGTTAAATCACCTATATCTTACTCTGTAGAAGCTAAATAAATTCTACAGATAGGACACAGATGTTTATGAAGCACTAAAGCGAAAAGGAGAAAGATAGTGATAATATAAGGTATAGAGTTTGAATGAGAGCTTCCTTTGCATGAAATCTATGTTCAATTCACCTTTGATGGAGCATTAACAAGTTACACAGTCTTTAAGGATGCAATGGTTAACATGAGACATACTGTAATACCTGTGTTTTGAATGATATTATAACATCCAAAGGCAGATATTCTGTGGAAATCTGTGGGATTCTTTGCAGGGTGAAATTCTACTGAACATGACAGGGTGAGTCCTGAGATTCAAATTGAAAAGCTAGATATAGATATTTAACACTAGGCTGCAGTATGTATAACATTGCATACTGCTTGCAAATATGATTGATTTCAGATACAAAGCTTAAGCTGCACATTGGGAGATTAGTATTTTGGCTAGCTGACCACTACTGTAGTTTCTGATAAGAACTTAGCTTAATTAACCTAGGAGATTTCTAGTGTATCTACAGCCACAGGAATGGTTAGAAAAGTTTTAAAAGGCACCACGAGAATAAAAAATATTTATAAATTGTAGGTCAGACTTAAAGCTTTATTATATTTGTTGGTTGAGTTGGGGTTTTTTGGGGGGGGTTATTAGTGGATTTTGGGCTTGTCTTTGACCAGTTGAGTGAGGAGGTTCGCAGGCATTAAATTTATTTGTCATCAAGCAGAGTTGCTCATATACATCCACCTAGCCTTGTGGAATTTTGTTATATGGACACAGACATCACAGCCTTGATCAGGCAGTTGAGTTGTAAGGGTCAAGTTTATACTGAGTCAGTATATCAAGTAGTTTTGCACAGAGAAATATCACCATGTGCAAAGAGTCCTTGGAAGATTGTTTTCCATGCTGGATCAGAAAAAGAAGGACAAGTTTACAAGCAGCATCACACCCACGTGCTGAGCCCTGCAGTCAAATCTTGTCTGCTCTTCATCCTTGCAAGTGCAGTGACTTTATGGCTGTGGACTTAAGATGTGCTTTTGTGGATGTAGATAGGACCACTTAAGCCCTGTTGGCTTAAAAATGGGAAGCTCTGTAACCCCTCTGAGTTGGTGTCTGCACCTGACAGATTTGTTTACAGGTGTTTACCAGCCAAACGTCACCTAAAGTGCAGAAGCAGCTGCTTTAATCAGGTAGAGACAAATGACTGCTTTAATGACTAGGGCAACAGAAACTCAGGGAGGTTCGTAGAACCTTTTATTTTATTCTCCATTATTTTATTCCACATCCAGAGAAGTTTTTTAAAAGTGCTGGTAAGAGAATGAAACTAGCTTACCCTAGGTGTTGTGATGGAAATCGATGTTTTCTTAAATGTGATCTCTGAAAATTACTTTCCACAAGGCATCTCTGACTAAGCATTTTGTGAAAGTTCATTTAACCTTTACAAATAAATATTAGGTAGAATTTTGGCAAACTATAATAACACCTTTAACTAAAGCTGCTATTTGTCTCATTTTAAAAAAACCAACAAAACAAAAACAGGAGATAAGAAACTTTCCTGAATAATTTACAAATCTTTAAACTACTATTATCATGAAAAATGCAAACACTACTAATGCACTAAAAATGCAAAAACTACTAATGCCTATGATGGAGCCCCAAATCCACAAAAAAATGTGCTTTTTTCCAAAATAATTGATTCTTATAAATTTATAAATATATAAAACTGGAACAAGCAATAATTATAGAATCATGGATGGATTTAGGCTGGAAGGGACCTTTAAAAGCAATTTAGCCCAATGGCCATGCAATAAAGAGGAACATCTTCAAACAGAACAGGTGACTCAGAGACCTGTCCAACCTGACCTTGAATGTTTCCAGGTCTGGGGCACCCAGCATCTCTCTGGGAAGCTTGTGGCACTGTTTTTCTCATTGTAAAAAATTTCCTCCTCACATCTAGTTTAAACCTGTCTTGTTTTGGTATGAAACCATTACCTCTTGTCCTGTAAAAATAGCCCCCAAACTTCTATTACTAGTATTACATATAAAAAGACCTATTTTTCTGCTTTTTTTTTTTGTTCAGAATTCAGCCCTTTGTAATTTGAATCTAAAATTTACACAAGCAATGGCTACTTGTATGTACTTGTCACTTCTCACTCATATTGACTGATAGTAAGGAAAGATTAATGGTTGTTTAGAATGGATATCATTAATGACTACATCTTAATTTATGACTGTAAAATTGGAGGCAAAAACCTGAAACAGACCCTATGCAAAAGGACTTTAAATGTGCTGTATATAGCATGTACATATATGCATATGGTAAAGACTAGGTAGCCTAATTTCACTTCTGTTAAAGCTGCCTATTGCACATATGGTGGTGGCTCAATATACAACAGAAGTGATTCAGTGGATCCTTAAATATTAATGAAAAATGTCTGTTATCATATCGTGCTGCAGTATGTCCACTGGCTCCACAGGCACAGAGATATTAGAAATGAGCTGATGAAAACCAAAACAATCTCTCCAGCTGCCCCAACCTCTAACTACTAAAATACCTACTTGCAATATGTCTTTCCATATTTTAAGTTTCCCTAAGGTAAGCAGAGAATTTCGCTTATTAATTGGCAATATGATTTGACATTTTCTTTCTGAAATGTGACATAATAAAAAGTATTTTAAAAGACAAATAGAGTTTCTTAGTGATTCAGAATTCACATCTCTTTCAATGCTCATATTTCCTGCTCATCTCTGTGAACCTTATAATGATCTTACCCACCTTACTGAGACCTCTCCTAGTTTTCCATCTGTAAAGTCTTTAAATGTTGACTGGCTCTGTGTGACTTCTTATCCTCTAGATTACCTCTATACCATTCCTCTCCCGGTGGATTTTTCTTGCTAATGTATTGAAGCAAGTTGGTTCAGCAGAGTTCCTTAAGGCAGATTTAGGTTTTCTACATGAGAAAAACCTTACTTTTCAGCATAGGATACTGGAGAGACAGAAGAGTCTTTGGGGAAAGAGACAAAGGGAGACAACAGCATTCAATATCCTACCAGCAGCACTGCAGGAAGAAAATTATGTGTGTAAGTTTATGCTTAATACTCAGTGGATCTTAATCAAATGTTGTAGATATGTTGTGCTTGGCTTCTGGGCTTGTAATGAAAAGAGCTTTGTGCAGACAGAATTTAGATTAAAATCACATTCTTTTTTTCCCTGGTAATATTCAGAGTTGTCATTTCTGCAGAAAGGAAGCCTAAACTCAAGTTTGTAACAGAAACACAAAAATATTGTATTTGATAAAGACTGTGATCTATTGAAATGTAACTTCAGAATAAGGGAGAATTTTCTTTGCCTGTCACACACAATGAAAGATGTGCTTTCCCTTGAATGCCCCTATTCTCTCACCCTCCTAGCCCTGGAGGCTCTGTTCTCCACTATCTGCAAATATGGAATGATGAGTGGAAGGTCAAAACTGGCATCATTGGGAATACAAAGAAAGCATCTTTTATCTGCAGGTTAACATTCAAACTGCCTGCATTGTTTTTTGGCATTTTAAAATGGGAACTTCGTGGTATCCTGAGAATTTCTTTAATGAATTTTTCTGGCACTGAGACCCTTCTATGCTTGAAGGCTTTTTCTTTTCTTGACTCCCAGAGTAGAAAGACAATTGCAAGGTTACACCAGGCTGTAATAACATGATGTCACCAGCTCTTATTAAAGAACAAGTTTTATGCTGGTGGAGGAACAGATCAGAGCAATTCCTGAGGAAAGAAGTGTCAGCTCTTCCCAGACTTCCTCTCCATAGCAGCTCCATCATGTATCCTGGGCTACATAACTCCACTCCCCAGATGTCTCTGTGAAGTTCTAGCCCTTGGGATGTTTACAGGCACACAATTGATTTCTCCACCCAGAAAATAAATGCTCACGTAGCACTGCTGCAAGCATGGAAATACATCCCTTTACCGTGGGACAAGTCAACCTGGCACCAAATTCTGCCTCATGATGATCTTCAGGGACTAAAAATAACAAGTGCTAAGAACATGCTGGTTCCTGGAAATTGTTTGGGGTTTTTTGTTTGTCTTTTGTTTTTTTTGGTTGGTTTTTTTTTTTCAGAAATTGTAAGATGGAAGAAGGAGGAAAATCAAATTTTATGTTGAAATTTTGATGGTTTGGTTGTGTTATTTACTTACATATTTAAGAGGATCAAGTTATAACACCTGTATTTACTTGATCTCTAAAAATAGCTATACTTACTATACCCTAATTTCCCTTTACTGCTGTTACTGTTCACCTGTAAATGTATCCACTCGTCTGGTTGCTGTTGGAACATAAATAACATCATTCATTCTACCCCTAAAAACCTTCTTAAAGCTTTTAGCTTAAATGTACCTAGTGTTTCTATGTTTATTTGCTTTTGCACCACAGTTATCTGTTTGCTTAAATATCACTCCAGTATTTACACTCCATTTAAAAACAGCAGTCATATCTCATTTAGGCCCCTCTCTAGGCTAGATAAACCAATACATTTTAATCTCCTCACAAGAAACAATCTTCTTATCCACAGGACTTTGTAACTGTTTACTTACTAGTTTTCACATCAAAGGTAATTTCTCTTGTTTCAAAATGCTTTCTGAGTATGTCTATTTACAGAATCATGGAACAGGCCAAATGTGAAGGGATCTCAAGAGTTCACTTTCCCATCTTTCATGGGAAGAGGAGCCAGATGAAGTAATCTAACACAGTGTCCAGCTGTATCTTGAAATCTTCTAGTGGGTAGGGACACCACCATGTCCCTGAGTAGGTTGTTCAAGTGAATGATTATTCTTGCTGTAAAAAAATTGCTTTCTTATATCTAAGTGAAATTTCTCCCAGTGGAACTTGTACTTTTTGCTTCTTGTCTTCTCCATGTGACTCTTCATGAAGAGAGAGCCTCAATTCTCTTTGCAGCCATCTTTAAGTGTTGGAAAATTGTGATGTGCCCACTCCTCCCCACCAGGAACACAGAGAAATGACCCTCAGAGGTGAGGAGCTGCTGGCCTGGCCTCATTAATCTCAGTTTGCATCTAAGAAAAAGGAATAAGAAAAAGTGATTTAGGAGCAAGATCAATACTGAAAGAGCCTGTCTTTTTTCTTTTCCCTGTGCTCCTCTGGGGATGGGACATTCAGGCAGGTACTGGGAGTAAATCCTCCTGGCTACCTGCATATAAATCAGGCGGGAGATGGTAGATTTTTGGGAATCCAGCCTGAATTACACTCCTGTGTCTGGTCCCTACAGGTTAGTGCATGGCCCCGAGGAGGGCCTGTGATGATCCTTATCTTCTCCAGGGAGAAAAGACCTAACTCCTTTACCTGATGGATTCAATTTACAAAATTAGACAATTAGACGTGTTCAGCTATCTATTTTTCAGCCTTCATGGCCAGCAAAACCCATCTATTCCTTTATTATTTCTTTCATTCTCTAGAGGAGGTTTTGCATCACAGTTCCTGACTGCAAAGAGAGACTATACCAAATACAAAAAGAGAAGTGAAGTTTAAAGAAAATCTATACTTCTTATTTGCAACACTGAAAAGTTCTGAAAAATTCCTGAATTAGACCCTGAGCCTAAACTATAAAGGCTTACAGAGCTACAAAGAATGTTCTCAGTTTTCCCCAAGAGGTTGCAAGAAATCAGTTTTTTGAGTATAAGGAGCATGTGCCTTACATACATGTGTGGAGAAGTAAGAAAGATTTAGATTGAGCTGCTTCTTAACGCTGTTTTCCCTTGATCATAATAAATACCACTTTTTTTTTTCCATCTAAGCTTTCTATGTCAAACTTTCAACCCAAAGATATTATTTGAGTATGCAGTGATGTACCCACTCTCCTGATAGTTACTCTCAACATCTGGAATTTGGCCAGTACACAATTTCAATGAATTTGTTTATATTTGCACTAATATACTGTCCAATATTTTCCAGCTTTACTTTGGCTATAAAGACACCATTACAGGATTTGGAGGACATACTTTCTAATATTAAATAGAAATAAAGAAACATTAATGTAACATTGAGTCTCAGTAATCAAGCATACACAAGCCAGGAGATTCAAAATATGATGGTATGCAGTGCTAACTCAATTGAAATTGCCCATCCTGTAATATTATGTCATGCATTACTCAAATTCATACTTAAATGTGAAAACATAGTAAACCACAAATAAACATAGTAAACCAAATTCGAATAGGCTAAGGAAAGAGAGTAATTTTACTCCACAGTCTAGAAGACATCTAAAAATGCAGTGCTCAAATCCAAGAGGTTAAATTCAGACTAGGGGATGGATTTTAGAATCATTGAAGGTATTATAGTTTATGACACTAGGATGTCTGGACCATGCCTAGGTGATTTCTGTCCAATCTGTCAGAGAGCTCATATTTATGAAGCTACTATGCAAAATTTGAAAACAAAGAAAGTGTGGTATTTTAAATAACCTGAGCTTTCTCAAATAGCTTTGAGTCTAATATGCAAAGTGAAATGTAACGTTTAACATTCTAATACCACCTTTTATGCCTTAGAAATAATTACCCAAGAATATTATCTTGTCATGGAAATAAGGTGATTTCAGTAAAGCCAAAACTTCAAGCATTACCACGTCAAAAATCAAACCAAAATTGTCTCTACTTAGAAAAATCAAATATCTAAAACTTGTTTAACAAAGGTCGAATTTCAGTTGCCTATACATAGGCAATTAAAAGCAGTTTAGATACTGTGGGATATTTTCCTTCTGTCTCAGCTGATTCTTCACAGCAGCATTAGTCTTTCATATGTCCCAGGTCCTATCTGTCAGCCCTTTGACATCTCTCTGATACCCTGGAGCATTTGAAGACATTTCTTAACACTTGCACTGGATGAATCCTTTTCTGCTTGTAAAACTTAGGAAAATTCCTACAGTCAGCCTTAGTTCTTTCAATCATTCATATTTTAGTTAAAATCTTAGGATGAGATCCACATTCATTTTAGAAGTTGTCTGATGTGTATCTTAGACCCTCAATTTCTCAGTCTGTAAAGGAGACAAGATGATTGAAAGAAGCTTGAACATTTCCATACCACATTATTTCTCACACAGCAGCAGGCATACAAAAAGTGCTGATAGCTTCCTAAAAACTTTTGTGTCTGTGAAGATGTTAAAGCTAATGTAACCTTAGTCACTCTTCAAGCTAATTTAAGGCTAATTCTATGTTCATACTTTCCTTATATGTCCCCTTTCCACATACAAAACCAGTAACAGGACTTAGGAGCTGAAAGGATGTGGAGAAAGGCCATGGTAGAGATAAATTCTCTGCCCTAGCAAATGGATTCAACCTGATTAATTCCAGGGAAATTGCTTCACTGATTTGAGCTGTTATTCTGGAATGACTCTGATGTAGATGAGACCAGCATGTAATCCAGTATTTACTGTTTGTGCACATACTGCAGCAAATAGGATCGTGATGTTACTGCTCTGTACAAAGTCACCACAGAATATTAAACTGAATATTAAGAATAATCCTCTGGCTTCTTGATCTGAAGAATATTCAGATAACAGCAAACAATTTATTTTTTTTTATATCAAACTGCTAGTCCCTGCTTTTACAGTTGTCATATACCCTTCTCATTCAAGGAAACATAATTTTCTCCTGTAAGGCAGCAGAATTTCTGTCTCAGGCTAAGCTTGAAGAAAACAACAAATGTTATAGCCCATACTATAATTTTATAAATTATCATGTTTTGGAAAACTGAGTTTAAACTATGATAAGGTTACTATTACTCCAAGGAAAGACACAGTAATGGGCAACATCAGGGATTTCAGTATTCCTGGACTTCTAAAGCAATAGAGCTGTCCAAGAAACATCCACTGGAGGAAGTAACCAAGGAAATATAATTTTTCTCCCACCAAAGCAGTTTAATTAGATGGGCTTAAGAAAGTCTGGAATGATACTCACCATTCTAATTAATGTAGCACAGGTTTAAATGTATCCCTAAAACAATTTATTAGAATAGATTGTTCAGCTATGCTGGAAATATATTATTGTACTTTACAGATCTGTTTTCACATTCATTGTCATTTATAACAATATTTTATCACAAGGGGAATCCTTAGGCACTTGTGTGTTATTAGCAGTGTGGTAAGAGAAAAAGTAAAGCTACTTCAGGCTAGCCTAAAGAGCAGAATATCATAACTTCATTAAAACTATAAGATTTATTTATCAAAGACTGCATCTCTAATATAGGGATCTACTCATTACCTGTTTCTGTCTGTCAGACTTTATACACACTTACATTATCATCTGTTATTATGTATTCTCTTTCATGAAAATCGAATGCAGGTATTATGTATTAATTATATTTGGCTGAAGCACCTCAAAAATATTTCATTTTTAGTTGAAATAAATCAGTGCTGTAACATAATGCAGCTGAAAAAAACATTTCACTAAAACACTGGTAAAAGTTAGTTAATGGCTCATCAAGTTTTACTAAAACTTCACTCAGAATGAATTGATACTGATTTGACTCTCTTTTGCCACACTTTCCATGTCTGATGATATGAGTACTGACCTAAAGTACATCTATGTTTAAAGCTCTTAACTCTTGAATTAGGGATATCTAACCTCACACATACCTTGAAACTTAATACCAATTTTGACAGAGATGTGCCAAGGCCCAAGCTGGTACTTCCACCGAAAAAAACGCAAGACTCTGGTGATAAGAGAAGCTGTATTCTGAAAGCTTTTTCCTATGAAGACATGTAAATTTACTTTTGAAGTTATTCATTCAGACATGATTCCTTTTTTTAAAAAGAGGAAGAAAGACAAGATCAAAACAAAGGCCTGACAATAGCAAAAAATATTTTCAATATTCATTAGGAAATCACATTCTTATACCTTCTTGACTGACATGGAATCCAGTACTTGTCCCCTGGCCTTCTGTAATAACAATCACAACAAGTTAATGAAACAAATTAGGAACACCAAAATTTCTTAGGCTGCAAGTCATATCTAGCCTTATCTCTCAAAGACAAGAGGTTATTATGTTCAATGAGTTTTATAGAACTGTGTGATTTTTAGATCAATGGACTTTTAATGTTCTCTGAAGCAGCTCTGCAGGATCTTTCTTAAACTCTGTAGTGGATCTACAACTTGAGCAAGTGTCTGACATTGCTATCATTGTTCACTGTATTTTGGTGATTTGTATTACCCAATATCTGTGAGGTAACAATAGGAAAATCATGCTAGGCATTCTCAGAGACATGACCAGTTTCAAAACTCTTTAGAGATTACCTCTGCTCTCTGATACGTTGCCCCATGACCCAAGATATGAGCAAGAAGAAAAGTGATATATCCTGTTGGTGTTACCATAGTAAAGTAGTTCCACCAGCTCCAAGATATCAGAACAAGACAAATAACATCAATAAAAAGACTGGATTATCAGTTAATTTTATTTGGGTATTAGGTGTTGATTTTGAGGAGTGCAGAATGTTTCACTACCTGTAATAGTGGCTAATAATTGATAACTGCTTGTTTTTGCTGACCACCATACAATGTATTCCCCTTCATCAAAGAAGACTACAGTTCAAGTCCCTCTTCAAGGGCTGAAGATGAATGAAAACAAATGGATCTTCTGATTTCAAGAAAATTAGCAATTAATATACAACCAGGATTAAAAAGCTGCATAAAAGACATTTTATTTTATGTTACTTGTTTAACTAATTTTTCTTTTTTCTATGACAATAACATTGATCATAAAGGATTAATTTGATATTAATGCACACATCATATGTACTTCTGTCAGAACTCCTCTGTAATTCAGTGTTAGCTAAAAGTACCATTAAAAGTAAGTGTTACTCATAAAAAAGGTTGGGTTACTGAATTTGCATTTACTCTATATTCTTCTTTTCCCATTATAGAATCTTTTTCTCTGAAAATGAAAGGTTTAAAACTGTTAAAGAAGCATAAAATGCATCCATTTACAAATTTAACATTCCCTAAATTGGTCAGATTTTGAGCTTTCATGATCTAAATCTTGGAGAATTAGGTAAAAGAGGTTGTATTTGGAACAATCAAATCAGGTATAAAAAGTGCATTAAGTTGCTGAAATACACGATCAGCACTGAGTTTTGTGCCCTAAGTGTGCTCTCTAGCCAGCTTCTTTCCTGAGTTCATAGACATATGCTTTTGTCTTCTTTCTCTAAAAGCATTAAGAAAAACAATACATTTACTAAGACTAGATGTTTGGAATTGACAACACCATACTTAAGAGCTGAGTCAAATTACCATTATGTATGGATTACAATAACAATAATCTTTTTATGCAGTCAAGGCCAAAACTTTGTCTGATGTATCTCAACATCTTTCCATTGTTTTCAGTGGTACTCTATTAATTTGCAAATCACTTCTCTGGTAGTCTTAGTGTTTTAAAACTTATGTAAGTTGAACACAAATTTATACTTGCATAGGCTCATATCCTATTAGCATTTATAAAGGGACTATGTTTAATCCTACAAGAATTTGGGACATATCTGCTTTAAGGAGGCAGTGACTATCTGACGATGCAGATAACAGAAAGGGTATTTGGACAATATAATATTGAATTATGCTATTACATTCACCTGAATCACCCTTCAAGCATGTCTCTCTGATCAGTGTGCAAGCCTGGTTCAACACACCTGTGCATGAGGAAAAGATTTTTCTCAGTTCAGTAGGGTAGGCCAACAGTCAGCAAACCTTTGGATTGTGGATCAGTTGCTCTTCCCTCTCCATTTCATTGTACTTATTGTTTTTGTTGTTATTATAATTATTAGTAGTATTATTATTAACTTTATTTCAATCTTAAACTGCTCGTCTCAACAACACAGGTTCTACTTTCTCGAGATTTTACTCCCCATACCTTGTCACAGGGAGTGACAAGTCAGGAAAGGAGAAAACATCAAGTAAAGAAAGAAATTTAGGATTTTTAAATGTTTATATTTAATGCATTTCTCTCTGATAATTCATGTGGTCATCTTTTGCAGAACGATTATTTTACCACATGTTTTCCATATGTGCAAAAATATCACCCAGGCAACAACATGCAAAAATTTATGTAACTCTGTGTGTATTTAGATGGTACTTACCCCAGTGCTTTCACTCAGCTATTTTCCTGTGGGTTTCCAGAGACTGATAACTCAGTCATGATAACTAAGACATGATAACTCTTAAGAAAAATCTATGTGAATAATGGCACCCTGAAAAGCAACTACCCAAAATAGCTTTTTCCCAGGAAAAGAAGCTGAAATGTAAGCATCACAGTACCAAAAACAAGGAAATGTACCTGCAGGGTGATGTGTATCTCCCCAGAAATACTTGTGTAATTCTCTCTCTGTACAAAAGTTTTCACTCTGGGTTTCACAGAGTGAAACTTAAAATGTAAATGCTGTTGTAAACTACATCAGCATTTTTAGTATTTGGTTTAAAATTAATGATTGAAGAACCTTATTTATTTCAGGTTCCTTTTGTAATCTGCAAATATAAGAGAGAGTCTTGTTGACCTGATTTACTGTGACGGAGGGCAGGACTCGGAACACTCAGTTTCAAATCTTTCAGATATCAGGTGTGTGAGATACCTTCACTGAGCTTGTACTGGGATGAACTTTCCCTGTGAGGTGCCTTTCTCTTCCATTTGACTACTGGTGAAATGCTGACTTCAGGTCAGATAAATTATGATTTTCTAGTAATTATTTCACACATTGATATGAATATATTTTCTCACAGCCTTAACTATTTTTTTTTTATTTGAAGGTGAATAATTCTGGGCTAATGAAAAGTATTTTCTTTGTCATAAATGCATACTGTTGAAAGAAATAACATTCTCCAGTTACCCAATGAAAGAGAAAATAAAAAAGATCCTGAGCTCTTATGTAAAATTTGTTTAAATTTTTCATTTAGCATTGACATTCTGAGAGCTAGCTGTCTGGTCCATGCTGTCAGCTCTCCCCTATTTAATGAAGAGAGATTAAATTCTTCAGGAGGTGATTCATCCCACCTATCCAGGTTCCAGTATGGGTGAGGATGATTCATTACTACAGCTCCTTCAGCTTGCAGCCTCATTATGGCAAAACCACTTCAGAAACCCAAAGACAGACGCTGACCCAAAGAACTTGCCATGTTCCCATCCTCTCTAGGCTACTCTGCATCTAAAAGATAGAGATCTCCAATACCTAAGACTGTTCATACAGGGAAAAATAAAACCTCTTTAAAATACAGTCTAAATATGAATAAGGGGTCTACCCAAGCAACATTGGAAAACATTTCTAGAAAACCAATAATCAGAAAAATGAGGAAATTACAGAAGACATTACTTTATAAATTCTTTCCATAACATTCTTTGAGGGTTTCTAAGTATCTCTGCTAATTTCTCTCAAAGGAAGAAATTTTAATAGTATGAAATTCCAAACAGATTAAGAAAAAAGTTTAAACATATAATTGCTATTATTATTACTAAATTACATTCCATGTATTTGTGGGAAAGCAAAAAATGTATTAAAATATTTACAAAGCCAATTTCATTTCTGTATAGGGTGTTGCAAGACTACAATGCTATATGAATGTATTAAATATTCTTTTATATCATCATGGATTAAAAACAGTAAAAGTAGTGAACTCTTATAAATAATTGTAGATGTTTACATAGATGACTTGAAATTTTTCAAAACAAGATCATGGTAAAATGTTGGGTTAGATGAAATAGAAAAGTCTTAGTAAAACATTTTAGATAAGTCTTATATCAATAGCTGGTTTCTTAAATTCCTTGGCCTTAGCCTAAAATCTGCACCATGAAGCTGAATAAATGAGCTGATTTCAAGGTGATTGAACTGTATATCTACAGTTTGTCTTTTTTATCTCTGAACCATGCAGCTCCTTATTGTATTCCCCTTTGGGTGAACAGATGTTCAATACTAACATGACCATTTTAGATACTACCACAAATTATATCCCTTACAGTATCATGGGAAGCTTCTATAAATGAGGAGAACTATGAAACTCTTTATAAATTGTAAGCAAAATATGACAAAATCCAAATATCCCCAGCAGCTGCACATTGCACACAGTTGAATGTTTGCTGCAAAACTACCTTAAAAGAACCTGAAATATTCATATTTGGTAAGAAATTACATAGAGCTCCATTGGTCAAAAGCCCTCCAGGGAAAGGAATGTTTCCCTATATTTGATGTCACTTTTTTGCAGCTGCCTTATCAATTTTCTTTAGATCTTAAATATTAACCAGATGATACAGTATTCAAAAGCCTGCCTGCATGTCTTCAGGCATCTTTATCATATAAGTAGACCAACTGTGAATACATATTCTAAAATATATTGAAGGAGCCTTAAAATTGAGATGAGTCTCTTTTTCTGATAATGTACCTGTAAGTATGATTAATATTAATACATTTTAGAAGTGCATATTGAATATGTTATCTATTTCTTGAAGCAAAACTGTGCATTCAGTGCTGTTGGAATAGCCATGTATCTCACAAGCAAGCATTCAGGCTACAGCAAGAGACACCATCTGCATGCCTTTCTAACTGTTGTTGAGAAATTAAGTTAGTGAACAAATAACATACTCAGGTCATTTGGGTTATTTTCCAAAGTCACAGGCCATCCATGATTAACTTAAATATTTATTCAGGTTTATTATTTATCAAACTTTGTATTCCTATTTCGCTCCTTGTCAGGTATTTGAATCATGATCATTGTCTACATTTGGGTACCAACAGCTGTAGGGCACTGTTTCAGCATTCTACTTGGTTCATCTAAACAAAAAATAACATAAGAGGTAACTTGAAAAGGTAGCTGAATCTTTAAGTATTTTGGAGAGGGCTGGTGAAAATAAGTAAACAGACTGGAGAAAATGAAATAACAAGAGTAAGGAACTGAAAGGGGAATAAATGATTAATTTTTTTCCATGCATACTGCTTGCATGAATATATTTCTTGAAATTAAAAACCCCTAAAACTTAATTCATTTTATATAAATTTTAATATTTTAGATACACACTAATATTTCTTCTCACCATCACAGAAAGAAAAAATTACCAATTTCCAGAATGCTTGAAAATGGAGACTGCAATCAGATTTCTTCCTGCTTTAATAGCTTTTCTGCTAGGATGGAAAAACATGGAAGGGAAAAAATCTATTGCTTGGATCTTTCAGGCAGTAGCCTATCTAAAATAAATACTTGAAAAGTCCATTGTTGAAATTGTTGAAAGAAAATACAGGAAACACATAATAAAGTAAAAGAGAACTTGCTGAATACTTTTAAGAAACTTGACTATTGTCTTTTAGCTCAGAAAATGAATAGTGAATGTCAATCATGTGCAGATGGAAAACAGTACAGTGTAGCATCATAGAATCATTAAGGTTAGAAAAAACCCCCAAGGTCATTGAGTTCAGCCTTTGCATATATATAGACCCAGAGTGTCAGTTTTTATAAACAGCAAAACTCCATCTATGTCAATGGAGTTTATTAAATTTATACTGAATGGTAATCTTCCCTGAAACACATTTTAAATAAATTTCATTAGCAAAACCAGAAACAAAGAGAGTGAGAACATATTCTTACAGAAGATTTTTTAGGGAAATGCAACATGGCTGAGAATACTCAACCAAGACAGGGCAAATAGACATTTGTACACTGCAGCTTACAAGTGGTTTGCCCCAACCAAGTTGTAGATTAGTGGCTTTAATTCCTGCTGCACTTCAATGTCTCTGCATGTACTAGAAAAAAGATTGTTTTTTCCTAAAACCTTTGCCTGGAAGTTGTTTAATAGCAAGGCAATGAAATCTTGCTAGTTACCAAATGGATTAAAGGCATTTTGGGCAGATGTAGGTATTTTCATTCCTTCATTATACAGTCAAATACTGTGCCATGAATAATAATTTATTTATAAGGGTCTGTATTGTGCAATATCAACTTGAACTGAGGCATTAAATATGTAGTTGGCCTTCAGTTTATGTAACCAGCTCCTTAAGACCCATATGACGTGCAACAGTAGAATTTGATTTTGTCAGGAAAGCTATTTCTCAGGAAGAATCTGCTTACTAAAATCACATAAAAATATTAGGCTTGCCATTTTCTTGTGCAATTACCATGTCATTTTCTTTTTTTAATATCACCATTTCACATCTTGCTTTTTGTATGAGTACAGGAAGGCTGGCTCTAATATAATGGAGTAGCCGTCAAACCAATGGCCTGTATTTCATTTTCAAACAGCACTGCTTCTTCCAAAAAGGGAGGAATCAAATTTCATTTCAAACTACATTACCAACTTTATTAGGGCAGAGATGATCACTCACCTGTGCAAAGCTTCAGGTTTACAACAGATGAAACAGCCCTAGATACAGGATTTTGAAGATTTATAGATGTAGTCCTATGGCCTGAGAGCTGTTTTCCTTTGAGACTGTCAAGAGTCTGAAGGGATGAAAAAATCAGATCAGAGGATTTGACCGATGAAACTCAAAATGAGAAATGTTTCAAATTAAATCTGAAAGCCTTCTGTTGATTTCTTCGACTTTTGTGAAGTCAAGAGAGGAAGCTTTACAGTGAAGGAGAAATAAAAGATCAAAGAGGCCAGATACACAGCAACAACGAAGCTGAAAGTAATACAGCATTTTCAAAGGGGTACAGTAGCTCTCTGTGTATGAGTTAGTGGGAATTTCAGCTTCATTTACTTGCAGAAAACACACAAGAATTTTCACGATTTTGGAGACACTAAGCAAGAAGTATTCTTAGGTTCCCATTCCTGTAGCCCAAGCTCATGTTTTTGTTGCAGCTTCCTCATCAGGCAAGGACAGTAAAATCCCTTTCCCACCTGTTCCTTTTCCACAGCTCTCTTTTCCTTCTTCTAGAATGAAAGAAGAGCATGGAGAGTAAAGTGGAGTAGTACCCTGTAGTGCCTGAATTGAAAGCAGAATCAGGAGTAATTCAACACATCTCAGAGAGTAGAAGTTAGATCTATCAAAGAGCAACATATATACCTAAACAGTTCACAAAAGTCTTCCTAATAAATTTATTTTAAATTCATACCTTATTTTGTTTATGCTTCCTGAAGAGTCAGATGATTAATTTATCTCTTAAATGTTGCATAATATGTAATATTTATACAAATCTCTGATCATTGATCTCTAATGTACTCAAATAGTTACATCCAGAATGATTGTAAACCAGTCCTAGTCAATTTTTCTGCCTTTTAAGAAAATCAAGCACACGGTGGAGGACCAAATATACACTGACATGGAGGGCAATTCACAAATAAGAAATAGTAGAAAAATCTCAAAATTCTTCATGCTGAAGCAAAAAATGTACCTTTAAAACAAGAAATTTAGAACTGACACATATTTAGAAAGTGGATTATGAATATGAAAAAAATTAAGGTGACAGTTTACGATTTCCAGCACTGTGTTTCCTCACTAAAATCAATTGAAATATTACTGATCTCTTATGGAACAGATTTTAAATAATATAATAGATTATAGAATAGTTGTCTCAAAATCAATAACTGTATGTCTTTATGTGAGATATTCACCTAAGATTTTGAGCAGCAGAAGCAAAATTTGTAGGAAGGACTTTGATTTTACAAGAGAAATTGTCACCAAAAAAAAAAAAAAAACCCACAGTAGAAGATAAAACTGTGGAATAATAATCCATTAGCAGGAGAAAAACAACAGACATGCATCCATTAAAGCCATGTTGCTTAGAAATTTGATTTAATTCTCTACAGTTTGTAATATATAATATAGAATTGAGCAGAAGCTGAATTACTGTTCATCTTTATGTCTTCATTATGCATATTGTCTAATTCGTCAGTTTTTCCTGTGCCTAGGGCTAAAATAGGTACCTGCAGCAAACAATTGGATTACTGTCTTAAATTCTTTTCACTATTAAAGATTTGTCTGCAGGTCGATCAAAAATTTGCACATAGTTCAACAGCCTCTGAAAACATTCAATGCAAATATTTCTCATACTGGAAATCCTTGAGAATCTGTTTGTTTGGTTGGTTAGTGGGTTGGTTTTGGTTTTATACATATATTCTTAGAGTGCATGTCTTACTTATGTAAGTAAGAATATGCTTACGTTCCTTGATAGAATTCAACTACCTATTAAGAAAGCCCAGCAAGAAAAAGGGAAAGAAAGGTCCAGAGTGTAGAAAAATGTGAGGAACTAGATGATGATTATTACCCAATATGAAATTTTAGTGCTGTCTTTAAAGTGCTCTCCAAAATCATGAAATGAAATCTGTTTGAAACTGCAAGTTTCTTTGGTAGTCTGGCATTTCTTTTTCAACAAGTTCTAATTTTACATATATTCACATTTCTTAGTGATTCATGTGACTTACAATGAACAAGTATAGGAACCCACATTCTTTCCTCCTCCATGTAACATATCACTGACTACAAAAATGTCTGTCACTTCAGCAGTACTTATTTCTTTTGATATCAGAAGAGGAAATTTGTTAAGTTGCTTCTGCAGCACAAATCTAGCTTTGTCACACTTACATAGTAGGAGGTTTTTCAGATGTCAAACTAAAATATTATTGAAATCATTGAAGTCGAATTGGAATGACATTCAATAAAGGAAGGCCATAATAAAGAATAGAAACAGAGAATAGAGCATAGCATAAGCACTTCTGGAGGAAAACACCAAAAAAAGTCTTTCACAAAGGAAGAAGCCACTAGGAAACAGAAATATTGCTGTCTGACTGTTGGTGAGTCTTTCCCACCATCAATAAATGTTGTAAGCAACACTGACTGTGGCCATATACTGCAGCAATTCACTGTTTGATTCCTTCTTTGATTAACTTAAGAGTGTAGTATACCTACTCTTGGCTTCTTTTTCTATCTTTCACTTTCCTAATTTTAAATTATATGAGCATTTACCTTTCACCCCAGGTCTGTTAAGGATCAGTCTCCTGTGAGACCTTATCAAAGCTGTTCAAGTAAATGCAATACTTTGTGGAAATGCACAATTTAAAGAGCACCTAGCTATAGCTGCCATATTTTTCATCTGTTACTCAATAAATGTCTAAAAATGCTTTAAGCAAGTTATTCCTCTTCTTCTTTTCAAATTATGCATATTTGGCATTGAGATGAGAAGGATTAGTTCATTTATCCTGAGGCTCTGGAAAATGATTTACAACATAGTACTAATCTACTTCTTCATTTTCTCTTCCATGCATGATTTCTTCAGGTCTTTGGAATTTTTTTTCCATTTTATGTTGACTGCTTGATAGGAATCACATTTCCTCATGTAGTCATCTGCCTGAATACAATTTGAGTCCCCTGTTTCCTTTACCATGGCTTTGTCTTTACTCTGAAAGCCACCTGCCTAGACATGTCCAAACACATCAATATAAAGCTGCAGAAGTAGCAACTCCAGGCAATATGAAATTGCCACACTAAGAGATTGTAGTTTGGTTTTTCACACTTACCACAATCTGTCGTATCCTATTCAGCAAAATCTTTTTTGGTAGGGTTTTTTCCTCCACTCAGAATGCCAGGACAACTAATAGATCAATATAAGTATAAATGGAATCTGGCATGGTAAATGTCTGTGCTGTACACATCAAGCCATTTACATGAGAAGGTTTTGACATACTTTTATTTTGTAGTATGAGGTTAATCACAAGTTATGTTGATTGATGCCTTATGGCAAGAAATCTCCTCAAGGAAGCTTTTTAGAGTATAATGCAGAGTTTCAGAGATGCATGAAATAGTAGGATAATGAAGCAGAAGGAACCAATTTTTAGCTGGAATTGCTTCCAGCTAAGCATGTATTGTTTATACATATAAACTTTGGAAGAGTGATTCAGAACAGAACAAAACATAAGTGAGAAACAGAAAAAAATACAAAAAAACAACAACAAAAAAACAATGACAACAAGAACAACAAAAAACCAACAAAAAAATCAAGAGCAAAAAAAATTCCGAGAAAAATATAATGTTAAAAAGGAAAATGTCAATGCATTCAAAAACCCCATTACTGTCCTAGTGAGTGTCTTGTCCACAGGCAATATAACAAGACAAAAGAATCTAAGGAAATTAAATAGGCTGAACCCTCTCCCTGTACCCCAGTCCTAAAAAAGACAGACTATGTAATCACACAAAACAGCATTGTTTTCTGACACTCTCAGAAATCCAGCAATACTGTTTTCAGCTTATTCTTTCCATTCTCCTGCATCTAGGGATGCTTATTAAGGCCTTCTTTTCTGAATCTGATGCTGTTACTCCATGTGATATTCCCCAGCAGACTCAGGCAGTCTTTGAAATTTACACATTCTCTTCATAATGGTGAAGAGAAGTTTCCTATTGAAACCCTCTGTTAATAGAAGGAGTTAGTAACATTGGCACATTATAGTTTTCCCAAGATTATTTTACAAGCACATATAAATTACCAAGACATGTTCTTTTTTATACCATTGGAGAACTATAACACAGGCAGAGAAAAGCCAGAGGAAGAGTGGTAATTTTAGCTATTGACTTGCACAAGTTCTAAAACATAAACCAGAAGTGAAAATGAAGGGTGAAAAATAAATCAGGTCAGTAGCACAAAAATTAATTGCAGCTGAAAGAATATTGAGTCTTATGAATGCTATGTCTTAGATGAGCTACATTCACTGCCATGAAAAGGGAAAGTAGTAAATTTAAACATTGAAAATGCATACTTGCCATTTCCCCTCCTGGCAGTTTTTCTATCTATTGATCTAGTGTTAGGTACTGGTGATATTTTTTCTAGTCTGGTTTTGCTTTATTATCCTGTATTTAGTTCTACATACAGGATTTTGCTGTCTTAGAAACAGAGATCATACAATGCACACAAATATTTCTAAATATAACTGTCATGTACTCTTGGGAATATACAGATTTTTATATCTCTTAAAACTATGACTTCCATACCTAAGAGAAATTCAAATGCTTCCTTATGTTTCCTGCCTAATAATGACATTATGTATAACCTTAAACTCAAGCAGCCTACATATAATTTGTGTTTTATCAACTTGCAGACATATTGTACAGTGATTTTGCATGTTGCATTTCAGAAGTTGTTCTTTTACTGTTTTCCAGATTTTATACTCTCTGTTGAATTCTTCACTTTCATGATCAGATTTCTGACCCATACCATTAAATTGTGTCAGGGCAAATATACAGAAAATTAAGTATTATACTTCTTCAAGCATTTTCTAGGAATGAAACCATGGTGACTCCTGTCATTGATGAGTCCTCTAACTGGATGACAAGCAGCACTGTCCCCATTCCCTTTATTTACTATTTCAATGGTCTATTAGTGTGCATACCTTTGGTACAACGAAACAGTTCTAAGATGAAGGACAGAGGGTGACACATTTTGACCTTCACCCTGTCCTTTTTTGTACTTTCTTCCATCAAGGCTTTTAAAGGAAACTCTTGGCAGTTAGGAATTCCAGAACCACAGACTCAGAGAGTGGTTGAGGTGGAGAGGCCCTTGCAAGTATCACCTACTCTGAGTACCCCAGGGTACTCAAACAGGGTTAGCTGCAGCAGGTTGTTCAGGGAGTTCTCCACCTGATTTTTAATATCTCCAAGGATAAAAACTCCAAAATTACATTGGGAAATTTGTTCCCAGGGAAGGGTCACCTTCCCTGACCTGCTGCCAGTGCTTCTAAGGCAGCTCAGGAGGCTGCTGGCTTTGTGTCCTAGAGTGGCTTGCTTGACAGCTTATATTTAACTTGGTGTCCAGCAGGATCCACAGGGCCTTTTTTGCAAGGCTGATTTCCAGTCTGCCTCTAGCCCATCTGATGTATGGAGTTAGTCCTTCCTGGGAGCAGAACTTTGTCCTTCCCCTTGTTGAACTTAATGAGGTTCCTGCCAGCCCATTTTTTCAACCTGTGGAGGTCCCTGTGAATAGCAGCACAACCAAAGCAGTACTGCCTGCAGTATCAAGCCCTGAGTTACATCAATTATGCTTTTTTTTCCTGTGAGGGTAACAAAATACTGAAACACATTGCTCAGAGAGGTTGTGGTTGTTCCATCTCTGAAGATATTTAAAAGCCACCTGGACATTTGGTGTACCAACAACTCCTTCCAGTTTTATATAATCTGAAATATTCTGAGAATGTCCTCTGTCCCATTATCCATGTCATTAATAAACACAGTAAGCAGTAGTGGCCCCAGTAGAGATCCCAGCTCATTCACCAAGCTAGTCATCTCATTATAGGTGTCTATCAACAAGGTTGGTAAAGCCTGATTTTCCCTTTGCTGACCAAACTGAATCACCTTGTCCTTCCTGTGTTTAAGAATGGTTTCTAGGATTATTTCCTCCACCTCCTGTGACCAAGGTGATGCTGAAAGGCTTTTGGTTTCTTGAATCTCTTTCTTGTTCTTCATGATGATAGGAGTGATATTTTCTTTTCTCAAGTCCTCAGGAAACTCTCCCATTCACAATGACCTTTTAAAGATAACTGAGATTTTCTTTGCAAATTACATCTCTCAGCTTCCTCTGAATTCCTGGGTGTATCCCATCAGGAAAGTAATCTAAAGTTCGAGCCTGCTGAAGAGACATTTGAATTATTTCCTTAGTGACTCAAACAACTGTGACACTAAATAGGTGTAACCTCTTTCAGCTACCCTTGAAAAGTCTGGTTCATTTCCTTAATTCTTACTGGTTCAGGGCATAGCAGTACCTAAATTTTGTATCCAAACTAGTAGCAGAAATACTACTAAGATATTCAGATTGGTTTGGGATGGTGCAGAGATATTAGAGATGTTGAGGAATGCATTTGTAGCTGGGTATGCAGCTGCAGTGCGAGCTGCAGGCTTAGCAGAAGTGGGAAATGGTGAGACCCCCAGGCATGAACATCGACCCTCTGTGTGACATAGAGGGCATGGGTCTGTGGCCTGTCCGGGTGACCAGACACTTGGAGACACAGCAGGAGCTGATGGCTCAGATAGGAGACCCCATATGCAGAGAGTGTGAGGGTGTAAAAGCCCAGGGATTCCTTTGTTCCGGGTCCCTTGGAGGCACCCTGTACTAGTTTGAAATCAAAACCAGTGGGAGATCACAAGTCAGAATTATAATTTAATGGAGGAAAATTAAAAGAAAGAAATAAATAAATGCAGTAATACAAGGATACTAACAAAGTCAGAGATACAACCTGACACTCTAATGGTGGAGGCAATCCAAGCGAAGCAGTTCTGTTGACGCGGTGATCCTGTAGGAAGAAAGGTCTGGAAGTCCGGCCGTAGCTCTTTCCCTCTGGGAGTCCAGTAGGCAAGTGCCACCGTGGTGTTCAGGATTTCAGCTTATATCCATGATGGAATGGTTGGTTCCTCCCTCTGGGCGGAGCATCTCACAATGGGATGGTGAGTCATGAGATAAGGCACTGATGGGCCATTAACAGGAGGTAGTCCAGGGGGGTGTTATCTCTGAGTCATGGGACCAGGCATTGATGGCCCATTAACAGCAGATAGCCCAGGGGGAGTAGGCAAGGAAAACACCACCTATTCCAACAGCTCATGAAGATGGTAACAGAATATACTTCAACCCAGGACACACCCACTCAAATTGTTGTGCTGCTGTTTCAGGAAACCTGGCATGACTGCATGGAGCAGGGTGTGCAGGGAGTCCCAAGGGACCCTGGAGCCGCCGTCTGAGAAGGACCTTTTGTCCCAGCCCTGACAATCTCAGGTGGTGGGTGTCACCACTGCCAGAGTAGCTCCAGAACAGCCAGACAGGAAAGTTAGCTTAACACAGACATTAATTTCCTCAAGTATTGCATGAGTTTCTCTAAACCACTTTTGGATGCAAGGCGCTAGTTTTTGTGTGATACCACACCATGCATATTTCCCATATCCAGCTGTATAGAGGCTCTGCTATTCCCCACTGCTTGGTGAGCAACTTAATTTAAACAAAATCTAATTTCTATAAACATAGAGAAACATAAATTCAGAATCCTGATGTTTTTAGACTCCTGACTCCAGAGACAAAGAATTTTTATGCACATGGCTGAAGTGGCAGGGACATTACAGATAATGCTTATGAGCAGCAAACCCATGGTGAATGTTACATTAGCTTTCAGATCTGTGCAAAAGAACAGCACACTGAGTCAACTTTTAGCTTGAGTAGGTGAACAACTGTTACTGTATAACCTAAATAAACGTGCCCTCAATCACACACATCTATAATCTGCATAGCTGTCTAACTACTTTAAAAAATCTCATGTTCCATTCCTGCATTATTTTCCTTTGTTACTCATGCATACCAGGACATTTAAATCCACAATTTTTAGTCACAATCCTCACTGGATTTAACTTAGACTTACTTGAAAGCATCTCTTATGATTTTTTAAAGCTTTTAGAGGTTGTGTTATTTTCTATTTTCTATATCCCATTTTTATCTGAAAAAATGTCATGGCTCAGGGAAAGCATCATAAATCTTTTCTGTTCTTGCTTCACATTTCCATTTACTATACTAATAAGCTTATCCAAGACACCAAAACCTTCTGATTCTCTTGCATGTTATTTTTAAATGCAGTTAAGCAACTGAGACTTCAGAGTGTTGATTTTAAACAGACTAGCTACTTATCAAATGTGGCCAGAAAATTCTCACTTATAAATTACAGAACTCTTCAGTGTGTGGTTGGCTGCTATTATTCTAAAACCATCTAGATATCAGTGAATCGGCACAGTTAAGGATATTTTATTAAACTTTTTCTTGCATGAAAATTATTTTATCCAATTATCTTTAACCTTGTTTTTGTCTTTGTGCTAAATGTTTAGCTTACCTTCTCAAGTTCAGGAGAACATTTGTTGCCATTCCCATTTTCAACATACTAAAATGCTGAGAAAAAAATTTATCTTCTAAACAACTTTGAAATAATTTTTAAAATAAATATTTGGCTTTAGAGTTCACATACTTAAAACAGAATCCCTCATGGTAATATTTCTAAATATATTGTTTCATTTTTTTAATTTAAATATTTTCTTGCAACATTTTTTTAATATTTCACCAGTATTCAATAAAATTTTCTTTTTTTCCTTAGAAAAAAAAAATATAAAGATTACCTTAGAAACTAGAATTAATCTAAACAAAAGGATAAAAATTTTATCACATGGATTTATGAAAAGAAATATGAGATGGACAATGCATTCTTAGGTACACTTACAAAGACACTTCACAGCACAGTTTTAACAATAATTTTTTGTCCAAACACAACTATTTCAAATGGTCTTACAGTAAAATATTATCAAGGAAAGACTATCTGTAAATGTCTTAACAATTATTTCATGGTTGGTGAAGGTAATCAACAGAATTAAAGAAACTGCTGACAATTTTACAAAGAAAGCAGTTTTAGGGTTTTAGGTGGAAAGTAAAAATATTGGCTTTTTTAACTAGGCATTTTCTGAAGGAATAAAGATTTATTTGAAAGTTCAAAGATGATTTCTCACTCTTTCAGCTTTTTTCAAGTAGGAACATTGGGAACATTTTTTCTTGTCATATTAGAGTTATTTGGCTCCTTGTCTTATTTTATGATCCATGAAGAATAAAGAGAAATAAAAAATGAAAAGGCATGATAAGGACTATCTGTTGCTTTCTAAAAAACCGAGGATTCTGGGTATACTTTCAGTGAAAGATCAGATTTTTCTTCTCCTTTCCAACAAAATCACTGTTCATATTTATAAATTAGTTAAGGGCAGGGGGGGAACAGGTCCTCCACAAATACATTTACTATCAAAGCAGGTTTTCCCATTTCAACATTCCTAATTATTCTAGACATGGTTACAACTGTGATAAACCATTGCAAACAGCCATCTGCATAACAGAACTCTCTATTTAATAAATAATATAAATTATAATTAAATGAACCCCTTTAAAGTAAGTTCAGAAATTCCTGATAAAACTGTATTTTCCTGTAAATTCACCATAAATAAAGATATTTATGAGGGTCTCTATACAGTAAACACTGATGAGTCAACCCAAAGCACTAATAGTGGTGGGCAATCAAACTCTCTGAAGAAGAAATAAGAGGTTAACCAGAGAAGTCCAATTTCCTTTGCCTTAGAATACCTGCTTCTGAGTGAGACTCTGTGAAGTATGTCATGCTGGAGAATAATCTGGAATTGAATCTTACCCTCCTGGTGTTGCACTGGTGTTGTGTCTGACAGTTCCCTTAGACAGGGGAGTGCGAGGCTGAAAGAGGCACTATTTATCCATGCTGTGTCTTGGTTTGAAGACTGTCCTTCTCTCCCTTCCTGGAAAGACTCTTCAGTGAGACCAGGCCTACCCAGAGACCCTGAATAGTGCATGCAGCACAGCCTTTTATGAGCTGCATTGGCATGCTGTACCAACGCTGCTTCTTCTGAAAAAGGCAGTGTTGGAAAATCAACGGAGTGAGAAAAGCCATGGAAAGCAGCTGCGGTTTGAAGCACTTGATCTTCGTCCAGATTGACCTCCAGTCTCTTCTGGGGACTTTAGCCCAGATGAGGATTCAAACTGAAACTTGTGGCTCTAGCATGGAATATTTCCTTCTCCAGCAGAGATGGAAAATCAATGGCTACTGACTGGGTGGTTCTGAAAGTTAGTTGCACAATGTATATTAGAAACAATGAGGAGAATGATTTCTCTCTCTCTGACTAACTGTCCCCAATATGAGGAAACCAGAGAGAACCTTGCATTCAAATGCATTAACAAATTAGCAGAAGGATAAAATTATGTGGTTATTCTTAAAATTATAATTCTATAGTGCACTGACATGCAAACACATCCTTATTATTCCATATTTCTAAGAATTCTTTACCTTTTTAAAGACACTATATGCAAATGATATTAGCTGTTTATAGAAAATGTCCAACAATTTGGAATGAAGTCAGTGTGAGTAAAATGAATGATGCTCTCATAAGACACATTTTTTCTCCACTGCAATGAGTAATATTCACTACTAAACAGAAAGGATTCAGAGGGGGGAGGTATTGATATTTCATGTATAAATTGAAAATTCATTTCTCCTTATCTGTCAGATTTCTTACAAATTCTATACATTTCTATCTTGAAAAAGAGCATTTTTATCAGGTAGTTTATGGTATCTTATACCTGCCTCATTTGGGTCATAGGGCAGAAATTATGTCCTCTTTATAGCCTCCATCTCCAGACACATCAAAAGTGAAGAAAAGGTGAGAATAATTTCCTATGCTCAATAGATATCCAAATGTTCTTCGTCCTTTTAATGTGAATTCATAAGCAAAAGTTTAAATCTTATATAGACAACACAAAATCTTCCCAGCCTAATTTAACCACTCTATTTGATAAACTAAAATATTATTGCTTTATTATTGAATGTAGGTACCATAATTTTCCATGAAATGTAGGAGAAATCTGTTATCCCTTAGGGAGTACACAGCAGCTTCATTTATTTTTCCATGATATATTAGCTTTCAGAAGATTTTTTTTGCACATATTGGTTATCCATTTACAGGACTGAAACAATAGGCTGCCCTAACAGCCAAAGAAAAGGAAAAGGTGAAATGACAGAAGAAAATGTAGGAAAAACAATTAACTTTTTTTCTGGTGGGATTTGGGGAAAATATCACATGTACAAAAAAATTAATGAATATGGACTTAAATCATTAGGAATTATAGAAAAGTCAAGGGTAAATTTGATGTTCTCTAGTCAATGAGATATTGCAGTATATTGGCAGGGGAGGGAGAAAGGATATATAAAGAGAGGATAATGAGCTTATTCTGAATGTTTTTCTTCTCTTCAGAAGAGAAGACCTCTTCATTGCTCCTGAGAGAGAGTAATCAGAGACTTAAAAAAATTAAAGTAATGGCTCATACATCTGTTTGTCATTTCCACTCTTCTCTGACCTTAAAACCATCTATCCTGCTCCTTGAAGATTACAATACTCATTGATAAGAATGATCATTTCTTCCTCTCTTTTGAATAAATTTTATCCTATGCTGTTAGTTTGCTGAGCATTATTAAGCACTGCTTTCCCACCGAAAATAATAACTTATAGATCAAATGTCTACTTGTGATTTAAAAAGTGAAATTGGTATTTATATGTTGAAATATCAAGATGTGTATACACAGGTAGAAATTTTATATTTAAAGTAGCCTTTTGGAAAAGCATAAGAGAAATGGCAAAGCTGAAAAATGAGTTTAATACTTAGGGCTCATTGGCAGGTAAGACTTAAGCACTTGACATTTATCTCTCATTGACTTTTTTTTCAAACTTATGTTAATTATCTCAGATATTTCTGAAAATGACACTTGGCCCTGAAGTCACTTTCAATTTCATTGACATTTTTTGGAAAATTTTAGCTTACATCTCAAGCCTCATGCCCTCATTATCACCTCAAATCATTACAATGTAGGTTAATGGGCTAGCTTTTAATATTATTTTTTTCTACATAAACCCATGGATGTCAGGATAAAATTAGAAAGAAAGGGTTCTTTTACCAGTAAGATACAGTGAATATGCTAAATAACAAATACTAAGTAGGATTATGTAACTCTCTCATGTATTGCCAACACTAAAAATGTCTTCCAAATGAGATAAATCTGCTGAAATCTTGTTGGAAGCTGGTGTAAAAAATATATTTTTTTCTAGTTGACCATAAATGTTTGTCCTCGTCACGTTAGTGCCTGATCCACAAATGTATTTTAATTAGTGTCAGATATCTGTTATTTTGGTTTTAAAGAAGAAAATTAAATTTTTATAACTCCTAATGTGTAAATGTGTTAAAAAAGACAAAGAAAGGAGAGGAAAGGCATGTTTTTCTCCTTATTTGGTATATTATGTGCATTTTTATGGCACTTCATTTCATTTGGTCCTTCTTTACAAATCTTAAATTTCCCCTTAAGTTTTGTCCTTCCTATACAGATCTGTAGATGTGATGACAACATAACATGAATGGGTTCAACCATTAATGTAATTACTGGTACTTACACTTCACATAAAGATCGTGAATGCAAGATTGAATTGATCAGTCACCAGTGCAGAAACTTGGATAAATTCAGAAAACCTTATGCTGCTTATAGTTTGTGTTTACTTCATACATTAACCTGTAGTTAGAGGTTGCTGTTGAGAAGGTGTTGACTACTACTAAATATTCAAGTTTGATAGTAGCTTACTTTTTTCTTCCACTTAAGCCAATAAAAGAGATTAAACTTCCTTGATGAGAAACAACATTTTTGCTACTTTGAACCACAGCCAGAGCTGTAGTTGTTTCATAGGCTCATCCCACCTAATTTACATTATTCATTAGTATTTTTTAAAAATTTTTTCACCCAGGCTCCCCATCTAAACTGATCCATGATGTTATTTTTTGGCCCATGCAAAAGTAACAGCTTTTTTGTTGGTGTTGTTTATCAAATGTCCAGATAAGTGTAAATCAGGTAGTGAGAGTTCACATTAATTAGAGCTAGCAAACACCTCACTAAGTGTGAAAAGTTTTTCTGCTCCCTACAGCAGACAGTGGCCCCTAGATATTGCTACAGAAAGTGTTAAAGAAAAAATTTACAGGTGCACCTATATGTTGCAAAATTATTGCATTTGGGTCTCCAGCTGACTTTTCAAAGCTGAGGATGGGTTTCCTGTGCAGAGGAGGTTTTCTGCCAGAGGTGGTGTAGAACTTTCACTGTATGATAGACAGCAGCTGTTGGGCCCTGGCCCTTCATTGGTGGCATGTCCCAGCACAACACATCTCATGTTGTAAAACATCCTGTGTGAGGTCAGTGCATGTACTGCACCACAGCGGGAGCTACGCTGTAATCTCTCTGTCTCGCCGACTGCATGGGAGATCAATAAAGCGTGAGTAAAATAAATGTGTATCATGGATCTTAAATGAACTTTGCTCCTGAAGGCGGTTCTAGGGAAACCCCCAGGAAAGCTGTATCAGTTCAGGATGGACTGCACAAATTTCAGCCCACACAAGAAGAGGTAAAATATTTGTCTACCTTTTTTCATGTGAGAGGGAGAGACTGGTCAGCCTGAAAAGCAAATTCATTCTTCCCTCATAGAGTGAAACCTTTCATTGAAGCACTGGGGACAACAGAACTCATGCAAAGAGAGCAATTCTAAGCTATATTGTGTGGCAAAGTGAAGACTATCCAGGATTTCAGATAAAAATACATTAATAAAAAGAGAAAAAACTAACTGTTTTCAAAGGAAAAACTATATATGCTTTAGTAGAAAATAAAATTAATAAGAAGCGTTTAAAATATAAACAAGCTATTACTTAGCTGATAAAAAACCCCAACTTAGAATGCATATAATGACTAACTTGGAAGCTGTGGTTTTTATGTATTCCTTAAAGGAAGATTAATATTAATTTTTTCACCATCTAGCCTTACTAAAATTTCGGGAGTGAAATTTAAACAGGGTTTGATAATAACAATGTTTCTTCCTGGGTATCAAGTGAACTTACCTCGAAACACAGAGAAGCTTGCAGACTTAATGTACAACGTATTTGAATAAATTTCTCCCAGAGGCAAATGGAGCTTATAACGTAGGGAGAAAAGAATCAGTAGCTTCCTACTGTAAACTCCATTCTTTTGTGTGTGTGTTGTAGAATAGTGTAGTTATTAGAAACTCAATGTTAGAAAATATTGTCTCCATCCAAGTGGCACTTAATCTCTATTACCTGGAGGTTAAAAGTCAAAGAACAATCATCCATGTCAGTGATTCCTGCAGCAGATTGTTACTGAACCATGTAAGGTCATTTAGCAAGGAAAATTAGCTCCCAGCAGCTTCACATGTCAGAGATGTTGTAGTAGTACTCTACCCCAGCTCTTCTCCTTCGAAAATTATGATGATTCTATGGTCTTTTTCAGGAAAGGTGTCCTCTGGAAAGAAAATAAAAGCTTACCTTCCATAGATATTTTTGTAAAAGGTGAGAATGAACAGAAAAGAATTGGTAACTTTACCAGTCAGCAGTAGATGAAAAGTACACAAGTACAGCCAGTTGCCCTCAACTTTGCAAACAGAGCAGTAATGCATACCTTGTGCTTCTGTAGCTAATTCACCTTCTAAGTCAATTCCACTCCATGCATGAAGAATGAAAACTTTCTTATGTGACTATCTGAAAGACAAGGAAAACCTGGGAAAGCTTTGGAAATGGGTCACTGACCAAAGGCAGTTTGGAAGCTTCTGTGCTAATTTAATTGGAAAGTTGTCAGTAGCGATGTGGGCATATGGAATCAGTCTCTCTCTGGAAATGCTATAATCCATCAATGCAGTGAGTATTCTGGCTGTGTTGTTCAGAACAAGTTAGCAGAAATAAGCTAGGATGAAAAAGAGCAAGATGCCCAAGTCCATGGGGTTGCCCTGGCCATGACAGAAAGCTGGCCTGAAGTTTTGTGGGGAAACTGACTGGAAGGAGCCAGAAAGGTTGAAGGGTGTCATGTTTGACATGTGAGAAAAGGGGGAAAGACCCAGTTTGCATGCAAAACCTTTTACTAAGTAAAAATCCCCCTTTTGCTAAGTGGTTGTTAGAACTGTGATAAGGGACAGCAGAACTGGTCTCTAATGAGCTTACGTCTCGCCTTTCCTCATATCACACGTAAAAAACATCAAGTGAAACAGTGAGAACATTTTTTTTTCCTGCGGTTTCATTTTTTATTTGTGGTTTATTTTATTTATTTATTTATTTTAGTGTTTTACAATGGAAATGTCACTCTTCCTGAAGTGAAGAGTGTTAATTTCAGTTACTTGCCTTTGCTTGAAAAAAAAATTGAAGAAATGAAAGTAGGATTTTAAAACCATTGCAGTGTTTGGTTTGGTTTCTGTGATTTCCAGATCCATTTCTATAATAAAAGAAAGTGATGCAGTAGTAGAGCTCACACTCTCACTTTTCTATTTTGATTGCTTACTTCAAAGTGGAACCATAAAGGATAGTGTGGCCAAGAAAGCCACAGGACAGGGAAAGACTGGAACTATTTGCTTATTTGCTGAGGGGGGCAATTTTTAAATTTTTTTAATCTGCATATAGTTCTGGTGCAGAGAAAAGGGTGAAAAGCTCTTCTTTCTCTAATTTGCAGTTTCTAAAACACAATTTGAAAAGAGATTTAATGGTAACTTTTGAAGTATAGAATTTACCTCAAATGAAATAACTATTCTTTGTATCATATATGTCACTAGTATTAAAAATACACAAATAATCCATTTTAAAATTGCACAGTTTTTTGCAGTTGGAAACTTCATTGTCTTCTCATATACCCTCCCCACGCCCCCCCTCCTAAAAAAAAAAAAGTAGATTTTGCAGATTGATATTGGAGATTCCTGTTTCAATAGACAGATTGCCTCACTAGTTAATTGCCTCCAAAGTTAGAAAGTTGTGCTGAATAAAAGCATCAAGCCCAGATTCAAAATTCTATGCTGTGCACTATTACAGTCCAAACTTTGAAACAGACCTGAAAACTTCTTATTTTTTCATGCTTTTCTTTACTTTACTTTACTTTTCATTACGTTACTTTAAATCCATGTCACAAAACAGTGTTTTACCATGTGTGGCATTACATCCTGCAAATTAAGCACCACAAATTGAGGAAATACAGAAGCAATGGCATGAAAAAGAAGGACCAGATGTTCAAAGGCAGATAAAGATCATATTATTTTAAACTCATCTAAATCCTTTATTAATCTGATTATCTGAGAACTAAGAAATGTGAGAAATCAGATCACAATATTGTAGACATTTATTATATGTATGAGTTGTACAAGATATTAATTCTAATAAGCTTTCATATTTCATTGGATCACTATTTCACAAGAAGATTCATAACCTTAATTACCTTTGATTTTTGTCACTTAAACTCATGGATTATTTTATCTATACATTTACTCACAGAAATAAAAATGTCTTTGGACTGGGTTAGACTTTTTTTCACACTCTCCCTCTTTTTTTTTTTTTTTTTTTCAAAGCTGGCTTCCAACAAAGAGAAAAAATAATTACAAAGCAAAATGCCTGATATAGCCTTTACTAAAAAGAAATGAATGATCTTCCACATTCTCAACAGTTCTGCAAGGTGCAGCTAGTACACACCATTCCTACTATCAGAGGATCAGAGGATCAGAGTGGCTTTCCATCACTGATTGTTACGTCACCTGGAAGATGTACTGTATGACAAACTCTATAAAACATCACTTGCATTTTGTCTTGCCTTCCAATTCCCCTTCCCCCACACTTGTCAAGATGCTTTTATTTCAGACACTCTTTCTCAGCTACTTTTTGAAAAAGGTGTCAGAATGCCTCATTCCCATCCAACCCTTTCCTGATAAACATTTTATCTTCTCTTCCCCCACCCTTCCACCTTGTGCCTCCGGTTGTAATTGAAAAAGCAAAAGAGAGCAGGCCTAGCCTCAATTTCCGGTGTTGAACGTGCAGCTGCTTGACTGCTGGCCTCATGGATTATTAATGCAAAGACCTCATGTGCATATTCATGAAGTGTTTCTTTATTAATTCATAATGCAGCTGCTGCAAAGGCAAAGAGTGGAGGGCTCAGTCTCCTCCCACAGAAAGACATAAGAAATGTCTCTTCCTCAGCTTCACTCTGATTCCTTTACTAGCTCATCCTCAGTCATGCATCAACCCCAGCAGTTTACATTTTTGTTTTGTTCTGTTCTAGTGTCTTGTATGCCACTCTTGTGCCAGCCTACATCAAGAGGAATCAAAAGGGTTGGCATCAAATGCCCTAGTAATATTTCTTATGAGAAATAAACCTTAATGGGAGTAATGAGATTTTACAGCTCTTTTCAATTATTTTCAGATGCTCTCAGGTGCTCCAACACATGCTTCATTTAATTTTACAGTGAATACTACATGCAGTGTGGTGGTGTTTGTCACTGGAGACTAAAAAGATGCAGAAATATCTCATAGGAGAGGATAAAAAATAATAAAGAAGTCCTTAGTTACTTTTGCAGCTATGTTTTCCAAAATGAGGACAGAAAACACTAGAGACTTCAAGTAGACAGGTTCTCAATGAGACAATTTTCCATGAAAAATAATAAACAACAGTAAAAGCTCTGTAAAATTCTTGAGCATCACTGGGTTGGGTGAACATACAGATTTTATTTCTGTGTGAGTAGTTTCATTCTCCCCTCCAAAATGGTGCTGGATTTTTCATGGTATGATATGACTTACAATAGAGTTTGCCTTGAGGTAATTGACAGATAGAACCTTTACAAAAATAATCAGAAAATATTTTTACATTGCTAAACTCCAAGTGTCTGAATCTAGCATTCTGAGTGGGGGTAGGTGATGAAGAAATAGGTTACAATTAACTGAAAAAAGGAAGAAAATTCTTAAAAGTTTCATGTGTGTTCTGTCATCATAGAAGGAGGAAACCCCTGACAACAGTGGCTCTCAAGTAAATCACTCAGACTGACAATGTCTGCTGTTTCACAGCTGAGGGCAGAAAATACCTGAGTGAAGGGAAGGCATTTCATTGGATAGGTAGGGAGAAGGGAACTTTAAAACACCTGTCATGGCTGCAACTTGGGAATCACTTCTCAGGGAGATAAAGGGTGTGAAGAATGAAATGAGAGTCTCTGAACACTTACAGGCCTAGAATCTGGTAACATTCTGTGCATTTAGATTATGCACACACAGAGGAAGAGTTCCATTACAGTCTAGTTTAGATTCTGATTCAAACATTTTAAAGTCAGAAGGGACTATTAGATCACGTCTTCTGACCTTCTGTGTGACACAAATTGTAAAATATTGTGCAGAGATTTTTGTACTGAGCCAAATAACCAGTGTGGAGTCATAAGTCACAGGTGCTTTATTGTCAATTTTTTTTTCAATATTTGATCTTAAAAACCAGGTGTTTTGGTTTTAGATAAATAGAAAACCTTACCTCACTGTCTGTATCATTATCTCTACTTGTTTCAGCAAAGGTAAGGAACATGATGATTTGAAGTAATGTAATTCAGTGGAAGGTTCTGTTTTGAATTATCTAGTGGAGCTTCTGTTTGCTGGTGCTAACAAAACTGTTAACGTGTGGTGATATATTAAATAAGAAAGAGCCAAGACAGAGCTTGAAGCAGTAACAGAGTCCTGACCAAATATTTAAAGTGAAACTAAGAGCCATCACACTTACTGTACGTCATCTGCAACCACTTGCTGCTTTATCATCTCTTTCCCCACCCTCTGTGCCATCATCTACCCCACATATTCCAAGCCTTCTCCTGCTCCTGCGCAGCAGCTGATGGATGCTATTGCCCTCTCCTGGCTAGGAACTGTGCAGTGCAGCTGTGCAATTAATACATGCTCTCAGCAGGTAAAGGAAAAACAGCCAGGGAGATCTTGGTCCAGGGCAAATAAATATCTGCTGTGGTTGAACTCTGGGGTTACAGGAAGCCTTGTCATGGTCCAGAATACCAGCTAGAAGCTGAACAAGCTGAACTAATAAAATTGGATAACACTGGAAGTGAAGTTAAAACCATCATTTACCTAGGGAAGAATGACCACACAAATTCATTTAAAGAAATGTCTTTTGGTGCTCCTGACACTGGGCATATCTGTGTGAGGGAGAATTTTGGCCAGGTGCAGTTCACCTGTACAGCCACTCCCCTGAATGTCCCCCCTTGTCATCCCCACCAGGATACAGCCAGCAGCAGAACAGCATTAGCTGCAAGTCCAAGCTTATTCTTTACTCTGCTTCCTGTGGTGGGCCCCTCCTGATCTCTCTGCTGTTACAGCAGCTTTAAGAGTTTAACATCACAGCGCCTTTTGATCTCATTTCAGCAGCTGTGATTAAATAGACGCACATCACTTGCTGTGCCACCATGAGAGCAACTCATGGTTCACCTTCACTGAATTAGTACCCGCTGAGCACTGCAAATATTTGAAATGTCAATCCATTTGATAATGTCAAAGAGGGCTGCAAATACCACAGAATGGCACCAAGGAAACATTCAACACACGCACTGGCATATATAATATCTCTTTTCTTCAGGACAAAAATCATAGTTAAATAGAAACAGGAAACCATCTAAGAAGATGTTAAGGTCAACAGACCTGATAACCTGGAGTGGGACATGCTCCTGCAATATATCACTTTAAAATTTTAAGCAAACCTATTCTCCCTCAAAGAATCTAATTTTTCCACATTCACACGTTCTAGCAAATTATTTTTTGTTAGTTAAAATTGGGACGTTAACTGTATAACAACCCATGAGTTGTACATGTAAGTTCTGTACCTTCACATCAGGGGAAAAAAATAGAGGCTTGTTATGACAACTTCATTATCTTTTCCCACTCAAGAAACCTAAGGAAGAAGGAAATATTATATCTGAATAGATAACAATACTGAGGCCATACTTTCAGTCAGAATCTTGGATCAGTAGAGCAGGTGAAAGCAGATGAGATTAGGTTGACTAGTAGGCTGTAGTTTACCCTGTAGAAAGATTTGCATTTACAGAAGTCATCAGGAAATAAGACATCAAACTTATTGCTGGGAGTTGAATGAGAAAATTAGCAATCTAAACTATGCTGCACAGAACTGAAATATGGCAATTACACAGAGAGGACAGTCTTCCAATGAGTTACAGTTTGTGTTTTGGTTTTTTTTTTTTTTTGGTGTATACTAGATTTACCTTTCTAAACTGATGATTTTTAAACATTTCCTAAAATTGTACCAGCTAATATATAAGAAATTAAGATTCATGATGCAGAGCAAGCTTCCCTTTTATTTTTACTGAAAAGTCATTCACTCACCTATAGTGTTTTTATTTTAAAAAGAAAAAATGAAAAAGGTAAAGTTCGTGTACCGAAGTTCGTGTACTGACTCGGGAGGCAAATACCATGTGCCTTGTTTGTGGCAGCTGAGAATCAAGTGATGATTTACCTTTCTATGTTGATGAAGACTAATGATTCACTGAGCACAAATACATCTGCATGTTATTAGATGAGCAATACCTTAGCAATAGAAAGTTATAGAGAGAATTCTTGTTTGTTGGAATTCTTGTCTCTCCAATTACCTTGACATTTCAAAAGACATTTATTTTTCAGTAGCTCAAAGTCCAGTTAATCTAAAGAGCTATATTTAATGAGCAAGAAAACAAAAAACAAAACAAAGCAAACAAAAACCCAAAACCCCCAAAAACCCAAGCTGCAGAATACTTCATGAGAACATAAGAACATGAACATAAAAACTATGTTCCTTAGCATCCACTTCAGCTCCTTCTAAAGACTTTGATACAAGTTTCTTTTGGATTTATCAGCTGCTTCAACAGCTTCAATTTCAGGGTTTTTTGCCTTTGTCATTGTCAAATTTGGTTGAGGTTCCACCTACAATTAATCACTTTCAAACTCTGTACATGAGAGATTGCTTTATGTTATCAGTATATCTTTATTCTTTTCTACTAAGCTATTAATAAAAAATATTTAAGAATACAGGAAAAATAACAGCAGGTTTTACTGTCGATCACTAGTAAGTGCTTCAAAAACAAGCTTACCAATTATTGCTGTTCCACCTGCTTTTCGTTTGAAAGCGAGGGGACAGGAGCCTACCATTAAATGTAAGTAGGCTCTACAAAACCTTTGAGTTTTGCTCACTTCTGTTAATTTTTCCTTTGCTCGTATTATTAGACAACAATGTCAGATATTTCTCTTCATATGTGCCACTTATTTCAAATCTTTCCTTTTTTATCCCCTAGTCAGGAAAGGACTAAAATTCTGATTAATGTCTCTGTTACACAGGCATTCATTAGCGAAATCCTTTCTTTGCCCATATTCCTCAATCACTTTTGAAGTGGCTCAGTTGCACAGCTAAAAAATCTATTACAAGAGGGTGGCTTCAGTAGAAGATCTCTCTCATCTGAGCTCAGGATGCACTTTATCCTAATGTAGATGTTGAGTATTCTTAGATACTCTTCCCATGTAGCAGGAAGAGAAGGTCCCTTCAGACATTTCCCAGATGAGAAAGGGGGCAAGGTTCTTCCTTAGTGCCTGATGATCTCATTCCTTTTCTTTTCTTTTTTTTTTTCTTTTTCTTTTTCTTTTTCCTTTTCTTTTTCTTTTTCCTTTTCTTTTTCTTTTTCCTTTTCTTTTTCTTTTTCCTTTTCTTTTTCTTTTTCCTTTTCTTTTTCTTTTTCCTTTTCTTTTTCTTTTTCTTTCTCCTGGCTGATAATTAAATTGTGCCCTTTGATCCACAGCATTGTGTCCTTTGAAAAGTATCAATGTATTTATAGTCATGGAATAAATAAAGCAAAAGTTCCCTTTGCATGGTGAGACCTACCAATGATTTTTGTGTTTGTTTAATGGGGTTTTTGTTTGTTTTTGTTGTTTTTTTTCACATCAGTGTTATTTTTGAAGATATTTCTGTTGAATGTATTACATTTAAAAATACCTACTCATCTACTACTCACCACTCTCAACTCTTGTACATGGAGGTTACAGTCCTTTTTTCAGTTTTTTCCTCAGGAGGCAAGGGGAAAGGAAGGCAGGCTTATGTGGACATTCTTAGATAAGTAAGAACTGGGATACAAGACTGTGCAACCCAAACTAGTTAAAAGTTTACGTGTTTAAAGATTTAACCATTGGAACAATGCAAAAGATAGTCAGACCTCATACAGAGTCAGCAAAATTGCATAAAAATATAGGATTATGCATGTCCAAATGTCAGAAATGTGAAGAATATGAAGTAAAGACCTAAATTAGCACCAAGGACCACTCCTGCACTGCTCTTTGCCCCTGATAGAAAAGCTCCCGCTGCATTTGGGAGGCCCAAAAGGCCAATGGATGGACAGGATGTCTATCTAATAGAGACAATCCTTTTTTCTCTCTCTGCCTGGCTGAATGCAGTGACTTAAGGGTCAGGGGGCAGTGGTGACAAGTCCCTTCCTGGCACAGCTGCACAGATGCATCTCCTGTGTGAATGCCCCACGTGTCCAGGTGGCATCGCATTGTAAGTGCAAGGCTCTGCAAGCGTAACCCAAGAGTGACGAGGGAGATGGTTCCTTTAACAAGGAGGTGCTGCTGAGTTTGAGTCAGCCTATGCCCTGTGTCTGAGCTGGTGCCACAAAGGAAAAAAGATGGGTCACTGTCTCAGAAGACTCCCTTTTGAAGGGAGCAGAAGCCCCAGTATTCACAATGGACACACTTTGGGAAGCCTGTTGTCTTCCTGGGGCCTGGGTTAATGATTTGAAGAGAAAGTTTCCTGCCCTGGTACGACCCTCAGATTATCATCCATTATTGATTTTTTAGGTGAGCAATGATGAAGTTGCAACAAGAAGCTCAAGGTCAATCAAAAGAGACCGCTGGGCCTTGACCTGACCAGTTAGGGATCAGGAGCACAATTAGTGCTCTTCTCTGTCCTTCCAGTTGCAGGGAACAATGAGGAAAGAAACAGAAAGGTCCAGCAGATCGATACAAATATCTGACTCTGGTATCATCAGCAGAATTTGGGGATTTTTGATCATGAATTACTCTACATGACCTCATCTGCTGGTAACAGATGAGGCACACCTGTCTCAAAGGTTGAAAATTATCTTCATTCAGGAGTCAACAGGGCTCTTGGAGAGAAATATAAACTGGATTTGAAGGGGAAAAGGGATAAAACCAGGCTTACTAAAGATCTGGAGAGTATCATGCCAATATTTGAGGGATTGTGTGCAAGCGAGATCCCTTGGTCTGCTGTTTCAGTGGAGGTGGGGGATGAAGATCCACGCAACAATAAAGACATGAGGGCTTTTGATATCTTAGAAACCATGGAAACTCCTGAGAATGGTCACATAGAAATTAGGGCTTCTCTCCCAAAAAGGGGGCAAGATCAATAGACCAAGAACATCTAAACTAATGGACTCAGGCAACAAATGGCACAGCTGGTAAGTGAGCCAACTACGGATGTTGGTGAGCAGAGAAGGACTGGCGTGTGTGTGTGTGTGGAGTCTATTTTAGAACAATTTTGTTGCCATTTTGATTATTATAATCTACAGTAATGTAACAGTAAAAATATAAAGATATCTCTTAAGAAAATACATAAGAAAAAGAAAGGAAAAAAAAAGATAAAAGTGGATAGTGGAAAGATATCACCACCTGTGGGTCTAAAGACTTGATTATTGCAATTTCAGAATTTAATCTGGCTCCTTGTGTAAAAGACAATAAAAATTTTCTATAAATCCATAAAAGAAAAGAAGGACTAAGGAGAATTTCTGTCCTTTATTTTATGTGGGAGGAAACATGGTAATAAAGAGGAAAAAAGGCTGAGGTACTTAATGCCTTCTTTTGCTCGGTCTTTAATAGTAAGACCAGTTGTTCTCCAGGTATCCAGGCCTCTGAGATGAAAGACAGAGATACAGAGCCAAAGAAGGTCCAAATAATCCAAGCAGACTTGCTATACCACTCAGACACATGAAAGTCTATGAAGTCAGATGGGACCCCAAGAGTACTGAGGGAAGTGGCAGAAGAGATCACCGAGCCACCTACAATGATTCACGTGATTAGTTTTGCTTACCAGCAAGGTTCCATTTGACTGGAAGTTAGGAAATGGAAATTACAGGAAGGGCTAGAAGGAGGAGCAAGAGAGCTCCTGTCAGCCTGATCTTGGTGCCAGGGAAAAGAAGGCTTAGGGAAGAACTTATCACTCTCTGAAACTCCCTTAAAGAATCTTGTAGTGGGTGAGTTTCAGTTTCTTCTCCTAAGTAACAGGTGATAGGACAAGAGGAAATGGCCTCAAGCTGTGCCAGGGAAGGTTTACATTGACTATTATGAAAAATTGGATCACAGAAGCTTTTCTTCACAGAAAGTGTTATCAATCATTGTAGCAGGCTGCTCAGGGAAGCAGCGGAATCACAATCCCTGGATGTGCTTAAAAATGTGTGGATATGGCACTTAGGGGCATGGTTGAGTAGCGGACTTAGCAATGTTAATTGTTGGACCCAATGGTCTTAGAGGACTTTTCCAACCTAAACAATTCTATGATTCTGTTCCCATGATTGAAAAGGAAGGCTTGAACAAGGACTCAGATGACCTTTATTTTTAATCAAGGGAAATAGATAAATAAACAACTCAGAGAGCAGCTGTGGCACATAAAGGCAGCACATGGTTCCCAGCCATGAAAAATCTATCTGTCTGGGCAGAACAAGGTACGACTATCCAGCAGAGCTCTCTAACAGCTAACATGAGTAAAAGTATCTAATAGATCCCAGTGAGTGTTGACTGGCCCTGGCTCAAAGGCTCTCACTTTAATGTAACTGAGTCCTCAGGACACAGCTGGCAAGATGTGGAAAGTTACAACTGCCCATTCACTATAAATAGCATGAAATAATACAAGGTTATACAGTTTAACTGTCACTACCTAGGTTTTTATTCTGATAAAAAATATAGAAAAGATGATATAGTGAAGAAAAACACTTCAGTGAGAGGACAAGCAAATTTAGATTTATCAGTGAAGTCAATTATCAGTGCTCTGGGAGACAGTAGCTGAGAGGCACAAAAAGAATTTCTTATAAAATCTCTCTGCTGAACCTGATCTTGAAAATACTTCTCATCCATTTTGGGACAAAATCTAACAGGTGAGCATAAAGACCATTAGATTTATTTGCTCTGCTGTGTCCTGAATTGGCCAGTCACACTGACATACTGAATCTTATCTAAGGGACAGCAAGTAGGCAGTGAGCACTAGCTGCTGTTTCAAATGTGCTACATTTTCTGGCAAGAAAATTTCAGGGAGGGCAATGCTGTATCAGATGCACCTCAGGACACAGTTGGCCATCCTGCTGACAGTGTCTGCTGCGCCTATGGCATGGAGTCATTTTATGCCTGCCTCAAACCCCCCTCATATATCAAGGCTAATACCAACACCATCAAGGAAGTTCATCTCCTGCCTATTTCCACTCCAGAAACTGGTGACATTCTTTTTTTGGGTGCAAGGGTTCTTGCAGGCCCCATAGAGAAAAACAACAAGTAGCAAGGAAGATAAACAGGATGTTTACAGAGCCAGAATATCAGAGAAACTTCTTTGCTCTATTCTCCCCACAGCAGAGCTTCAGACTTCTGATTCCTGGTTTTGGGAAGCAGCTGGTGTCAAATGGCTTCAGAGAGCAGGGTGGCAGGGAACAAACTCTCCAAAGAGGCAGTGATGTCATGCAGGGTGTTTTCCTGAGCTGTAAGCTTACATCTGGGAGCTGGGCACTGCTGCCTGCCCCAGAACCTTGCACACCCTCCTCCTGCAAGCAGAAGAGTCTTCAAAAAAGCTGGAGAGGGACATTTTGGCAGGGCAAGTGGTAATGGAACAAGAAAAAATGGCTTTATACTGTAAGAGTGTGGGTTGAGAACAGATAGGAAGAAATTCTTTACTGTGAATGCGGCCATACATTACCCAGAGCATCTGTGGATGTCCCATCCCTTGCAGCATTCAGTGCCAGGCTAGAGGAGGCTTTGAGCACACTGGCCTAGTCCAAGGTGTCCCTGCCCATGCCAGCAGGCTTGGAATTAAAAGACCTTTAAGTCCCTTCAAACCCAAACCATTCTATGGTGCTATGATTCTCTTGCTTTGTCCCCTGTCCTCCCCTTCCCTCTGCCCCCCAACTTCTCCATCCGGAGAAGTGGGATGAACAGGATCCAGAGAAGGCTGCAGTTACCACCCACTGACTGATACCCAGCAATCAGTCAGCTCTCAGTGACTCCCACAGTTTATATACTGAGCATGACACTCCATGGTATGGTATATCCCTTTGGACAGAGCAGGTCAGCTATGCTCCCTCCCAGCTTTTGGTGTATCTCCTGACTTGCAGAGCCTAAGACACTGAAAAGTCATTGATTTGGAGTACACAGTACTCAGTAACAGCCAAAACATCAGTGTGCTGTCAACATTATTCTCATCCTAAATCCTAGAAACACAGCACTGTACCAGCTACTTAAGAAAAATATGAACTCTAGCCCAGCTGAAAGCAGGTGCAACCAAGACACTTCCTCTCCTCACTGGTCCCAGGTGTATTTTTTCCATCTAATAGAGCAAATGTAGAGAGAAAATGAAAAGGAAAATCTGTGTACCTTTCTAATAGGTTATACAAGGAAAAATCTCCTCTGCTCTTCATTTCAGACCATTTTTTGAAGTTATTCCATACCACCTAAAAAAGTTGTACCTATGTTGCAATGAAAGAAAAGAAAGGAAAAAAATACCTTAACTGTATACTTGATCTTATAAAGGAGTAGGGTCAATGCCCTCAGTTTAAACGAATTACACCTGTGCCCAAGAGTGAGCAGCAGGAAAGAATTGAGATAGTTAAAGCCGTGTAAACCTGTGGGCTTGGCAGCTTTACTGCTTAGCTAAAGCTTTTAGCTGGAATGTAATGAGCCAAAAAAAAAAAAAAAAAAAAAAATTCTGCCGTTTATTTTACTCATAAAAAGAGAGGTACATATGGCATTCAGATGAACAGTTAAGCATGTAACACTTCCATTAGTTACGACCATCTAATTCCATCAACTTCAATAAAAAGTTCTGTACAGAAACAGATATGTAGGTCCTTGCTGCATATTTTGCAAACATTCATTGCACAGTTCCAGCAAAATTAATTTTTGTACAAAACACAAGGAGGTATAGAAACAACACTTTGATCTGCTAAGGTGGTGTGTCAAAATGCTGAGCTCAGAGATTTCTGTCAGTCCGTGGCAGACCTGTGTCTCATGGCTCCATTAGCTCTCTACAAGACCCTTAAAGAAAAGAATAGACAAAATAGGTAAAATGAGTATAAACTCTAAAGAAAAAAAAAATCACAAACTGGTAATGGATAAACAATGTCTCTTGAGATTTCTTGCAGCATTCACTGTAGCATTTGTCCTGAATTTCCAGTGTAGGGTTAAAGTTTTGAATGGGAGTCAACCAAGATTTATAGTACAGAAATTTGATCATCTTTTCTGTTTAACCCTTCTGTACACAAACAATTCTGTGCAGCTGTATCTATTACATAACTGAGACTATTTCTTGTTCCACTATGTTTAGTAGGGCAGTCATTATTAGACAGGGTTAGTTTAAGTAATAGCTTTAATAAAAGACAAATGTTTCCCTAGGGTAGGAAAGTGGTCTGTTCAATAACTTATGCAGCTCTTTTATTGAGAGATAATAAAAAATGTGATCCATATCAGGGGTTAAACAATTATTCTCTGTCTATTCCAACAAATTAGTTAAATGGATGTTTGCCAACATGACTTTTATAGCATGAGGAAGTAGGAAGTATACACAGTAAAGTAGATCAGGAATTATTGTAATTATTGTTCAAAAATCTTAAAAGCAGTTAATTGATAAGGACCACAACATACTTCCAGCCAGGATGAAGTACCATAAAAATTTGGACAAACTTCCACTGATTTTATAAAGTCTGGTCTGCAAAGACTGAAAATATCCAGGATAAAGATATTACCTAATAAAGGGATCAGCAATTTTTTCTATTTTTTTAAAAGTTGCAATTTGCTGAGGATTGTACAAAGATTTCCAAAGATTTTAAAAGGATTAATTAATGAATATATACATCTGGTCTGTGTTCTTAATGAAGAAAATTAAATACTTTATTGAATCTATGAACTCAACTTGAAAGTGATTATAAAACTTTGAGTTTCCAGCCATCAAAATGAGAGTACTCATCTTACACCCAAGCTTAGCAAACATTTGGAGCCAATCAGAAGAAAAACTATTGTATTATCAACCTACTGCATAGAAATATCTTCCCAATTAAATTTAAAAAAATAAGGTGGCAAAGGCCATGAAGTCTGGCACTAGAATATTCAGATCAGTAATACAATGAAGTATTTGTAATGTGAGGCATTAACCAATGACTCAAACAAGTTACCAGGGGAGGTGGTTAACTCTCAGTCTTGTGGGAGAAATCTGTCCCTTAGACAGATTTCAGAATGGGATGAATCACCTTCTGGAGGAGTCTGTAAGACCAGGGAATTTAGAGCCCACAGAAGCCAGGCTGGAGCTTACATAACTAATTTACATTACAATTTTTAAGTAGCCATAGGTATATGATGTAGACCAAACTTATCACAAGACAGGCACCTAAAAATACAGTATAATTCAAACAAAAACATCTTGATTTGCAGGACTGAGGACAGAATGCACTATGACATCTGTTAACAGGAAGTCAGTTCGGATAATGATGATAACCCTTTTTTATTTCAAGAGCTTTGTTGGGATGGTAAATCAGCCATCTATTTCCTGCATAATACTGATAAAAGATAGGTAAAGAGGATAAAAAATGGATAACAGTATACTCAGACTCCTAAAATATGACAGTTATAAGAGATTCTATCTTCAGTTTTGATAAGGATCATTTAAAATTGAAAAGCTTTAGAGAGGACATAAGTTGTTCCAACCAGCCAAAATTTTTAAGTGGATGGTACAATATATGAAGCAAATAATTTGGGTATGTAGATCTTTCAGGACTGAAGTCTAAAAGAAAAATTTGATAATAAATACAATTTGAGAAGCATTTTAGAAACAGTTTTAGATTTAATTACATATTATATCACCAAAATAATTTGAGAAAAAAGGGGATCTTAACATGGAAGGGGTGGTAAGGTAGCTATGTGGTAAAGACAGGGAGAACAAATCAGCTGAAATTTAAGTGCACTGCACATTGTGCATGAACATATTTATGTGTCTGTTTGTGGGTAGAGTGGTTACTTACATCCTGGAACCAGTATTCCTATAGAATGAATGACTTTTGCTGTCTCGTATAATTATGAACAAAGTTCATTTTGTGAAGATGTGGACTGAGATGATCAAAAAATTATTTTCTCTGAAATATTTTCCCCCTACCGGTAGCTGGATCATTCCATCCTTTATTGATTGCCTATATGAGTTTATTTTGATGCATAATGTTTTTTTTTCCACATACATAATTTTAGTAATAGTATTGAGTACATTGGATAAAATATAGCAATATTCTTCAAGAAAGAGAGGTAAAGAATCTGAGGATTTTGATGGATCTGCTGCTGGGAGTATTTTTGTGGTGGTTGTGGAGGTCTTTGGCAAGCTTAAATTATGACTTGAGGCACAACCTGGATTCATTCAGTGCACACCAGACTCTGGAGAAGTTGTTTGAAAAGATAAATTTAGTGACAAGGCTGTTGGGAGTATTAATTTTCCAGTGCAGGTTCTGGCATGTGTCTCAGGTAGGCAGCAGTGTGATAACTATTTAAAATCTCTCCAAGATGGCATATTAAAAATATTGGCATGGTTTTGTGCCTGTTATCTAGAGGTAATTTTCATTATTGAAAGTAAAGTTGTTGGTAGAAGAAAATGAATGATATCTCTGAGCGTATGCTATAAATATTAGTCTTGCTATCTGAAGTACCTAGGGCAGGATATGTTGTAGAAAGCTGTAAGATATTAGAGGAGAGGATGGTATGAAGGTGTTTTGCAGCTGATGGAAGAAACCAGCTGCATCTTAGGGAGGCAGTTAACCTTGGAGGCTGGGAAATTACAAGTTTGAGAGTGGTTTTCATGAATGGTGTTTTGGAAAAGTTCAGCTAAATATTATCAGTTTGCCAGAGATCTTTCTTTAGTGATCATATTAAAACCTCCTGCAAGGGATTTGGCTTTATGATTTTTCTTAGAACTGAGCCATGTGTCCGAACTGAGGTTATAATGATAAGTTTGAGTTCAAAAATGAAAAAAGCAGTATCTACCTTGACACATCGCCAGATTGCCTCTCACAGTGCTGCTGTGTGAGTGCAGGTTTGTTTTTTATTGTGTTTTCCTCACTTGGTTTATGAAATAATTTTCTTTGTAGTAACCATTTCATATTCTTAAACTCAGATGTTTTGTAAATTCCTAACACTTTTTGCTAATGGTACAGTAGCAGAGTTATGATCTCTGTAAAATTTTCTTTGATTCTTTCTTTGCCTAATCTATTTTTAAAAAGCAATAGAGCAAGCACTTGGTTTTATTAATCCTTTAGAAATATAATGCCAAGTATTTAAATTAGTTCAACATTGGACACACAAATGAACAGAAATACTCTAATATGAAATTTATTTAATACCTGCTAATATTTGAGAGTGTTGATAGAAAGTTGTATACATTTCATTTATGAGCTCTTGACAAATTATTATGAAAAGAAATAAAACTGTATGACATTTGGGAAGAACATTTACGTTTTGAACATCAACAGCAGCATTCTGTTGTGTACCATTGATCAATCATTAATTTCTATATCTTGTTCATAGAGAAAACAAAACCCACCAATTTCTCAGTATAGTATGCTAAGAAATATTTACTTCTTCAATAGTGATGTAATAATGGTGGCCCTGAATCATGGTGTCTGCTTGCCTGTAATTCACATGTTTATCTACATATTTGTGCTCAACTTGAAAATCTAGCCATGACTAAGTCTTACCCAAATTTTCTTGTTTCCTGGCCAGCAACTAAATTGGCGCTTAACAACCACAGTTTATTTTAAAAGGGACCTTTTTATTAATAAAATGAATCATTGAATAAAATCAAAATTCTGTGTATCATTTTTTTAGTACACAGTCCAGTTCAAGCTGCCATTGACTTCAGTGAGCCTTGGATTGTGAAATTTGTATGTTGAACACTTTTCTCCCATGCAAACATTTAAAAACTACTTATGAATGAGAGTTTTCATTATGTATTACCTTGTATTAACACCTTGATGAGCATTATCTCAGCGCAGTACAGTGATGCCCCAGGACTGGGCAAGGCTAAAATACCTGTTTGTTTTAATTTGTGGATCTGAAACCTGGTGGGTTCTCGGGTGTGACTGAGCAATCAGAGCTGCCTCTGCTGCCATAAATTTCCGTGCTGCCAGAATGCTGCAGGCAGCACTGCTGCGGGATAGCTGTAGGATTTGAAACATAAAACCTCAGCTGAGTGTTTGAAGGTCTTGGTAAAGCTGAAGCAAGTGCTGAGGAATGCGTTTGGTGAGAGTAGCTGGGTGTGCAGCTGCAGTGCGAGCTGCAGGCTGAGAGGGTGGAGGGAAGTGGAGGGAGCTCCAGGCAAGAGGCAGGGGGCACTTCGCATAACAAAGGAGAAGGGATCTGTGTCCCAGCCAGGTGACCGGACACTCAGAGACACCGCAGGAGCCGATGGCTCAGACGGGAGACCCCAGACCACCGAGCGCACAGACTGTCAGGGTGTAAAAGTCCAGGGATTCCTTTGCTCGGGGTCCCTCCTCGGAGGCACCGGCTTGAGCTGTTTTGCTGTTGTAGTCCTGTGACTGAATTTAAGGATCCAGAGGTCTCAGACTCTGCTCTGGGAAACCTGGTCTGACTGAGGGCGAGTGGGATGTGCAGGGATTCCCAAGGAGCTCACTGGGGCTGCCCGCTGCTGTGTGACTTTTGTCCCATCAGTGACAGTCTTGGTGATCGGACTGTCACTGCCACACTGGCTCCGGAGTGGTCAGACAGGGGAGTTTTCTTAACACAAGTTTCTGGAACTTTTTTTTTTTTCCTGCCTTTTATTATTTTTTTTTTAATTTCAAGTTTTTCTATGCCACAGCTGAGGTTGCTTAGTCTCAGTAGTATTTTCTAATGGATGATTATCAGCAGGCCTTTCTATGGACCTTGCAAATTGTAGATGGGTTTATATGGTAATGTTAGACACATTACAATTTTTTTTTCAATAGTTTTTTGGTTTTGTTCAGATCTGCTTTCATTTTTCTCTCTGACCTTACCACTAATTTTTTGTCCACTCTACCCTATCGCTGCATCTCTGTCCTGTCAGAGCCTTGCCTACCAGTCCAATTCAACACTGTCTCCCTGTTGGATTAAAAAAATTCTCATTCAGAGGTTTGCTCTTCTCTCCTGACAAGCTGGCAGTCAAAGCTTCCTCTTTGTGAGTAACCCTATGCATTATTTTAAATCTGATAGAGCCTTTCTGCCAGAGAGCCTTCATCAGCATAATGTGTCTCTTTTCTCTCATCTCAGTCATCCGCTTCCTCTGCGTGTCCTATTGCATTCACAGGCCTCAGCGTGCTGCTCTGAAGTGTCTTGGCAATGGGCTCCATCTCCTGCAGGGAGAGGAATCACTGTGTCCTAGCTTGCTGCATCCCTTGATGTGGGATTGCGTTTCCGCAATCAGGACACAGCTTGTGCAAGAAGACTGGTATTTCAGTTTTGTCTAGATGAGTAATGTTCAGAATAAAAGTAGAGTACAAACTCTAAACCTTCTTAGCAGTATGGAATGAAGTTATGTAATTGATTGCTTCTTTTAAGTTTCCAAATATTTTTCTTTGTGTCTTTAAAAGTCTTCTCCCCTCCCTCCACATGTTATGTTGTACTCCCTGTCTTTTTGGACCAGAATCTGAGAAGGATTCGTGATCCATTATTTTTTAAAAAGTACAAACTAAGTAAAATAACGAACAAAGACTTTGTTTATATCATGAGGATTCAAAATAGGTCTATTCTTTGTGGCAAATTATACCCTTTTTGGTACTATCACTCAGTACATATGTATTCTCTAGTGTCTGCTTAAAGAATCATTAAGGAAATCATAGTTAATAGTATTCTACATAATCTAGTCTAGTGCACCAGGAGTATAAAAGTAAAAGGGTATATTTTTGGTATGTAAAACTGTTTGAGTTCTTCATTCCCATGTTTCAGCAGGGATCAGTGTAGAGTATATTCACCTGCAAAACTCACATGCAGTTATTATTGTATGCTATACTCTATAGTCATTATTTTATTTTGTAGGCTCCTACATTTTTGGTTTACACCGTGTCTGCTCAGTTTTATTGTAATTTAATTGACATCCTGTCATGCTTCCTTCCCCTGTATTGCTTCTCTGTTCTTATCTGCTGCATGATTTTTTATTGTTAGCTTTTCATTCTCTTCTGCTTCCTACACACCTCTTCTCTGCTGTTCCTCCTGGACAATTTTGTTATAGGAAGATCTTCAAGCTAAGTTCCAAAATATTTAGAATTTTATTCTACTTTAAGAACCAATCTTGGAACTTTTGATTTAACTGCATTTAATAATCAAGGTACAGCTTTCTGCCACTGGTCCTGTGTAGGGTCACGAGTTGGATTCAATGATCCTTCTGGGTCTCTTTCAACTGAGAATATTCTGTGATTATGTAAAGCTGTGGGGTTTTTTTTAATTGTGTTTTTTTCTGTTGGTACATGTACTAAAAGGGTCCAGAGATATAGAGGCACAGTTTGCATATATCTTGGCAGCCCTTGCAGCTCAGGTTTACACTCTGATCTCTCACTGTATGCTAAAGAGTCTTTCTGGACTTTATTTTTTACCAGAAGACACTTACCTACTTGATAATCTTAATATTAGTTTTTCCTCTGGACCCTGTAACTGAGATAAATTACACTAGCATTTTAAATGAGTGAAGCAATATGCTGGAGACCTAGGTATTTAAGATGACTATACTCAGTTTCTTGATTTGCCACTGTATTTGGTAAGGAAAACTTTACTATTATAAATTTAGGTTAATGCTTACCTTAGGTTAAAATATCATGCACATTACTCTTAATGCAGTAGCACTGTTATCAATGGCATACAGTATTGGCATCTTTGTTAATGAATGAGAAAGTGAAAGGGAAAAATTTCTTCATCTACACATTCTTACTGTTGGATCAGGAGATGTTTCATTCAGACACAAACCCTCCTCTCTCTGGACAAGTTGATATCTTAGGTCCTTCCTCTCAGAGCCTTCATTAGCATAATATTTCATCTTAATGGAATGTCTTAATTTTGAAAATATTTTCCACTTGAAAGTGAAAATCTTGCCCCAGAAAGACAGAGAGATCTTAATTTTTCCGAGGATAATCCTGTTTCTCCTTGTTGAAATCATAGTCTGACCATACATCTTCATTATAATAAAAATTATTATATTTCCTTGAAGACACAATATCCTTTTGTTAAACCAAAGTATCTGGCACTTGACTAGGGACAAACAACTGTAATCCAGAATTTTATTGACTCACTGGCATGTCTAAGTGTAGCAAGTCTTACATAAGATTTTTTGTTCTGTCACTTAAACATCTAGGTGGAATAAACATACGTATCTTGCACCTTGTTTAAGAACAGATGCAGTGGTTGTTAACCAGTTTAAAGATTGCAATTCACCCACTGATCACAAACCTCTTCATTCTAAACACACTCAGTCACAAACAAACAAAAGACAATACAATTTCAAAAGATATACAAAAGATAACTATAAAACTATAAATCCTAAACTCTGGTTTAGAACTGAATCACTCCAAATACTTGAGATATTTTTCTTTTACTAGCTTTGAATACATTTTTTTGTAAGTGGAGAAGAATTTTTTTTCATTTACCGTGGAAGTTCTAATGGTTTTGCACAACTTAAGTTTCTCTGTCTAGGTATGAAGGCTATAGCTTGACAATGATAAATAATTTTGTTTGTAAAAACAACCAGCAACATAGATGATGTTGAGAGATGATATCTAGCTGCTCTTCTAAATTAATAGTAAAAAATAAGAAACTAAGCATAAAAAATGGCATCAGTACTTCAATTTTCAATATAAATAGTCCAAGAAACAACATTTAGCCCGGCTTGACAAGGTATTAACAGCATGAAGTCCTAGCTTAGATTTCTTCTCTTGTATAATCAATATACAGTGCAGCACAATTATACCGGCTTACCCAGCAGAAAATCTTCATTAAGGTTTTTGAAAAGTCTTTTGGACAAATTGCACTATTTGTAGCATGTATCCATTTCCTTCAATTTAATTTACTTACACTGCTTGCTCCCTTTTTCTTAGAATTAATAGTCACCAGAGTAGCTACATGTTCTCAAATAGTTATCAGTGTACTGTAGACACTGCTGAGGTTCCTGTGGTTTGCTCATTTGTTCATCTTTTTATTCTTTATTTCTGTTTTTCAATTTTGTTTTCAATTCTTGAAGTCCTTTCTCTTCTTCCATATGCCTGCTCTCAGTCCAGCTCATTCCTAACAAGAGAATGAGTTTTTGTGGATCTGTGTTTCATTACTATCCAGCTTCATTGAGATGGGATAGTATTCAAATCCCATTTTTTCTTCTGTGGGTGAATAATACAGCTGGTTTGTTTGACATAGGCAATGAGCTTCTCTGTCCCGTGTGATTTACATTCTTCTCAAATGGGGCAGTGCTGAATACCAACAATGCTCAATTCCTCTTATTAGCTCTTCAAATGAAACAAATTTCTGAAAGAGCCTGGGATAACAGCCACATGATGCTGCTCTTCAGCTATGGGGTTGGAGTCACACAGCCCAAAGAGTCAGATTTAGGAGGAGAATCTCTGGCAGAAAGAGAACAAATCAAACTGACTGCACCGAGCTCTTTCACCAGGACTGCAAGCAAGGATGTGCTTGAGCTGATGATGTGGGAACCTGCCCAGTGTGAATTATTGAGGTTGGGCATTTTCCAAGGATTGACTTATGTGAAAATCTGTGGTGTTGCTGCAATATTTGGCCATGGTCAAAATGTCTATACATGTTACACAGATACCCTAGCAACACCCAGGGAAAGCCAAAAGCTTGGTATTTCTGCCTTTTTAAGAGAAGATACATACTTTAACTCTGGGCTAGGTTTTATTAATCCAGCAGGTCATGAAACTTATCAGGGATTTGCTTGTTTGTTTGGTTTTTTGTTTATTAAGTACTAGCATGCTATCTATTCCTGTAAACAGTAGATATATGTGTTTGTAGAAGCAATCTCTGTGAATACTTGTAGCCAGGAAACAATGTGAGCTCATTAGAAACTACTTATCATGTGTTCCTTTTTTAGAGTGGCCTTAGAACAACTGGTTCTCTTTTTGTTATCCTAGACTATTTTTCAGGATATACACATCTAAATGTGATTTAAAATGTTTTCATATCATTAGGCCTTTTATCCAATGTCTGTCCAAAATAAGGAAAAATATATTTACTCTAGTACAAGTCTATAATAGTAATTAAATGGCTTTCTTATTTTACTGTTGTTTTGGTTTTTTTCTCTGATCTATTTAGTAGACATTTAGTAGACATTCCTGGCGGCAGCAGCTACTGAATAGGTCATATCTAAGTTAAGTCCTCAACCAACCAGTCTTTTAAAGTAGGGACTTGACTTTAGTGATTGACTGATTGATTAATTGATTGATAGCAGTCTTCTTACATAATGATAAAAATTTGAGCCCTCAAGACCTTTTCTGACTAGCTTCAAATGATAAGTGATGCATGCAGAAACACCAAAGCCAGGAGACAGCAGCTGGCTGATGCATTGTCCTTCCTAATCAACTTTCTATGACAGGTACCATAAAAGTTTCATTGGTTAAAACTAAAAATGGACAGGGCCAGTCTTAATTATAGGTATTAAACCAAATATTTCATATTAACACTGGTGCTGGAATAGCATTACTAGTATATGGGAATAAAAGCTAAAATTTGCTATGGAAGGGGGAGAAATTAGGGAGCCATAAAGACTGTAGCTTTAGTAAAACCTAAGAATAAAAAGAAAACAGCTGTCCTTACATTTGAAAGAAGGGGAAATACAGATACAGAAGACCTAGAGAAAGAGAAGTATGAAGAATAATTTTTGAGGGAAAGGATTAAGTCACAGTAAAAATGAGAAAAGAATGAGAGACACTGAGATGGGAAAAGGAAAATAAAAAAGGAACATAAGAACTTGTTGATATCAAAGTTATTCTGATATCCACTCATACTGCCATCACTTTTTAAACTTTTTAGTTTTTCTAAGTTTGGAAGGTTAGAAGCTTGTCTCAGCACATAGAGAGATTTCTTGTTTTAGTTTGGGGTTTTTTGTGGTTTGGGGGTGTTGTTTGTTTTGCTTTGTTTACAGTTACATACAATGACATTCAAATTTGGTGTCAGTGACCACAAAAGCTATCCTCAATACATTTTTGCCTCTTTATTATTGTTATGACTGTTTGCAAAGAGATAAGCAGGATTCCTCTTTTCAGGATTTTATATATATATATATATATATATATATGTGTGTGTGTGTGTGTGAGAT
>VWZP01006528.1:1878488-1934190 GCA_013396995.1 Dicaeum eximium | reverse complement strand
AATATATTAAAATAATATTTGTGATACTTATTCATAAAACAATATAAACACTAAGAGGAATAAAATAAGTATTCAAAGTAATTTAAGAATTATTATTATATCTTGACTGGATCTGGGATTTTATTACAATGCATTGTAATAAAATCAATGGATTTTTTTTTTTTTACAATATATGTATATATTAGAGATTTTTTAGGTTTTGGTGGGGAAATTCAGCTAGTGCTATAGTGCTATATTCTGAGTTCTAAATATTATCGTTGGACTGACTGGTTCAGTAAACCACAGAGGGGAAAAGCAATACTGGGCATAAGTGGCACAGTTATCCCTATGCCTGTGACACTTATGATGTGATTTGAAAAATCTCAGCTACTACTGCAGTGCTAGCCATACTAATACTTCCCATTTAAGTAGCACCCACATGTCTCAAAGCACCAAATAAATGTTCAAAGGATGTACCAGCCTTTTGCAGATGGAAAACCTGCTGTACAAAGGTTATGTTTTACAAAGCATTTTGATGATACACACAGGAAGAGAAATGATTTCTCGTTACTGGTGTTAGACAGGTGTGCACCATTTTATTTTTCTGTCAGCAGTTTTTGACTCTTCATTTTTGTCCTAATATCACTTCCAATTTCTACTTTATTTCTCAACTTCCATCTTATTAAAAGAGTTGATCTCACCTATGATAGACACGTGTTCATTCTTCACCATTTAACCATTTCTGTTCAGGAAGCTATTTTTTTCTCTTTTTTATTCCAAATTTTAATTTTTTTCATAGTGATTTCTACATGGTCTTAGTAAAAATCAGATGTAATCAGAAAATTAAGTGTAACTTATAAGACTCTTCAAAATTCTACTTACCAACAGCTAATGACCAGCTGGGTATTTACTGATGGCAAGAATAAGGGGGAAAAAAAGAGATAATACATAAAAACATAATTTCTTCAATAATAGAATTTGAAGCGATCTTTGGTATTTCAAGTGTATAGTTAATGGCTTGCTTTTCTTCTAAAGCTTTATTAATACATCATGAGAAATTTTTTAACTTATGTGATTAAGAATTTATTTTCCACCATTTTTTTAACAGATAGAAAGGCAATAGAAAAACTCTTATGTAATGAGGTCTTGGCTTTGATTTTTTTATTTTGTCCTCAGAACTCAAATACACTCACAGTTAGGATTGATTTTTCTGTATGTAAGAGTCCATTGGGATTTACGTGTACTTTTCTAGCTAAAATTCTAGGGTTTTCAGTGAGGGGATATTCTTTATTAATTTTAGATTTCATAAATTTCTTAGTGCCTTAAGTAGATCTTAATACTTGGATTTCCTTTTTTTTTTTTTCTTATTTGCCAAGAAGAGTTGGGCTTCTGGCATCACAGGCACCAACAAGACCAAAGTTTCTTTGTTGTCCAGATGTGAATGGAGGTCAAGTATCAATATTTCACAAGTGTATGCACATACACAAACAGACCTGCACTAAAGCACTGAATAGTTTGAGATCATTTCAATTAAGGTTAGTTCAGAGCTCATTGTTACATGTGATTTCAACTAAGCGATAATTTAACACGCTAAATTACCACTCTGTTCCTCATAGAAAGTGACACTTATGACCACATAATAAAATACTTTATAGCCTGTTGTTCAGATTCATAATTCCACTTTGCCGTAGGAGGAGGAAGCCACAAGTCATTGCAGTGTAGCTGCCATTAGAGGATGTACTGCCTTCCCAGCCCGTGCGCTGAGATTAAAAACGCTGACAGCCTCTCATCCGCAGATGGCAGAGCCCTCCAAAGCTGTTGAACTGGCACTCAGTCAGTTGGCTTTTGATCTGGCTGTTGAGATATAAGAGCCTGTTTAAGCAGAAAAGAAAATAGGCTGTTCATGTTCAGTTACTATAAAACTCTCTTCCGATGGGCCTCTGTGTCTTTATCTGTTCCTTCAGCTGCTTTTAATTAATGCTTTGAAGACACTGTGTATTTTGGGTTTAAGGGCAGGAATAACTCTTTCTAACTCAGCTCCATGTGAAACATCTTGATGCTGTGCAGCAGCCCTGTTCTTCCCTAGTGGACTACCCACACAATAACTTATGACTAAATTTCTTGAAATAGGTACAGATTTTCTCATCTAACAAGGAATACAATCCCAACCTATTTATGGTTGTTTGGAGAACTACAGTTTAGTGTAGACTGAATGTATAGATAAATAAAAGGCTGTTTCACTGCTTGGTACAGAGCAGCCATTAAATTCAAGGGGCTATGGGAAAGCCCAGCAGCCTGCAATTTGCAGGGAGCTATTGTGATCTTTTAGGAAGAATCCCAAGGTCATATATATTGGCATTGCTATTTTGTAGTTGACTGCCTGGTAGATGCAGTGCAAGGCAGAGGTGAGCACAGAGGTCTTCCACCATGGGGAAAACAATTTCACCTGCTCTGCTCAGAGTTGTGGTATTATCTGTTTAAATAAGGTAGAGAAAACAAACAGAAAAGAAAAGGAGGGTAATTGTGTTCAAAACATAGAAGGGGAGAACTCACCAGAGAAAGCAGCAGCTCTCTGGGCACAGTGGAGCCAGGGGTTCCCCTGGGCCAGGAGCAGTGAGACCCTCCAGAGCAAAGTTTCCCAGATGTGGGTGGTCCCACTGTCCCAGCCAGCAGCAGGGCAGCCAGGAGGCACCAGGCAGTCCCAGCCCCAGGTGTGCCACACCTCCCTGGGTATTGGCCCTGCTGCAGTGTCACCGGGGCAGGGGCTCGTGGCCCCTGGGACTGACATGAGGAAGAGAGACATTAGGAGAACAATCCTCAGAGGTGCATCAGAGAGTCTTCAGAACAGTAAATGGAACAGGCATACAGGGGAGAGATTTGAACTTTTATACCTTGAAAAAATCCCATCCTAAGTAATTGAAAATGAAAAAAATGGTTTGTACTGAAAATATTGAAAGGAATAATAATTAAAAAAAAAATAGCTTAGGGGAAACTGTTAAAGGTTGAAAGCTGTAGTCCTTCACATTTCATTTTCCAAGTTAGGACTTAGTGAACAAATAATGGAATAAATATTGTTGAGTAGTGCACCATCATGCCCTTGAATGAAGCCCTTGTCTGTGAATGCAGTGTAGCTAAGGGAGGAATAGGGTGAACAATATAATAAGGGTGAACTGAGGGAATAAAAGTGTAAAGACTGATAAAATAATTTACTCGTTTATTTGTTTTTTAAGGAAGATTGTTATGGGGTTATCTCATTGTAGGAAAATGAATCCATGGTTTAATAAAGAACCAAAAAATATAAGCAAGCACTTCCTTTGCTGTGAAAACTACCGTTATCCAAACACTTAAAGTCATGTCTGTGCAATTTAAAAATTTGTTAAAGGATTTATAGAGACCAATTAGAAGAACTTAGAATATTAACAGATACCAAAACTGACAGTAGTATAAATGTTTTTACTTATTTTAAATGTAAATTTTCTGGAGGATATTTACCTTTCATGCCCAATCTTAAGCTGCTTGTCGAACATGAAGGCAGCAGACTTGTTATGGGACCCAATTACAAAGCAGTGTTGCTGTCGTACAGCAGCTGTTAACTCTGTGCTGCACTCCATTGTGCTGCAGTGGAGTTGAACTGATTCACAAAGGACTGAACAGATTGATGTATACACAGAGATTGGCAGCTGGCTGACTTGTGCTGGGGAGTGGATAAGGGGAGGGTGGAAGGAGAGAAGAGTCATGCTATCTGGTGGACCCAGTAAGAATTAGGTGTATTTCCTCCTCACTTTTGTCTCTATCTCATTTAAGTTTTGTAGTAAGGATAACTGAAGCATGTGAAACCAAGAATTCACTCATCAAGATTGCTGATACATTTGAGAAATTTGTTAACGAATTTATTTCCTAATATTTGTATCATGGCTTCTTCTGGTAAAGACAATCTCAGAGAATGTTGGCTTCACCATGGCAGCTCCTAGAAGAAGCAGCGTGTGTATCCATGCACACAATGTGTGTCTCGTTGTTGGTTCCAGGACCTCAGTTTTCCATTTGTGAAAGTCAGAGACATGGACAGAGCACACTGAGCCTTCATTGCACTGCAAATATCTAAACTTCCTTCCTTCACAACAGAAGCTTAAAAGGGGTGAATGTAACTGATTCATAAACAGGCATGAGCCTGATGAAGGATCAGAGTGCTGACATACGCAGAGATTGACAAACACTACTTGAATTACCAATATGTGTATAGTCCTTTGCAATGGAAGTAATGAGGAGACAACCAAGTTATTAAGTAAATTTCAATATAGAAACAGATTAGGGCAGTCTGTTGTTGGAATCCAGGGCACAGAGAATGTCTCTCTGCCTGTTTCGGAAGGCTCTGACCCTCAGCAGAACACTGCTTTTAACCTTCGTCCCTGGAAAAAGTTACCAAGGCTGTGGGATGTTAGAACACACAGGTAGTAGTGTGTAATAGTGGTAATTTATCACAGGGTGAAGAATTTAGGGTTTTAGGATTTTAGTATGAGAGTGAATAGGAGACAAGATGGAGGATTTTGGGTATTGTCCCTTCTTCCTTCTTGTCCCTCCTGAGCTCCATTTTCTGTAGTACTGGTGGCAGAAAGTTATTGGTTAGAGTAAGTAGTAATGTGAAAGTTACGTGTATGGACTAGGAGATGTTATTGGTAGAAAAGTAGAAACAAAGTACATGTTAGAATGTAATTGGGTTAAACAGCTTTAAAAGGCCCTGATTTTGGGTGTTTGAGGTCCATTTTGTGCCTCGATTCTCGCATGCTAAGTCTGGTGTGCAGACAGTGTGCTGAACTTAAGAATAAACAAAAACCTGAAGACTGAGAGAAATAGAGTCCTGCATGTTCTTCATCCTTGGAAAAGAACTCATCACTGGAACCCCCTCCAAAGGGCCCAAGGGGTTGGGTTCCCACTTTTGCTGGGATCACCCCAAAAACCCAGCAGTCTGTCTAACATTGCTTATACACATTTAAAAGCCTATTGCTGGTTCTTCATGCATTTTACTGCTTCTTTGTAGCTTTTCAGTTTTTTCTATGGGCCTGACTTTTATTAAGAGATACTTGGAAACACTTTATAGCTACTCCATTGTATGCAGTAGAGGAGTATTGTTTTGATATTATTTTAACCCTGTATCCAAATTCTGCTGCTTGTTAGGGTTCAGTTTTAACTACTGAAAGGAATGAAGCATGAGAAACACAGATTGTGATTTCTTTAACTTCTTCTTCTACTTGGAGAGAGCTATTCAAGGGTCTCATTTCTCCCTTCAGAGAAAGCTGAACATCATTCTTTCAGCTTGCACTGTGCTATTGGGATGTGAAGATTCTGAATTTGTTTATCACCTTCCTCTAAAGAAGAAGATATTTCTCCATGTTCTGCTTCAAACATGGAACAAATTTTGAGTATGCTTGAGTATATTTGAGTAAACACCACTTCTTTTTAATCTTTGGTCTTATTTTTATAGACATGAATAACTTGGAGGTTGTGCTGTCACTCTCTTTCATGCTAAGCAAGTATATTAGTATTTACTTTCCATTTAAAATTCTATTACCTTTGAGTACACTGACTGTTGCTGAGCTCACAGAAACGTTTTGAAAGCTCTGCATCAACTTTTTTCCTTGCTGCACATCTTAGGACTATATTAACCAATTACACTGCTGTGAAACCTAGATAGACGATCAGTTATTAGCTTCTCCAGGACTCCTTCTGCAAATTTATATTTTATAACATTGAGAAAATCCTAACTTATTATCCACAGACCTTTTTCCTTTCTTTTTTTCCCTTTGCAAATTCAGTGCATCCAGACTTATTAAAAAAAAAAAAAATATCCTTCCCTGGAATGATTCCTGTAGAATGGAATTTTATTATTGGTTTCAAATCTTCCCTTGCATATGTCACATTGTGTGTCCTGTCAGACTTTTCCTGTTCTCAAATACCTCCCTTGTGAGATAACATCTATAATAAAGTTGTAAATTAAAAGTGTTCCAAAAAGGAACATTGTGATTGCTTACAGCAAACTTAATCATGTTTACTACAGTAAAGTTGACCATATTCACACGTTATACACATTATACTAAATTTCTGTTGTCATTCTAAACACCAGATCCTTTCCAGAGTATTGTTTTACAGGAAGACAAGGAGTGGGGGAAAAAAAAATCCAAACAAAGTGAAAAAAAGTACTCCAAAGAAATATTTGTTTCTTCAAAGTAAATTGTCTTTCCAGAGTTACTATAGGCTGTTATGCAAGCTGAGTACATTTGCTCTGGAAGCAGTGGCCCAGTAAAGTTCAGTATTGTAGTCCTCCACAGGAAATCTAAAGGACATCAAAGCTTATTTTTCATACAAAACAACATTTTTCTTATAGTTTAACTATCCATAAATACCACCTAAAAAGTTGTGATTTTTTTTTTTGAGAGAAGGGACTGCAATAGAAAAATAATGTTGGTAACTTTCAGATTTTTTTTTCCTTTTAATGTATTATTTTTCTCCTACTATTCCATAAGTGTTTCTTAGAGAAATGAACACAGCCAGAGGGACATAAAAAGCAGTTATAGTGAAATCCCAAACCATTTCTAAAATACACTTCTGTTCAGTATGTTGCTTAAGCAGAATACACACTGGTGCAGTATAAAAGGTTTATTAGCTTTTTTTATGAGTTACATAATTCACTCATTGCTTCACCAGTTCAAAGGGAAAAAACAAAGAAAACCAGCTGCCCAAAGCTCATGAGGACAAATGTGTTACCCTATTCTACCAAATTTTGTATTTTCCAATAAATACTTTGATGCACACTTAGGAAAAAAAATAAAACGGATTAATAACTGTAATTTCTTCAGTTATTCAAAAAGTACAGCTGTTCAGGAATAACAGTTTTTTCAATAATACAAAGTTTTCCTCAAGTGTGATCATGCTTGTTAATGACAAACATGGCTCAAAACATCAAAATTTGCTAAAAAAATTGCAAATTCTTCCACTACTGTTTTGCATCAATCAGTTCTCATTAAGACAATTTACATATTTACTTTCAGAACAAAACTTCTTGGAAAATAAGTCAATTTTTCATCAGTATTTTAAAACATTGAGGGTGCCTTACATGTTACACTGACAGTTTTCAGAATATTATGTTCTGTTAAATATTGAATGTTAGTTTTCAGTAAAGCCTAAAACAATTTATCAGTACTGCATTAACTTTCCTAATGCAGATTTCTGAGTGAAATAGAAGGATATTGACATTCAGTGGTAATCCACTGGCAATATGGAAAAGAAAATGCAGATATTCAGCTCTGCTGTACCTCCGTTACCTGTTTTAAGAGTTCAATGTTCTTAGGTGACAGTTGATGATGGAAAATAGAGTATTTATATTCTGTGTTATAGTATCTTCAATGTCAGCTGATTTTTCATATTTAGTAATAATTACCTGAAATACAAAAATTCGCTGCTTATAGATTTGATAAATATAAATAATTTTCAGTGGCGATTGGTACAGCAATAAATACTTGTTTGCCTCCATGAATGTATGACTGGAAAAGATTTCAGCTTATGTAAGTAATGGATTTTAAACCCCACAGTGTGATCTGAATCTCTCCAGAGTTCTGCCAGGACCATTTCCAGCTAGGGAATGAGAACCAATTATATTTGTTTAGAGTTGTTGGGGAGAAAGAATATGGATTGCCTGGAAGTTGTGCAAAATTAGCTTTATTCATTTCATGGAGCCCTTTCTTTCCATGTCACAGGGGATCTTTGCACATGAATGCAACCCATCCTAAAAGTCTATATGTAGGCCATCAAGTGGTTCATAAAGTGTTAGTCAAATATGTGAAAGTAATCAAGTAAAAGTCTAATCAAACAAGTTGATCTTAAGCAAATATTTCAAGTGGCCTTGGGTCTGAGTTCCCAAGAAGCCTGTGTGTTTGAGCGGTGGAGATGGCAAGGGGAATTAATAAGCAGGGTGTGTGAACACTTTCCTTTCTAAGATGGAGCTAGACTTTGGAGCAGAAGGATCAAGGACTGAATGCAGAAGCACCCCAGAGATCACTCAATTAGACTTGAACTAACAAAAAACCCCAAAAACGCAACCAACCAACCAACCAAAATGAATGTCTTCCTTTCTGGAGATGTACAGCACACACAGAACAAGCAGGTAAAGAGCCTTGCCTACACAAGGTAGTTGGTAAATGTAATAACAAATATAACAAAGGATATTAAAAAAAAGCCTCTTTGTGAAGAAACTGAGCATATGATCCACTCTTTCATGGAATGAATAGCAAATGTAATCCCTGTTTGGGAGGTTTATTAGCCTTGGCATATTACACATGGCATTGCAGTGAGTGTTTTGTGTTCTTTTGAAATTAATTTTGAACACAGCAGAAGCAAAACTAATTGAACACTTGTTTCCTCACAACTTTATTTGTTAGCTTCTGCATGTAGCCAATTCTAAGTGGATGTCAGTGTAATATTAGTCTGGGGCACAGAATGGGAAATTTTGATTTAGTAATGTTCTCTTCATTAGTTCAGATATTAAAAAGAAAATAAAATCCCTAAACCTGTCCTCTTAAGGTATAGAGGAGTACATGTCCTATTTGTGTTCATGCAAGCTTTGGGGCAACTGGAAAGCTCTGAAATACTGAGAAAGAGTGGAACTTTGTTACTTAATGAAAGATACACTGAATAGAACTTCAGTCATTATTGTATTAATTGATGCCAGTAACAATTTCTACTACCAGTATGCCAGACTTTCCATCTGAAATACAGATAACATCACAAGCTACCTTAGAGAAAGAAAATTGCATGAATCTCGTAGTCATTTTCAAACTGTGCTATGAGAAAATGAGAGACAGGAAAGAAGACAGTTTTCTTCTCAGCAGGTGGCAAAACCATGCTTGTATTTCTTTGCCTAGTAGCTCCAGGAATTCTGTGTGTCACAGGAAAATCTGAGCACTTCCAGAATATTGTGTACATGAATTAGATCCCAAATTCTCATCATTTCTTTGTGTCTCTGACACTGCTGAGAAACTTAATAATACTGAAAATTCAAAAAACTGTGAAAGAGAGGGATGGAGGATATTCACATTTGAAAGGGAGGCTATAACAGTTGAAAAAATGCAAAAGAAACTTTTTATTCTTGTCTTTTTGACCTTTAAATAGTCATGTCTCATCTGTACTGCTGCTCTTCATCTGGAAAATAGAAAAACACAAGAAAAAATCTTAGGTGATAAATTTCTTGAAATAGCACTCAGGCATTACATTCTATCATTCATCCTGGATATTCTAGAACAAAACAAATTTAAAAATTGATGGGAATCTCACATCTTCAGACATAAAAGGGTTGCTCTTTTGCCTAAAACATTATTTTTTTCATTTGTCACACTTGAAAAATTAATCATAATCTACTCCTTCTATCAATGTATTTGAATTCAACATTATTATCCTAGAAAAGCAGGTGTCTAATTCAGATAGAGGATCAATACTTGTCAAGAACATAATTTAAACTTAATAGATGACTTGCTTTGTGTTCATTTTCAAGGTGAGAACCAAATTTGTAGCAATAGAAATCTTATGAAGATATTCAGAGAAAGTCAGTGATGAAGCTCTATTGGTCCTAAAAACCTGGTTTGGCAATTGTATTCATCCAATTAATATATTACCTTTATCTGTTCAAAATAAGTCAAATATTGAATATTTGCTAACAATGAGTTATGTTCAGCCAAAGTATTACAGGTAAATTCATACAGCAACATAACTATTCAAGAAGGCTTTAATCTGTTTACAGAGAGAACTGCAATAAAAAAGTCAACAAATCAAATATTTTCAATATGATTATCTAATTTGCCAATATCAGTGTTTCCTTAGTGTTCTCTTTAGTTTAGAGTTCTTAGCTTTAAATTGAGTCTTTCTAGACGCTGTCTTAACTATTACAACTTGAAGTGCAGCCTGCAATTCTAGCTGTATGCAGCTCACAAACAGATGAAGTTAAACTCCCATGCTAGTGTTGTATAGCATGCAAGCTTGAGGACTCCCCAGGACCACAAATCTCTGGCCCAACAGAATGGGGTTCCACCAGAGGCTGACATTTCTAGGTCAGCACAGCACCCACCTGCCACAACAGTGGCGCTGGGGTTGGACCTTCCCCTCCCACCTGCAGGCAGTGCATGCTATTTACCTGTGTTTCTCAGCTGCAAGATTTCTTAGGATTTTTTTTTTTATTAATGTGACTAGTAAGAACACCAATCTGCCCATTTTCCTATTTTACAACTGTTCAAACTGATGCAAAAAAATACCAATTTCTTTTAACATAAATTCTAATGACAGCCCCTCTCCTAATTATGTATTGCAGTGTATTTCAGCTAGAAAACATGATATTCAGAACAGAAGTTCATTATCATCACTAATGTTTTAGTAAACCAAAACACATTTAGAAATAATGATCTCACATAATAATGATTTCTACTACAGTAATATTCTTGATATTCTGAAAATGCATCGTTATTTACTAATCTGTCAGAGAAGTTATAAGGATTAAAAAAAAAGTTAAAGAGGAGTTAATGAAGTCACAAAATAATGTCAAAAATGTTACAACTCCTTTGTAGACCAAATTTTTGTCAATTTAACAAATTGTTCTTGGGGAATTTTTGTATTGCTCAGCAACTTTGAAAATTTCCTGGATACATTTTCAGATATATATAAGTAACTATTATATTAATGCATTAATAACATACAAACACATTTGTATATTATAAAATTCCAACTATTTTAGTCCCAGGTTACATAGTCTGCATAAGTGTTTTTGAGTTAACACAGTGGAATAATGAAGTTCATACCATTTAGCAATAGATAATCACTGTCAGGGGAAAAGTGACAAAAAAGACATATGCCATAGGGGAGCATAAGCACATTCAGTTTCACTGGATAACAAAAAAAAAGAGAATTGTAGAAATTATATAGGGGAGGTAAATTGAGGAGAGGGTGTGAGGTGATGAACCATGGAAAGGATTGATTATGTACCAGCAATACAGAAAATTTAAAAAATGCTAAAATTGCCCTGGAACATTTTTCTTTGTTGTTGTTATTCAGTACAACTTCATAAAAGGAAAATGATTCTCCACTGTATTTTTTGTATGTAGTCCTCCAGCAACTGCCAATAAAGTCACATTGAAAACCAGAATACCTTAAAGAACTCTTGGTGACCTACAGAGGAAAGTCATGTTTCACGAAAAATAACTGAAGCAATTTCAATAACGCTTTCATAAATGTCTATGGGTGACTATGGTTACTCCAAGGAGACAATGGTATTTCAGAATGCATTAAAATTCTGAGGGAATTATATGTCAGTCTTACTTTAGATAGAAAAAGGTTTTACCTATTACACACACACAACTTTAGTTCAGGTCTTGCCTTAGAGGCCATCTTGCAAAAACAGGGGAAGTTTTCAGAAGTTATTTCAGACTAGGTAGTGGTAACATATCATGAAGCCTTTATCCTTATTTTTACATCTTTCTATTAATGATATTAATTTGATTCAGTTTGGAGTGAAAATACTGAAAAGATGCAACTTTTTCAGAAACAAAATCCAAAACAGATGTTTCATTTTACAGGTTTCAGTAATGCCATGAAACTAAATATCTGCATTATCTCATCATTCCTAAGAAGCTATATGATATTTTTGTGGGTACAATGAACAATGACAACAGAACCCTGACACTATTGTGAAGAGCACTGTTTTGCAGGGGTTTAGAAAAAGGGGGAGGTACAAGGAGAGGAAAAGAGAGGCAGCTAGTATTTCCAAGTACCCAGCAGAAGGAAGACATTTGGGAACACAGCTTTTTCTTAGGATTCATTCACTAGGATGCTGAAACAAGGGTATCATCTTCTTTAAATTCACTTCCTTGAACATTAAGGGGTCTGGAAATTGCAATAGATTTGTCTGGTGGCTGGTTTTTTTTTGCTTTTTTCACCAACCAGAGAGTGAGGCTGAAGCAGTTGCTGTGGAGAAATAGAAATTGTAAGTTGAACTCTAATTAAAGAATCCAAATTAGAGGGTTGGGATTCAAGCAACAAATCAGTTTTCAGACAGTTATTCTGTCACATAGCAGCTACTGAAAAATTACTTTACAGTTCTGTTGCCATGCCTCATGCCTAAGCCAGATATTCCTAGAGGCCAACTGTAGTACATATTATGTAGTAATTGTGAAAGAATAACAACAATTATGCAAGTTAGCTTGAACCCACTGAGGGTGCAGTGGTTGTGTAAAAGTGGCAGGGGAGGTAGGATAATTCTGGTTTTTTCAGCAGCTGCACTGCAGCCCTGCAGTGTAAAGGTGAGAAGCAGTTTCTCATACATACTACAGACACTTGGTAGAATAACAGCTATCATGGAATTAAATTATTTTTATAATGCAATGTAAAAAAATCTGTCATTAACGTGGCAGTGGTGAGATTATTACAGTGAAAGATGACAACTTTCCTTTTACTTAAAAATTGACATATTTCTGTGCTATCAAATTGGCAGCCATTAACAATTGTTTACTTTTTAATTTATTTTTCTTTAAACAGTAATCAGGTATGTTGAAGAGGTATGAAAATTCATTTTACTTCATTCTTTAGTCCTGTGCTGCAACAAGCTATCTTTGTTAATCTCACCACAAAAAAAAAAACCAAACCAAACAACAACAACAAAAACCCCTTTATTCCAGTGCAACACATTATAAATTGAAATAAAATATTATAATCCTTACTTACTTGTTGACATAGGAAAAATCAGTAGAAAACTCAAATAAATGGACCCTAAGACAGGAATTAATTCCACTCCCAATCTTTAGTGTCCTTATAAAGATTGAAAGGAAGGTAGTATACATATGAATACTGTAAAATCATGTGAGAAAAGACAATATTTAGATGAGTAACCCAAAAGGAATGAGCTGATTAAAGACTGACTGTGGTGTGCAATGACTATTACCTGGTTACAGGTAAGATAAAAATATTTTCTGTTTGACCTTGGCATTAAAAAAATACCATGACTCTTTCTTGAATTTTAGCCTCATGCAGTGGAAAGTTATCACGTCATTTCTCCTCTGCTGCCCCACAGTAATAAAATTATTTCTCTTTAGGGTAAGCAGCTGATTTAGGGAAACTCATGTGAAAAGAGCTGTGCTGCAAATCAGATTTGTCAGCTAGTAGCAGGCAAGTAACTATTATTAGCTGTTACAGCAGGCAAGATATAAATGTCATTTTTTTTCTGAAAGGTGAAGTTAAACTTTTCAGTTTCACTAGAGAAGATTTCTGTCACAGTTTTCAACAGTGCTATATGTGGAAGCTACCCCTCTACCATCTGTCATAGCAAGTGATATTTTGGGGCCACATTGTAACCCAGATGATGACTAGCTCACAACCTTGACCAAAATACTTTCTGTGAATGAATAACGTATGCACTTAGGGTCTAAATTCAGCTTACTAGCTGGTAGGTCAGCACCTCTGGAAGAGCTCTAAGGGGCTTTGGAAAGGCAGGAACATACTTAATAATGTAGAACATTTTGCATGGAGATTAAGGGAACCTAAACCTGAACACGGTGGTAGTTACCTACAGTTCCTGTTGCTTAACAAAATCAAATGGGTACAATACTAGCTCCAGTCTTTTTAGCCCACTTTGCATGAAGAGGTGGTGTAATTTTCTGAACTGGTGTAAATTTTTAAACCTATTCATCATTTCAGTACTAAAAATCCCAACTTTTTGCACTAATTTAATCTTTAAAAGCCATTTTTGATGGTTTTGACAGATGAGGGTTTACAAATATGAGCACTGAAGATTATTGGTCTGACTCTTCCATTATGTGTAGGATTTTTCCAAAATGTATCACTGCTACAAATGCAATATAAAGCTTTGATATCCTGCTTTATTGCAGAAAGGTGGAAGAGACAAAGCAGTCTTTCCTGCAGACTGGGGAAACAGTTTGCTGCAATTTTGAAAAGTATCGCATAGAATTTGAGAAAGGTCTAAAAGCAGGTCAGGCCATATCTGAGGCAAAGTGGGAAATGCTGGCAACACAGACTAGAGAGACAGATGATTTCTTTTTGCCTGTACTATATGCTGCTGATGTGCAATAACTGCAGAGAGATTGCTTTGTGATACACATTTCTGTGGCATCTTTGTCACCCTTAAATAAACAGCACTAAATTTTCTGAAAGCTGGTTGATCACAAATAAACTCCTCAGTGCTCATATGAGAGCCACAGGGCAACTACCAACCCTGTATTCGGGTATCCTGAGATCTGGTGGGAGGATAAGGGGACTGTGACTGTAAATTCAAGTGTTCAGGCTGAGAGCTGCACTTCCTCGCCTGAACAAAACCCAGATTTGCACTTCTGACACCTCAGCAGAATACCTTAAGGGATCTGGTGAGGGTCAAAGCCCTAGTAAACACAGGAGCTATGAAGGTGTCTAAAATGATTTAAAGTCTGTTCCATTTTAAAAAGACTCTATTGACCAGGAACAGGAATTCCAGATTTCAAAACAGGTGCACCATAGTCCTTTTGCATCTCACAAATTACACTGATTTAGGAACACACAGTAACAAATAAAATTATTTTAAATATGAAGTTACATTCTTCAGTGCTTATATATCAAAGTATATTTTCACCTTCCTTAAGCTTATTTCATGGTTATTTCAACAGCACAGCTGAAAATAACTGAATCTTGAAGCTATAATCTCACTCTAAAAAAGTATAGTATTTCACCTGTGCAAAAGTGAGGGAAGAAAATTGTAAAAAAACCCTATCCACTATTTTAAGACCAGCTGTTGCCAAGCAACTCTGCTGAGGATGGTGGGATTTCTCTGACACGGAGGCCAAAGAGATCTGGTTGGTTGTGGGAACAAAGGCTGACTCCCCATGCCCCCACAGTACCACTAGATAAAGTTCTGGACTCCAAAAGCACTTTTTGGATGTCCAGTGGGGATCTTTTATTTTATTTTTCATAAGTTGTTCTTTCCTGTGGTCCATTCTTTGTGGGACTTGCTTTTCCATGCCATTCTGGTGGTTACACAACATGACTACAGACTCCTTTAGACGATATTCATTCCATGAGTTTTCCGGCTTAAGGTTCTATACCGTAGTTGTTTTGGAACATGTAACCAGTCTCTTCCCAGAAGTGCAGCTGAGCCAAGATGATTAAACATTTTAGACTGTAGCCAAACAAGTTCAAATTCAGGTAGTTCTATTCCTAAAATAGGCCCAAGCCCATGCCCCCAGAATCATCACATTACAGCAGCTGTCCTCCCACTATCCTACATCTCAGCATCGTCTTCAGAATCCTGAGGAGTGTTCTTCTGTTAGTGCAGCTTGTGAAATCCCACCTCTGGTTAGAAATCACAGCAAGCTCTGTGTGGTGTCCTTGCTTTGCAACATCTTATGAGTAGGTTCTCTGCCCAAGACTTCCGCTTTTCCGTGAAAGTTTGTCAATGCACTTTGGGGATTTCTCTGGGAAAGACATGGGCAAAAGTGACAATTTATGGCTTATTTATCATTTAAACAATATGCTTAAATTTAACCAGCATTTTTTTTTAAGAAAGTGGGAGTGAGGGGGAGGATTTTGACAAGTCTTGAGATTATTCAATCTCTCCGTTTTTTCCTAGCTAATGTAGAAATGGATGAGTAAAATTTACATTAAGCTTTTTTCTAAGGAAAAAAAAAACCCAGCAAACAGAAAAAGACCCCAAACACCAAAACATATGATAATTCTTCCTTCCTCTCAGCCAATTTAAAATAGAATTTTGATCCAAGACCACAACACATATATACATTTTTACTTTATATATACTGAAGCCCAAGTTTTAGCTTGAATCTCCAAAATTTGCCCACACTTTCAAACCATTCTGTTTGAAAATCCTGGCAAATCTGGCCCAGACTTCTGCTCCCTTTAGGAAAGTGTTTAACACTGTCTCTCCAGAGAAAACATGGTGTCTAAACAGTATTTTGTGTAACAGGGTTATGGTGAAGGTGCTACACCTAACAGAGGTGCTTCATTACTATTTTTTCCCAGAAAAAAGGAATTATAGCCATTATTAGTGGTACTTTCAGTGCTACTGTGGTAAGCCAGGAGGACTGGTAGTAAAGTGACAGCTAAGGGTGTCCATATAGACATAAAGTTATCAATTCACATCCACATAGAAGTCTTCAATTATGCATAAAAATGCTATTTATTCATGGTAAATATCAATGTAAAACAAGGGGGGAAAATATGAAGATGATATTACAACTGTAATAGCTAGTTTCACTTTTTTCAGATTTGCAAGTCAGTTTCAACTGAAACATTTCTGAGGCTTTTGGCTCGATACAGATATTTAACAATATTTAGCAAACAGGTGTCAGAATTCCATTGAAACCAATTTCGGTACGTTTTTATTGCAACAATGTAATCAAAACTACGCTGCCAGTTTATGACAGCCAAATTATCTGCAGTTTGAAGAAAAGCCAGATTTTACAATATAGCTGATAAGATCAAAGAACAGTCAGCTTTTCAAGAGTCTTTTCCTCACCAAGCTGAAATATCAGGCATTCTCCTAGGCCTGTTCTAGCAGCAATACAGCTGCTCCTCAGATAGGTTGATGCTTATGCTGCTGTTAGCGGTGCCACACTTCTAGTTGCACATTGACTATATCTGTAATAAAACATTTTCCCTCTACCAAGCTGCAGATATCACTCACAAGGTAGTAAACAGAAACACTGCTCACAGTGGGAATTGAAGATACTAAAACCTTTTAATTTTTTTGGTCCTTCATCTCACCAGGTTCAGTCCCCTTTTATGTGGATATCTTTTTCTTCTCTCACTTTGAATTTGAGCTGTATTTACTCATTTCCCTTTCTAGATCATTCAATTTGATTCCCTGGATTATTTCAAATTCAGTCACTTTTCCAGGTATTTGTGTAGCCCTTTCATACTTATATGCTCTGTTTTACCCACTGTTACATTTTAGTCCAGCTCTCACCTCATTTAATTTCTTTCCATTTTGCTGCTTTTCTAGTTCAAAGTTTTCCTCAGTTATTTGTATTCTGATTCCAGTGGAATGCGATTAACTTCTTTTCTTGCTCAGCCTCAACTACTTGAGAGTAAACTAAAACAGGTAAGTTTTGAAATTGCAAAGGAATGCCTTATCCATTATTGATGAGCTAAAATGGGAAAAGGAAATGAATACTATGGGCTGAACTATTAGAAGGTAATAGTCCTGGTGGACTGAATGGATAGTAAAGGGGAAGAAATGCATTGACTGGGAATGGGAGATAGAATGAAATAAATTACAAAAAAATGAAATAAAAGAACCAAGTAAGAGAAAGGAAATTATTTAGGGGAACAAAGAGAAATAAGGTAGTAAACAGAAAACTGCAAGATAAACTAGAACATGAAAAGAAAGAATAAGCTAGGCTTCATGGGAAGCACTTGAAAAGCGGCAAAGAGAAAATTAATCCAAATATAAACTAATGCATGATTAGTGAAAAGTCCAAATATAAACTCATGCATGATTAATGGAAAGACACTAACATGAAAACAACTGTAGGATTAGATTCTACTTACATGTTCATGATGCAAGTAGACAAAAAGAAACAGAACTGATTTATTTTTACAGCTTTGTTGATTTGAGTGCTGATAATCATAAAGCCTGGTGCTTTTTCAGGCATTGTGAGGTACTTGAGGGGCAGCACTCCATTGCCTGGTCATACTGGGGTCTGCAACAGAGGCTGTCAAGTGAGCTTACTTGAATATTTGGCAAGAAGACAATCCTCATTTTCCCCACGTCTTTGTTATCTCAAATGGAGATTACTGCAATGCTTTCTACATGGGGCACTCCTTCAAACCACTTAAAATTTGTAGATGGAGTAGAACATTCCAGCCCACTTCTTTAGCAGCATTTCATGCAGAGAGTAGTTTGTTCTGACCTTTCAAATGACTTTTTAAGTGATTTGGTACTCATCTAAGCAAGAAACAGCCTGTGTCTTTTCATGTCTCCTGCATAGCTGAAGTCACCTGAGGTACTTCAGCTAAAAGCCCCTTTCTGGTAATAAATGAACAGGAGGAGGCTGATGGCAAAGTGTTATCAGTGTGAAGTCCTTGACTTTGAACCAAGTTTTTTTTTTCATTGTGATCTCTCAAAAACTAGATCTGACCATATCCAGAAATGTTAAATGTCCAGGAAAGAAAAGAGAGATGAGAGAGATTACTTAGGCAGTAAGGAGGAGTTGTTAGCACACTGCTAGTCAGAAGAGGAAAGAAAAGGGCAGAAGCACAGGTCTAGAAGATGAAGGGAAATTAGCTGATATTAGAATTTGAAAGGTATGTTCAGTGGTGGGTCCTGTTCCATACTGAAAAGAAAAGAATACTTTGAATGTAAACTGGAGGCAGAGAACAATTTTGCATCTGATTAATTTGACCTTGTCAGATCATTTTTCAGTTTTGCAGCAGTTTTATACAATCTTTTATAGGATCTGTATGTAAACTAAAACAACATTATCCTGGAAATAGTAAATACTCACCATATATAACAAAAGGAGTCACATTATATATTGCTATTTCTTCTAGGTTACCTTTCTGAACTTTACATTTCCTTCTTGAAAGCATTTCAAAAATTGATTCTGAGACAATGGTTATTGCTCAGTTATTTATTTTTTCCCAGTGCCTGGGAGGTGGAAGGACTGACTGAAGGTTTCCATTGTTCAGTTAGACCTCTGCACGTGAGAAGAGCAGGATTCTGCATGCATGATGATAACATGTCAAGCAGTGGCTGTCAATGGAAGGAAGAAGTAAAGGCAGCCCAAGCTTAGGTGATCACCCCTATGATAGAGGAGCACACAGGGAGGGAACAGACATCTTGTTGATGTCCCTGTGGAATGAAGGCAGAGAAATGTTCTTGACAGTGGCAACCATGGGATTTCTCCCTCTGTCAGTGAAAATAAAGCACAGCTGACAGTCTCAGCCTGGAGTACAGCATCAAGAATGGAAATAGCACTGCAGGGTAAATGAGCCATGGAAGAAGTGCAGTCCTGGGATTGAAAAGGTAATTTTTAGAGTTTTAATTTTAAACATAATATTATTACTAAGTTCCCTTAAAAAAAAAAAAGTAAAATAAAAAAAATAGAGGAAAAAAAGAAAAAAAAAGGAAAAATACAAAAAAGGAAGAAAAAGAAAAGGGAAAAAGGAGTAAAGAGAAAGAAAGAAAAAGAAAAAGAAGTGGAAAAAGAAAGAAAAAGAAAAAGAAAAAGAAAAAGAAAAAGAAAAAGAAAAAGAAAAAGAAAAAGAAAAAGAAAAAAAAAAAGAAAAAAAAAAAAGAAAAAGAAAAAGAAAAAAGAAAAAGAAAAAGAAAAAAGAAAAAGAAAAAGAGAAGGAAGAAGGAAGAAAGGAAAAAAAAAAAGAAAATGCAAAGACAAGAAAGGAAAAAGGAAAAGATAAAAAACCTTGCCCAAATGATGTTTTTTCTATATGGCAGATTAGAGGAAAAGTGCATGAGATGACATATGCCAATTTTATTTTCAGGATGTTAGAATGAAATACACGTATTTTCATTTTTATGTTCATTATACAACAGTGCTTATTTAAATAACTTTCTCATGTTTTGCAAATGCGCTGGAGAAGTCAGTGTGAAATATCCTTTATTGCTTTTTTAACCCATTTCTTTACAATTACTTAGTACCACCATCAGCTGCAACATCAATACTTCTTGTATCATAAAATTAGTTGCTGTGACCATCATGTCACCAGCAGGGCTCAGACTATTTGGTTACTTATACAAACAAAACACATTTGTTTAGACAGAGAGGGATTAGGTTAAAAGACATTAAGCATTTTATATTTATTGATTATCAAAAAATTTTCAGGTAAAGTATTACATTGAAAATACTAACATCATAACACAAACTCCACCTCCTCCACTGGGTCACAGTTTTAGGCAGAAACTGAATCTTAGAAATTCTTTGCTAGTTTGAAATATCTCTGATCCTCAAGGATGAAGAGATCAAGATGTACATTTGGCTAAGGCAGAGTTGACTTTTCATTCCCAGTTCATTGTCAAATACATCTCACTTCCTAGTTTTTGTATACTTTTAGCGACTTTGAGAATATTGATTTATCAGAAAAGCTAGAAAGAGGAGAAACAGTAGAGTTGACTTGTCCTGCATGGACAGCACTACCACAGCTTAATGTTTTGTTATCAGTGTTGCACAAAAATATTTTTTTGCTCTTTCTATGAAATTCATTCCTCAGAGAAAGGAAGTTTAAAAATATGTTAACATAATGCAATATTTAAAATTTATTTTTTAAGGAAATCATTTAAACTAAATTTTGGTCTGAGCTCAGCTAGAGTTCAAATCTCTGTATTATGTGCCCTCTTCTTTTTTATTGTTCTTGATATTTTTTTTTCTCAATTACATGTCTCTGTTTTGTTTACTGTATGGATACGTGCACCTTATGATCATAAGGCACTGCTCTATACTGTTCCATTTTTATTAGCTCTTCATAGCAGTTAATTCATTTTCACAGCACCTCTGTGACATGAAGACAATTTTTTAGCTATTTTATTGGGACAAATGTTTAAAAAGGTCTATAAAAATCCAGACATTTTTAGATGCTGTAATTGCTGTATACAAACACTACAAAAAAAACATCAGTAAGAAACTTAAGGGCAAATATAGAACATGATGAAAAAGGTTTTAATCATTCATAACACAGAAATGTGATTTTTCCCCAGTGCTCGTATGTTTTCTATAGGGATAGGGTGTCACAAACAACTATATTAGAGTCATTGATGCAAGCTCCCTTGCTCCTGCAGGAAGATTTATCATGAAGACTGAATGCTGAAGTCCAAAGAATATTTATTTTGTACTCAGGCTATGGAAGAGGTTCAGCACATATTTAGTTCCACCAGACTATAAAATGCCTCTACACCTGTAGGTATATTTCTACAGCAAGCAAATACTAGTCCAAGTGCTGGAACAATGAGCATGGGTGTTATCATGATGGGATGGTGGAAATAAGAAACTATGTTCTTTTATCCAAGACTTTTCATCTCCTTTGTGTCTCCAGTCTCCAAAATTAGTCATTAGGTTATGCAAATAAACTAAAATCACAAACTCAATTTCTCTCAGCCCTCTATTTTGTAATAATTTTAAGCACATCAAAACCCAAAAGCTTCCAAACACTAACCCAAAGGTATGATTAGAACTTAGGAACACTATCTGTACTTGATATGCACCAATTTGAAAGAAGTTAAATTTTAAAACACATGTCCAGTTTAGGTCTGTTTACATCAATAGTAAAATTCTCTAGCTCATAATGAAGTCCAATTACTACTATTTCTAAGAAAAATACCCTAAACATTTCAAAATCTTGCCTATTAAAAAAAAAAAATTAAACCAACTAAAGCAAAGCCCTTGTTTAGTGACCATCATTTTAGTCAGATTCTGTGAATTAGTGTAATATGGATTACTGAGGAATGATATTGCCAAAGCAAGCTGAATTTTGTTGTTTTACTTCATCTGACTTAGAAAACTACTGCCTACAGATGGGTCTTCCTTTCCAGTATGCTGTTCTGTCACATGAACTGAATTAGTTGAACAAAGGCTGAAACCGAGCCTGAGATGTGCTGATGTGTTATATTAGACTCCAAGACACCATATTAGATTCAAAGGCAAAGGCTAAAATACTTTTTATTAGTGCATAGCATTAAACAGTCCACAGAAAAAGCATGAACACAAAGTGTAAGAAGTAGAAATAGAGGGGAACAAAAATCCCACTTGCAAGCATCCTCATTCATTTGATCAAGTGCACATTCATGTTCACCTTGCACGGGTGAAATACCATTTCCTTATGTGTCAGTGGTGTGGAGGGAAGCCTTTGACAGCAGAAACAAAATACCAAAGCAGTGACAAAGTGTTTCAGACAAGCAGGAAAAACAAAACCTGTTCCAGCAAATATGTTAGCAGATCAATACATTTCCCAACAATGCCCTGCACAGCCACCCAGCCCTAAAGTTAAAGAATGCCAATTGAAATGCTTAATAGCCTCTCTGCCTTCAAAAATTCAATGGCTGCTCAAAATCCTGAATGCATTCTGTAAGAGCTTCATTTAGCCTTTCAGTTACAAAAGAAAAGAAGGAAGACATGGGAAATCATACTGTCTTTTATAAGAAGCTACAGAAAATCTATCCAAAGACCAAAATATACAGTAAGCTGGTGTTTTGTGAAAAAATAATATTTATTTAATAACATTTATTTGCTCATTTTTTTCAGGTGTCTGTTTATTCTTTTGTTTCTGGACTAAAGCAAATACAGTGAAGCTAAGAAGCCAAGGTTTCTACAGTCCTTCAGTACTCAGTGAGGTTCCCTGACTCTATGCACAGTAAAGAGTGAAGATGTGCTCCATTCTTTGCATCATTCCCTGTATAAAGTAGTAAAAAGCACTGCATTTTAGATTGATTAACAGAGTTCAAAAATCTGATTTTTAAAGACAAACAGATGAGAAAATTGTTGCCCTACAAGAAGGCTTTTTTTTTTTTTCTCTGAAGATTAGATTTAAATGCCCAGGGGTTAAGAGCATATAGTGCTTTTGTAGTCCTTCCTAGGGCATAGCAGATCTGTTTTGCTGACTGTCTCCAAATTCTGTTTAATGCATCAATTACTCATGAATACTTATTTTTAATTCCAAGAACTTTTTCTCCACAGCAGAGGGAATGATTTTATTTATTTCTTTCTTTCTTTCCTCTTTTTTTTTTTTTAAGAGTAGCCCTTCTGCATTAAACTATGCCAAAGGATGTAGGCAGTGGAGAGAAAAAAAGGTTAGTGTAGCTGCTGTGACAAAGAGGATGGGTTTCAGTCAAAGCAGGTAAGTGGATTTAATAATTTTGAGTGTGTTTGTTGAGTGCTCTTGTCTCTAGTATTTTAGGAAAGTGACAAATCTCTCAACGCTGCACACATTTTTCCCACAATTAGGCACTGAAAATTCAGCTAACATCTAAAACGAGTGGTTACATGAACACAGCCAGCATGCCTCTATTGTGTACAGCAATAGAGGTGGCTTACAGGAATGAAAAGAGTGGAGGCAAGCAGGAAAAGATAGTTTAAAAAAAAAAGGGGGGTGCATTTTCCCTTTTCTGGGGAATGAAAACTCAAGGATTTTTCAATTTCAATTGAAATTCTAAGCTATTTCTATGTCTTTAATATCAACTACTAACAAAACAACGCTTCTTTCCTTGTAAGGCCAGTAATTTCTGTGAATTCTGGAAGCTGTTTAACTCTGTAAGTATTACATCTTTCTAGCCTAGGTTATCACAAGATATTTAAACACAGCTTTCTAAAGACTTTGAAAGCACCATTACTTTTATTTTCCATTGTCTTGACTGAAAGCTTTGTTCCTCCTACTATTTTGGTGGTGAATTTTTTATGGCATTTATTCCATCTCCTAGTTCTTTGGTTAATATGAGAATAGTCTTTTTCTTACCAGCTGGTCTGAATTAAACACCAGATTCCAATGAAATACTAGGGAACGAAAGAGGATTTGTGATCAAGACACAATAGGGGGAACATTCCATGGTAAGCTGAGAGCTCTTGAAAAGAGTGTCACACCAACATCCCAGTGAGTCCAGGGAGACTTGTGGATGCTCTGCATAAGAAAGAATTAAAATTGTTTCTCCCTGGTAATGCAGCAGAGATTAAAAACCATTAGGGTTTATAAAATTCAGCTTTACCTCTGGCCATCAATTTCATGCTGCTGTCATCATCAAACCAGTATAATCTGATAATCAACCTTGACATAAAATTTTTCTTTCTCTTTAGACAGACATGGCTAAAGTCCTGTTAATAATGGCACCCAGAAGAATTTGCCCCATTGAGAGAATCTCATTTTACACAAGGTTTGATTTCAAATATAAATTACACATACTAAAGATGTGCTTTCCCAGGTGGACAGACTTTTATTAGTGACAGTCTGAGCAGTGATCGAACAGAAAAGTATGGGTATGATGTATAAGGGAAAAAACCAAAACTCTCTAAAAGTTACATTCACAAACTGCCACTTCTGCTGAGACATAAGAAAATACAGGTGGAGAAGCTAAAGGGAGAGTTGATATATTTTGCAAGGGAACTTAGAGATGTACCTTGTGGAGATAGATCCTTAAATCTCACTGGGTAGCAAATATCCAAGGTATTTCTGCAAAGCTTGAGCTTTGCTTGCAGCTCAGTTATCTGGTTTGGTGACAAATCAACAAACCTTCAAGAAAGCTCATGCCCTTCAGATAGTGCTCTGGATCTGATGTTACAGTGTGGAAAGAAATCTTTGGAAATATGAAAAGTGACATGCAGAAAGGTGGCATTTCAGTACTTGCACAAATTTTCAGTAGTGTGTGATTTAGCATATAGTTTCAGTCTCAATTGTGCTTCCTTTAATAAATATATAACACTTAAAAAAAATACAAACTGCAGACTGTCAGAACACTGACTACATATTATTCATGTTTTAGGGTTGACTTTTTTTTGCCAATATCTTCATACTGGATTTTCACTTTTTTTAATAAAGAAAATTGTATTCTATCCACAAAACAAATAAAAAATGACACAATGAGTGCTGCACAGTGCTATCTTTACAATATGGTTAGCCAGTAATCCAAATTATGCCTGGATATCTCATCCTGAAAAGGAAATTAGAGATTCATGGAATCATATAGGTTGGAAAAGACTTTTAAAATCATTGAGACCAACCATTAACCCAGCACTGCAAAGTCCACCATCAAACCATATCCCCAAGTGCCAAATCCACAAGTCTTTTAAATACCTTCAGGGATGGTGACTCCACCACTCCTTGGCAGCCTGTTTCAGTGCTTGACAACACTTTCCATGAAAAAAATTTTCCTAGTGTGCAATCTAAACCTCTCCTGTCACAACTTGAGGCCATTTATTCTTGTCCCGTCACTTGTTACCTGGGAGAAGAGACCGACACCCACCTGTCTACAACCCCTTTTCAGGCAGTTGTGGAGGGTGATAAGGTCCCCTCTGAGCCTCCTTTTGTCCAGCCTAAACCACCCCAGCTCCCTCAGCTGCTGCTCATGGCACTTGTGCTCCAGACCCTTCACCAGGTATACTGCCCTTCTCTGGACTCGATCCAACATCTCAAATTCTTTCCTATTGTGAGGGGCCCAGAACTAAACACAGGATTTGAGGTGTGGCCTCACCAGTGCCAAGTAATAAGAATTACTGGATTTGATGAGTGACTTAAGTGATGAAAGTACTGCAAAAAAATTCCTATGTAAAGCTCAAAAATACAATCCATAAAGATAAAATATGTTTTTATAATTTTCAAAGAGACACACAAGGAAGTTACAGGAAAAAATGAGCTTGATTATTTCAAGTAAATCATCAAGAAATCTGGTGAGTGTCAAATGTCAAATAAGTTCATATACTTTCATTTTTTCATTTGCAGTATTTTTAAGTGGAGCTAAAGCAAAAATCATTATTTCAAATTTTGTCAAAAGTTTTTAAAACATGTATTACATTGTAGGAGCAAATTTTGACTCTAACCTCTATGGAATAAATAGAGATGCTAGGTTTTTTATCAGTTCAGGGATGATAATCTCCAAATATAGACATGAGAATTTGAGTCCAGTTTTGTTGATTCACAGGATAAACTCCAACTGTAAAAATTGGTGAAAATGTGGCTCTTAAAGAAGACAATCTCCTGCTTCCCATCTCTAGAAGGAGATGTATTACACTAAGCAGTCTGGTCATGTGCCCTCAAGAGAGAGGACAATTATTTATTTAGGATCAACCTGTAAGACAAGGCTGCATTTTCATTCTTTTACAAAATGTAGAAGAGACTTGGGAGAAGTTAAATAAAAACCCATTTGTGACTCTCTTTAGGTTCATGGAAGAAGCCCATTCTATCCCTCCCAACCACACCCACACACCCAATTGCCTCCACAAACTACTGAGTTTCTGTCTCATGTACTTTTTGCAGACGAGCCACACTGCATGGGAACTGCAGAACCTCATTTTTCTCCTTCTTTTCCACTTTCCACTGCCTGTCATTAATGACTTCAGAAAATAGGCCTGATAAAGAACCTAACTTTTTTTCCTGCTCTTAAACTGTGCAAATTAGAGGTTGTATGTACCAGACCATCACTGGAAGGCAGAGGCACAGAGTTTACAGATACAGTGATGTACTGCCTTAATTCTACTCACTGGAGTATAAGGTGATGCTAAAACAATTGGTTGCTAAAAATAGAGAGAAAAAAAGACCCAAACAAGATAACGAACATTCCTGTAAATTGCATGAGAAACAACATAAATCCATGTTTTCTGACAAAAATAATCCATCTCTATTGATCCTTTAACTTAATTTTCTCTGACTAAGATTCAATTTCCAAACTCATCAAGGCACAGCCTTCTCTGATGTTATTAGATCTTGTTCAGTCCCTCACAGACCTAAGGTGCTTTTCTCTCAATATGTGCATATTTTAACTTCCTAGACTTTTCAACACTGGTTTAAATATAGACAGCAGACTAACTGAGATCCGTTTTGCTGGGTATTATATACAGATAAGACTTGGAGATGGTGGTAAAATTAAACAAAAGATGTCCCCATTAAGATAAAACCCAAAAGCTGCTGTATCTATGAGTTTATTCCAGAGCTGGACAGCTGCTTACAAGTGCAAGCTTTCATGCAGAATTTGTTCTCACTTTCTAATGCTACAACTCACCTATTTACACCAGTAAAGGTCTTTTATGAATAAGGGCCACATTAAAGCCTTGGATTCAGCAGGGGTTCCTACAGCCCTGAAGATAACAGGTTAGTCTGTACTAGCCCCCTGGAACTGCAGGTCATGTACCCATGCTGTGACACAGAGCATGGACTGTGCTGTGCTCAAAGGAGGCAAAGGAAATGGAACAGCTGCCGAGCTGCACGGCAGCCACTAGTATCCATTAATCTTGCTGGAAAAAGAAAAGAAAAGGGAGGAGGAAAATAAGGAAAATAACAGGTATATAGAGAGCTCAGAACACATCTAGGCAGAAAAACAAAACAAAACAAAGCAAAACAACAACAAAACAAAACAAAACAAAACAAAACAAAACAAAACAAAAAAACCCAAAACCAAAAATAAAGCCAACCAACAAACAAGAATAAATTCCTCATTAGAATAAGACTTAATATTTGGGAGTTTGAAAGGGAGTTACACAGATTCTGGAGGAGGATTGGAGTAATATCAACAGTGATATTGCTCTGAAACTGACTTTCAGACCACTTTATATGGTGCTTTCATAAATGAGGTTGGCACAGAGAAATTGCTGTTGACACATTGCTAAGAGGTGATGTCAGAACTCAGCAGACTCAGAGCAACAGGCAGGAAGAGCAAGAAAACAGCGAGCACTAGTGTGGTACTGACAATTCTGTGCTTCTGAAGATTTCCTAGCTGCAGGCCTGCTAAGGTTTTTCTTCCCAAGGGAAAACTTCTCACTTTCCCAAGAGAGATTCTATAAACAATCTTTGTGAACTATATTCTTTCTCAAAACAACAGGTGATATCTTTCTACCCTGTTCTCATAATGACATAGAAGATATTGTTTTCTCTCACTTTAACCAATGGTAATAGAGAAGTGTCTTTCTTTAGTAACCAATCATTTTTAGCTTTAGCAAAACACACTATAAACGGGTGTTCAATTTGTATCAAAGGGAGCCTGCAGGGGAGCCTTCTGAAAATAAATGTCTTCTGATCTTAAAACCTTCTGACTGGAGCCTTGATGTTCATGGACATGACAGCGTCACACTAGAAAGATGAAAAGTGATGTAGTTAAGTGGGAAATCTATCAGTTGGAAATGGTGATGAAGGAAAATTATCTGCTAGTTATATTTCAGAAATCCATGTGCCAATCCAATCCAATGACACAGTGATGACAAATGACAACAGGAAACCCAGATACTTTAGATAGAATAGTGTGCAAAGTTTTGGTTATGTGTTCTTGAAAAAAAGCATATTTTATCTGCAACTGGGTGAAATAAAAGAGCAAGTTGAGTGAGGTGAAAGGAACTATAGTAAGGAGCATGCAAGAGCTGCTCATCTCAGAACAGAAAAATACAAACTTACAGTATAGGGTTATTCACCTTATAGAAGGTAAATACCCAAGAAAGGAACTGCTAAAAAGCAATGTTTACAGGAACAAGCTGCCTATTTAAGTAGATTCACACAAAAAGATTTCTAATCATCAGGTAGCATTGGAGAGTAAGAAATTCTTAAATGGTTTGTTAAACTTATGAGGGTTGAATTTGACATTATTGGGTTCAGTGACCATGGAGTTAACTTTCTACTGTGTCATGACAGTAAATTCTGTAGGATAATATTAAAAGTCCAAGAATTTCAGATCTATAATACCTGTAAAAACAGAACAACCTATGTGGAGGACGCATGAAGATAAAAAATTACTTCTTTTTAAAGTTTTCTTTTTGTTGCAAAATGTAAATGATGACTTACAGTATTTCTCTAGTAATTCATAGATTTTATAAATCAGAATAATTGTGCACCAATCCAAATAAGAAAACATGAAATCAAGAATTCAGAATGAGTGACGTAAATGTGAGAGGACTGAGGGCCCTTGAAATGCAATCTCTTTTGCTCAGACCAGAGGAAGCAAAAATTATCACTAGTTTACAAAAATTTAAACATACCAACAATCACTGAGGATGATATGTTTCCAATTATTCTCTTGGTTAACAAATTTGAAAGATAACACAATTAACAAAAAGGAAAAAAAAAGCAAGAAGCATTGATCTGTAAGTGTGTATTTTCTGGAGGAAAAAAATAAAGTCTGTAAGTGCTGTTGACAGGGTCATAGGAAGAAGATCACTTATTCTGTTTGCTTTGCAAATAAAGCAGAGAATCTATATTCCAAGCACCTCAGACCAGCATTTTTATAAGTTTTCAATTCAAGAGAGCAGTAGATTAAAAATAAATGGGGTATGTAGTCAGACATAAAAAATAAAAAAAGAAAGAAAAAAAATTTTTAAACTTTGTTAGTCAAAGGAAGGATCTTGTCCAAAATGAGAGTAAACTAACTCAATCTTGGCATAATTTCAGTAAAAATAGAAAATATTCAACAACTTTAGAACTCAAAACCACCAATTGATTAGCACAGTTTGTTTTTCTTCTGCTATACAAACATTTACATAACAAGCTTCAGGTGAGTCCTATAATTAAACCTGAATTGAATTTTGTGCCTAGAAAAAGGTGTTTGAATCGCATCAAATAGCCTTAAATCCGAGTTTGCCTGAAAAAGTGAGTGAAAAGTGAGTGAATGCAACAATTTGTCACTGCAACGAGCTTTAGACAAAATGTTTGATATATTTGACTTGGGAAATTTTGTTAAACTCTGATGATGCTATTTCATATTACAGACTCCAGGGTCTGGAGTGGCCATTCCCATGTAAGGTTTTTTTCAATTTTCTGAATTTTTATGATCCAAACTCTCACCCAAAAAAAAAAAAAAAAAAAAAAAAAAAAAAAAGCAAAAAAACCCCAAACCACACCCAAAACTTAAACTTGTTTTTAATGCCAGTTACACAAAAGTATAGAGCAGGTGATTGAAGGGCTGTTTCAACTTTGCAGTAGTCAGTAAGAATCTTGATAAGAACAGAGCAAAGGCCTAAAGAGGTGCTAAGTGTTTTTTTTCCATTAGTGGCAGCCAGCCCCTTAGATGGCTACTAATCTCATTTCAGTGTTAATCACGGAGTTTTGCATACTGAAGTCCTGTCCTTATCACATAAAAGGTTATGGCACTGCTGCACTGATTATGCTACACCCCCTGGGTATTTCTAAGTTTACCTTAGAAAAAAGAAGTGCTTGGAAGTAGTCCTTAATTGCAACTAATTGTTCTGCCAGTTATGCCCATACTCTCAGTAAGGTAAGAAGTAACCTACACTACTTTCGTTAACTCAGCTGTTTTCATGTTTAGAACTAGAGTTTAAATTATTTTCCTAGACCTATTTAAAATCACACTCGGCATTTCAATGCTCCTTTAGAGAGCAAATCTTGACAGCACAAATATCCTATGATACAACATATGAAAGTCAACATTATTTCAGTCAAACAATCTGATAAAAGAGAAATTGACTAATTGACTAAAGCATCATGATAGAAACCAGAACAGAGTATTACCCAATGAGGCCTTATCACAACCTCCTCATTTTAAAAACCTCTTAATTTCACCAGCAAATCTTCACCTCTTGTACCTGACAGGCACAAAATTAATTTTTATACTTGGACTTTGCAACCTGCCTTCTAGGAAAAAATCCATGCCTTTACTCTGCTAAATTGCAGAACTTAACTAGTTAAAAAAGGACATCTCACTACCTATGCTGTTGTCAGCTACTTTCCCCAGCACTGAGAGCCTTACTGGCTTTCAGGCATTATGATCCAAGAGATGGTTAGGAAAAGGTCTGGCTAAGCCTAAACTTCAAGGGCTGTTGGTACTGCTGTGATGGTTGTGACCTTTGAGTGGGCACTAGATGTGTTGGGGAAGCTGTGAGACGAGAACAACACAACTTTTATGAAAGACAAGATCAGATCCCTGAAGTCTGAGAGAACTATATTTTAATTAAAGCACAGAATGTGTGAAATCTTTGGTTGCCCAAACTGCACAAGACTGAAGAGCTGTTAAATGAGACTGTTGTAAGTCTGGGAGACAATAATTGCAAAAATGGTCAACTAAAAAATAAATTATGACAAAACAAATTTGAATGATGGTAAAAACTTTACTAGCTGCAGACTGACTTTTGCAAGTGTAAAAGCACAAGTATGTCTTTCTTTCAAACCATGTCTCTTGTAACATTCAGCTTTGAAAACCTGCAGAACACCTTTTATATTAAAAAATATTGTCAGCAAAGCAGGTTTGAATAAAAAATATTGCAGTGAATTTCATAATGCTAAAATAACCCCTTAAATTTTAGGTTTTGTACAACCTATTAAGGATAAATTCTGCAATATCATCCTTGTAATGAGATTATTTGACTAGATTATCTTTGGGTAATAATGCATTCAATGTACCACTTTGAAATATAAATCAATTATTTTCAAACTAGTACTAGCCAGAAGCTGTGCTTCTAACTAACAAATGAACTAGAGGATTCCTCTGTTACTGCTAATTAAAAAAGTTCATTGCAAATGTTAAAAACTGAGAGCAGCCATGACTATGGCATTGCTACAAGGATAAGGCAGCGGAATTCCATATGGCTATGATTATCCAAATTTTCATGTGCTGGAGGTTTTTACTGGCTCCAGCCCTCCTTGTCTCATAAAAGTCTATTAGCATTTCAGAAGACTGATACAATGTTGCAGCTGTAATGGCATTATGGACTAATTCATTTATTCTGTTCTTATGATATTTTCTGTAACAGTATAAACAATTAGTGCAGTTGGTACAGTGGTGGACAGAATTATAGTCAACCAGTTACAGAAGGCATGGTAAACAAGACAAATCAGTGAAACTAATTCAGTTGTGACAGTTGAGAATGCATCATGAATGGAAAAGAAAGAAGTTGTGTCAGGAATGATGATAATCTCTTTTCCCTCACCACAAAACTCAGGTAAAATAACACCTCCATTTTCCTTTCATAAAGAAAGCAAAAAGCTGAAAAAATAGAAGGAAAGAGAATGGAAAACAATCAGCTAGTCCAAATGTTTCGGGAGGCACAACTAATTGAGCAACAGAGATTTTGTGAGAGAGCTAGAGGGGAAAATCTTGGTGTCCCATCAAAAACTGTAACAAAGGCCTACCAAAAAGCATTAGTCAGAATCTCTGAATGTCTTATCTGGTTTTTATGAAATTATGATGTGGGCTATTAAGGCATTCAAATTATGCAGTGTCTGAGAAGGATTTATCTTAGAATAAAGTCAGTATTGGCAGTGCAAAACCACCATGAGAAGAAGTAGAATGTGCACATACTTGCATAAATATAAGAATGCTTCTTAGTTTCAGACTTTCTCTTTCTCCAAAGAAGGCTCCAAGAAGAGCTATGATGAAATGGAACATGGGTTTTAGAACAATGGTGGCACAGAAGATGGGAAAAAGCAACGTGAAAGACAGACAGCCAGGCTGTGACAGCCTCACAGTCATTAATATCAACTTTGCCAACACTGATTTTCCAAGATATTCCAAAATCCAGGTCAAAAGCAGACTTCTTTTGCTTCCAGAAATTCCTCAGTGCTTTTTTTACCCCACATGATTCCACACAAGCAATGTAATATTTTATATCCTCATAATCAATGAGCTCTACCTAAAAGCTGCACATAACACAGTCATGTAATTTTTATCCAATCTCTTAATGATTTGTGACATTATATTTGTGTTTGCTGAAAACAATAAAGCTGGTAATCAAACCATCACAGCAGTGATAAACACCTTCAATATGCACAACCATATTAAATAATACTGCCTGTTATTTTACAGGACATATCTCCTATCACCCCTCTGTAGTCTGGAACCATTGGGTTCATTGCAAAACTCATCCTAATTAATTTTCTAACACATTTACATACAATTTGAAATATCATTGGTCATATGAAAGAAATAATAAAAAGAAATTGGGAGCACATTCTCAGTGAAATACAGATTAATACTCACTTTACAGTCCAGAAACTTTGAAAATACAAATAAAGCTGACTTACTCCCTTTTTGAATAAATAATGTTTTCTTGAAGCTCTTCTGTTTTAATCAGTGCATTGTAATTACTTTCTGTTGCACTTGATTTCTCCTACAGTATTTACTCCCCCAGCCCCCAAAATACTCCAAAGTTCATACTTACAACCAAAAAGATCCAAGACTGTGCTATTTTGTTCCCAAGTGGTCATTATGTGTAGTTTTTAATTACAATAATGCCAGTACTTACACAATTTCCTACTTTTTCTATAACTGCAATGCATTAGCAAGTCATAAAAAAGTTTCCACTAGGCATGAAAGCATATCACATATAGGAAATCTGGAGCTTGTACCTTCAGCATGGACAAAAGTGTGACTGTCTGCTCCCTCCCCTGTGTCCTTGGCCCAATTTTCCTTTGTATTCTCAGAAGACAGCTTCTGCTTTCTTCAGTTTATCAGTGGGAAGCGAGCGAATGGTAATTTTTTCCTTTTACTAGGTTGGGGTACTTAACAACAGGTAACTCATGGGATAGGAAGATAAATGTTAGCATGAGATGTGTACTTGTCTGAAATGGAAGTAGTTTCATTAATAAAGATAGCTCACTTGCTTAACACTATCTTTAATACCCAAGCCAAATATTTAAAAGATTTGAGAAACCTGGTAATTTCAATTAAATTCCCCCTCCAAGTGTTAACTTTCTGGCCAACACCTGTATCTACTGAAAGTCCCCAGATAAAATGTCTACAAAATGTGGTAAAACACTGTGGTTTTCCATAAACTTCTAGAGAAAATTTACAAGATTTGGATAGAAAATACAAAACGGTGTTAATGCTGAAGGCAAATATGATTAAAGCCTTAGCTGCCTCCTCAGCTTATTATAGAACACAGAGTTACTGTGCTGGGGGCAGGGAGAAAAAATTAATTCAGTAAGCAGATTTGTTCTTTACATATACATTTAAACTTCAAAATAATTTTGAAGTTATGACTGGTGCAAGGCTCACCTGGCTTTAAATCACATGTGCCTTTAAATCACACCATCTACATGAAGACTATATTGTGACTTTATGTTGTATTTACAGGATGCCAGGCCACAGGATTACTAGTTTCTGTGATGCAAGAATACCCCAACATTCACAGCTTCCACATGGTTGCCTTGGGCTTACCTGCTCTGCTTATCTCCATTTGCTCCCTGTTGACTTGGATGTCAGGCCCAGGTTCTTTATTGTCAAGAATGTGCTTTTCTGATTGATGAAAAGATCAATTCCCATCCAAACCTCAAATGATTTAGCTTGTATCTCAGATCCATTTTAACTCCCAGCTCTATTCGCAATTCCATGCATTGGCTCAGGGAGAATTTTTTTGTTGTTGTTTTTCCTTCTTCATCCTCAGAGTTCAAGCCCCTCATTGCAAGACCTTGGAGTCAGGTCTTCTTGTACCATCACAATTTAGGTATTAAGCAGGACTTGATTGCTGAGAACTGTAACTTAAAAACTTGGGTGATGCAGGCACTCAGTGGTGACAATGCAGACACACCTGAGTGGCTCTGCAGGGTCTCTGTCTGACCCTGGGCTAGGAAAGGCAGACCCAGCCAAATGCAAGCAGGAGCCTACCCTGGCATTTGCACATCTTTGATATGTTCTAGCTTCCATGATTTTTTGTTTAGATGTAGGGCAATCCCTCAGCTTGTTTTTTGAGTTGATGCCAATTCATGAGAATCTGAAAACTGACAATGAGTTAAAACCTACTGCTCTGAAATTCAGTGATGGTACAAAAAATCCTACTCTTCCTCCTGGGCACTTGTTCAAATGTTTGCATTTTAATTTTTCTTGGTATAATTTCTCTGCTAGATTTCTACTGGTAGCAATTTTGGATCTTTCTTGCAGAAGAGAGTAGACCTATTACTAATACTAGATGGAGATAACAAAAATTATGAGTATCTGCATATGTAATTAAAAAAATGTTTTGTTCCAGTACTGAATATGGAGTGACCACAGAGACCCATGTTAACTAATATAAATCTTGTAAAAATATAATCTGTGTTGAAGAGGATTTAAAAAGCCTTATTAGAAATTATAAGCATGTAAAGTCATGTAATGAGAATAAAAAGTACCTTCCCAGGGCTGATGCTAGAGCCAATAACATGAAATGTACTGTATTTGAAGTCTGAGAATAATATCACATATTAAAGATAACCCTGTTCTTTATGATGATAATTCTTACACAGGAGAACTGTGAATGAGCTTTTTCTCACTTCATATGTGAAGCAAAAACATTATGACAGCTAAATAACAATATTTAACACATGATGACCAAGCTGCTACAATAGAAAAACTTATGAAAATATAATGTAGAGCTTTCTACAATAAATAGGATTATTCCAAAGCATACTTAAACATATTAATGACTGTATAAAATTCCAGGCACTGCTTGTAGCATCCTTTAAACAAAATACTATTGCATTTTTAAGCCAATGAATATCTGATAATGTGGCAGGGATATTGAAGGCTTTGTGAGTCAAGAAATTAGCAGGCTTCAAGCTGTCAAAAAAGACAAATAAAATTACAAGATTATTTTAGTCAATAAATTGACCTGCTTCTAATTTTATATTATACACAAGGCTAAATTTCAAGTTCTTACTTCTTGCTTGTTCTGAAAATAGAATTATTTCCTTGTCCTTTCCAGCTTCTGTGAAAATAAATCTCTTGTCTCAAACTTGCCATGGCAAACTCTCTACATTTTCTACGTTAGATAAGAGTGCTTTTTCCCCATGTTTAACCAGAACAAGTAGTTTCAGGATGAGCATCTCCCTACTTCTTCAGCAGGAATCTGGGGTCACTTCTTTTATTAACAGGTGCACAACAGACAAAAGCAAAGCTTGCTGGTTAAATATTATGTCTTGGGAAACCATGTAGCCACGGAAACATCAGGCTGTGTCCAAGCTATTGCCTCCTATATTCAGGCACAACCTCCTCCCAACCCAGATATTTAATAACAATACAGGTGGGAACCTCAGAGCAGCATGCATCCAAATCCAAATGCAGTTCTTGTTATATTTTAATCTCTAGCACTACTAATAAATATCTGGATTTAAAAGCAGTTCCTACCTTCTGGATCTGGTTAAAAATCTGGCCAATGCTACAAATTTATGTGGATGACTGTTCTCCATCTATCGATGTCTTTCTGAAGTGCCCTGGTTTCCATTAAATAAAAGCTGGGACTACAGAAGGCCTGGAAAAAAATCCCTGTAAAAAATTCTTCCCTAAAAGACTATGGAGAGAAAGTGTAAAGCAGGATACTCAATGGATTTCCTTAGAATTTAGGCACAGACTTTTTGCTTTGTCAAAACTAAGTTATTTTTGCAAATAAGGCTTTTACCTGCAATCAGGTTTGGTTAAATGTATGCTTTTTCTGCTTAAACGAAACACAATATGGCATCCAAAAAATTAATCTCCTCACAAACAGATTGTGAAGGCGATCAAACAAGTGTAGAACTGATGTAAAAAGCCCAGCTTCTGCAGAAGAACAGAAATTACCAAGTAATCTTCCACTGGCTTCTGAAAGAACCTGTTAGCTCTTCAGTCTCTTATCAGATGAAAAGTACTGCATTGCCCTGATTGTAACTGACCGAGCTCTTAACTTTTGGGAAGAAAAAAATGCCCAAGGGAAGAAGAGATATTTGCAGTCCCTGTCAATACCTCTTACCAGGCAGCTCATATCTCTGGCTTGTTCCTGGCTAGTGAACCTGAAGTACAGCATACTTCACCTTAGCTTTGACATAAAAATGCTTAAATAATCTTGTGAGAGAGCTAGACCATGGTGGCCATTACCTAGAGTTAAACATCCCTTTAAATGTTCCTTAAAATATTATAAAGCACCATGAGTGCTTTGTCAGGTGGAAGAACAGCTAACATCTCCATCTGGACAGAAGAAGTGGGTATTTAACACATTGTTTTTTCAGAAGTCACTTGTGGAGACAAGATATGTGTAGCACCTCCCTCTTGCCAGGTACAGTGAGAGGGCACTTTACCCAGTCGTGTGACCAACGAGGGAAGATAATCAACATTTCTACAGCACCTTCTACTTTTTAAGTCTTCTTGTGAAACATTTTAATTTTTCTTTCTGACGAAGATATTTTGTCTTGAGATATTAGAAAACACCTTGCAATAAGATTAATGACAATGCTATAAATGTTTTTTTTTGGGTCAGTCATTGTGGTTTTGTTTCAGAAAATGAAGAGGGGTTGCCCAAGACTATGTAAGCTATTTGAACCTTATATAGTGAGAAATGTTACAAGAATTTTTTCTGTGAGATTATGCATATGTCTGTAAATGAAGCTTAGGTGATCTAAAAATTTGCTTTACTTTCTTCCAAGGCATTTTGAGACCACAAGTTTATTATCATCTACTGAGGCTCGGCCCAGAGATATTTTACAGGAATAATATGCATTTCATTCCTGCCCACCAAATTTCACTGTAATTTACATCAAATCTTATTTTGATACTCTTGTAGGGCTAATTCAGAACTTTGATTTTTAGCCAGTTTGGCCATAAAAATCCCCACATTATCTCAGCTTAAAATAATGTTTGGGGTATTTTCTGTATATTTAATCATTGTGTCCAACAGCTCTGCTTCTGGTCATTATATCAAAATGCTGTACCCAGCATTTTGTCACGTAAATGCTGTTAACCCAAGATTGCTTAAATATTATGTATATTTAGTTCTCTTCAGTTCTTTCGGAGCGTTTCAGTGCAATTATGAATTTTCAGATGTTTATACCTGCCAGACCAAAATCACCATTGGAGAACTTCCATATTATTCTAATGAAACACAATTTAAATCAAGACAGTTGGAGCTGTATAAACCTGGAGTAGGTGATTCAGTCCTTTCTTCCACACATTTTATTGAGAAGGGCTTTCAAAATTGCATTAGGTGAAGGTCTTAGACTTTTGTCTCCTGAGGAAAGGAAATCTTTGTGTTATCCTTAGCAAACTAGAGAGAAAATGCCAATTAGGTATCATGGAAAACAGAACAACTTCAAGGCTTCAAGTGAATGTTATTTTGCTAAATGTTTGGGATTTCACCGGAATGTGTCAGGTACAAGCTCAATAAGTCCCCAAACTAAGAAATGCTTAACTCCAGTTATAACATAGAGTCATAGCAAAAGCAATCACTAGAGAAAACACTGACTACAAAGTAAAAGGAATTTTGTGAACATGTGAATAAAAATCTATTGGACAGAATAAATGAACCTTCCCAGTAGTTTTGAAAATACAGAACCATCACAACCTAGCTCTTTCATACTGTAGTCTTCAATTTGATAAACAACCTAGCCTAGAAACTGCATCAATATGCTTTTCAGAGATCTCAGCACAGGAGATACTGCCACCCAGAGAAAAACCCTAACTTTCTGCTGTCAACTCTGTCAAAACAAAAATCCCAAATTCAGTTCTCTCTCTTATATGTAGTTAAATACCATCCTTGTAAAAGAATTTCATACACACACTAGAATGTTCCATTGTCTAAATTATTATATATTTCTCAGTCTAGAATAGACACACACTCAGGTGAAGTCCCCCTGGAGTCATGGCAGTTAGTTTAATGGGAATATAGAACCAAAACACAGCAGAATTTACACTGCAATTAGGTAGCCGTTTCTCACTCACAGATCTCTGAACATGCCAAGGTGAACATTTTGACGATTTCACTTTGCAGATGGGCTACTCCAGGACTGTGTGCAAGGACTATCTGAGTGGTCCACTGATGACAAGAAAGCTGGAGGCAGCTTTACTTTTGTAACAGAACCCCCTTAATTCCCATCTGGAGCTCATATTACTGAGTTCTCACCAAATAACTCCATGAATAAAGATGTAGCAGTATTCCCTCTTACACTTACAAAACAGAAATCATATCTGTTGTGCCTACTTTACTAATGAAAACATTTTTCTTATGGTGGGAAATATTTGGTCTTATGTTGTCAAGGTACATTCAAAATATCTAATAATATGATTTAAATTATAGTGGCATTCTGATCCAAAGTTGAAGACCACCTATTTTTTTTTTGTAGTAATTCAGAGTTCTGAAAGATATATATATATATATATTTATCAAAATATTCAAGCAATTCCTAAAATAATTTCCAATCTTCAATTACAAAAAAGGCACTTTTGCAGGCGAGGGGCAAAGATATTTACGCAGTGGTTTCAATTTTACTTTGGTAGATAAGGCTATAACACTATACATCACAGAAGATATTGAGTTTCTAGCTTTCACCAAAACTTCATGAGCTTAAATCAGGCTTTTGCTTCTCTAAGGTCTAAACCTTCCACTGTCAGCAAAAATAATTGCTTGCAGCCAAAGACAGATAGATAAGCCTACCAGTATTAAAGAAAATGCTTTTAATACATTTATAGGCTTGAAAATACTCTGAGAATACTTATCCTTGACCGTGGTAATTGGCTATCAGAGAGAAAAAACAGTGTGCTGTTCTTCAGGACTGATAAACTATATTTAGGTAAATATCATTATTCATATATTAGAGTGAGTATTTACTAAATTCTTCATAGTTATTACAAATAAAATTATATGAAATAACATATGAAAACAAAGCCCAGTTCCTCTTTTCCTTTAAAACCTGAAAATGTACCTTCTAGTCCTTCAGTTCTGCCAAAGAACTTTGCCTGTTCTTAGGTTCCTTTTATTTGTAATGAGCCTGAGAACTTTGCTTTAATCCATACAGATAATTACTGTACTCATGTAAAGGCTGGTCAAAACTAATTAGAAGACTATGAGGAGGAGTCTACACACTCATACAGATCTTGGAGCTTTGGCAAGAAAGAGAAAAAAAGTGCATTCAGTGCCTTCATCTTCTCAAAAAAAATTCAAATTTTTATTCTATGACTATGGAGGAATCAGTATGAATTTTCCAATGAATGTCTTTACTTCTCTGTAAAAGAGCCTGGTTAAATATTTAAAGGTGCAGTAATTCAACACAGAGCTTCAGCTCCCTTCCTCAGCACACAATATCTGAGCTTCCCATCAGAGTAGTTAAGACCCATATGTGATAGAGATTCCATTTTACCTTTCCATTTTACCTGGGCATTTCCAAGGCCCAGGCTATGCAGGTGCCCAACTGCTCAAAGATGACCTTTGGCTAATCTTGTGCAGGAATTTTCTATGTAACAACCTAATCCTATGCAAGTTACCCCTCTGTCAAAGCCACAAAAGCAAATGTGCTCCTGCAGCTCAGCGTCCAGCATCTTTATTTTGATCACAGATGAAGTTTGACTTGAGCCAGTAAGTCCACCATGGTTCAGTGACTGTGTTTCACAGCTCTTGTTCAACTTCTGCCATGTCTGCCACAGCAGCAACAGAGAACACTGGAGAATTGGGGTGGCATTAATGTCAAGTGAAAACGTCTGGATGCTTCAAAGCATAGATATCTTATGGACTGGCTGACTAAAAAATTTTGTCTGAGCATAAGATCAAGCCTTAGTGTTGACAAAAGGAATGAAGAAAACATGCTTACAAAATATAACATTTGCCAGCTTTAACTTATTGGTGCTTGATGTGACAGATAAGCAGTAAATGTAAAAGCTCATGAATTCATACCACTTTAAGAGATGAAAATAATAAGAATATTTAACACAGAGCAGGAAAAAGTGTATCCCAGATCCTGTGGAAAAACAATTTAAATCAATGATAAATGTATTATCCTTCTAAAACAACAAAAAAAACTATGCCTACATATTTTCTATGGTTAGGTATGCTGAATTTGAGTATGTGTTAGGTCATCCTCATGGTGGTTTGAGACAATTTCAGACTCTGATTCCTACTAAAGAATGGAAAAATTTCCAGGGTATTTTAGTTGTATATACAAGTATGTCATACATAATTATTAGGGTAACATACTGTACCTTGCATAAAGCCTAGTCATTTTATAAAACCCATCTGAGATTTGCACCATGAAATAAACTGTTTTACACCTGCAGTTTGTCTGTGCTTTTATTCTTTCTAGTAAACCTGCTAATGATAGTAATTGCTAAAATTCATGGTCATAAAATACCAGTAAAAACCCCCAGAAGAGCACAGAGCACTAAGTCCATGTTACTAACAGCTTGGTACAATGTATCATTGTTTTACACATTCATTTAAAAGATCAGCGGAGTTGTCTTTGGGTAAGTTAATCTGTTGAAAACAGTGAAACATTAGGAAAAATTTTTAAATCCATTGGAGCAGAAGACACAAATCAGAGGCTCACAGATTGAGGAAGACATGGCCTGAAAATCTATGGGCTTCTAAAAATTAAGTGAAAAACATATCCAACAAAAACTAGTTTCAGAAAAAACTCATATAAGTCTTCAAGCAAGCACAAATTTAATGCAACATTAACACCAAGTTGAAGAACCTAGAGGACTTACCAGACACTGTAAATGACTTGTTTCATCAATAGATTCTTTTTTTTCTTTTCTTTAACATCACAACACACCAGAAAATGTTCCTAGGATGAAGTTTACTAAGCTTAAGCAAGGATGAAAAAACAATAGGGCATTATCAAGGATAGCAGTAATATTCATAGTACAAGCCATAGCAATAACCAAGTTCTTAAAACTAATAATAGTAATACACGTACTGCTAAAATAATAAACAAAAATGCATCAAGGATCTCAGATGAACATAACCGACACAGCTCTTCAATGAATCTGGTTTTAAGTTGTATACAGTGGTTTTGCTTCTGCTGGGAGCATCTCATTTATTTCTGCTTCATGGATGAGAAAAACTGTCAAATATTTAGAAGAATAAAATTGCTAAGCATAGTAATGTTTCAGTGTATAACTAAACCAGTGTATCAATATCATGGCATCCAACCAGCATAGCAACTATATTGATGCCAAAAAGCAGCACAATCTGAAACTAAAAGATGTCTCAACTTTTGTTCTTCAACTAAAAATTTTCTCCTAGGTTGCTTTCATGTTGACACTAGCATAAAAATTATGTGGCTTATAATCTTGGCCATGTAAGTGGGGCTTAAAAAGCCCACCAAAGTTCTGTGTCACAGCTATTCCTGATTTGAGCTTTGTGATTATTGGTTACAAGGCAAAAGACTTCAAATAACATGTTGGAAAAAAAAGGCCCAAGGGTAAAAATGTGATGATGATTGAACAGCAACTATATCTCAGCAGTGTGGTGCTTCCCTCATGAGCTCACAGAGATGGATGTGGTTTCAGTTCTTTCTTTGGTAGCTAGTGCTATGTTTGAAGACACTGTTAAGTGGGAAATGACAAATTAGGGAACTTTTGCACTTTGATAGAGGGAGTGGTGTAGGTCTGTAACAAGTGAACAAGGGAACAGCCACTCTGACTTGTTGGCTTGAAGTCTGTGAAAGCAACTTTTGGAGTAGAAAGGAGCATCCCAGCATCCATATCATATAATCGATTTGTCACAACCTCGCTGCTAACACTCTGTGACTAGTTTTGCAAGTGCTGACAGAAATAGACTAGAAGTAGCAAAAATGGTGACAAAAAAGACACAAGTCTACTCCTGTCCAACTCCTAAACCCTAGTGGGCCACTAAAATCTGCAGAACACTTCTAAGGCTGCAGATTGTTCAGCCAGAACCACAATCCAGTTCACTGCCAACTGTACCAAGTAGCATCTGCCAATTACGTACAGACAGGTTATCTACACCCTGCTGAGTGTGTGAGCAGCACCTGCAGACACATCCCTCCCTCAAGACTTCTGCCCCTACTGTGCTTTAACAACACAGTTCATGCATGTGGGTTTTTTTGTTGTTGCTTGGTTTGGTTTGGGTTTTTTGGGATGTTTTTTGTTGTTATTTTTTGTAGGGATTTTTGTGGGGTTTTTTTTTGTTGTTGTTGTTGTTTTGTTTTGTTGCTTTGTTTGGTTTTGGTTTTTTGGTTGGTTAGTTGGTTGGTTGGTTGGTTTTTGGGGTTTTGTGCGTGTGTGTGTGTGTGTGAGCAGGCAGAGGGAGAAGGGATATAAGGGGGGGAATAAGTGGCCACTTAAATTAAATATTAGCAAAGATAAAATATTACCAAGTCTAAAATAGTGTGATTTAGAAATATTTCTTCTATGAAAGAGTAATTAGGCATTACTAGTAAATTAAAAAGGAATGATAATGATACATAGCAGCAGAGGATCTGGTAACTCCTTCACTAGGCATTGAGAGTAGCATGCTAATGGGCCATGTCCCCAGCATGGTATGAGCATGCTGAGTCTGATTGATCATATCCATGTTCATCTTGCAGAGATAGTTTATCACTGTTGCATCACTAAGTTCCCTCACAGAACAGCAAGAACAAAGACTTGGGGAAAAAAAAGAAGCTATTCTGTGTATGCAGCTGGTAAGTATGCCAATGCTTGACTTGAAAGAGTTGGGATTAATGGGTGAACTGAAAAGAATATTTTGTATTCCCATCAAGCATGCTGAAGCTTATAACTGTGTGGGCTATTGTTTCACATTTAAGAACATTTTCCAATATATGTGTTTTGCAATGCTGCACTGCACCAATGACTGACAGAATGGCAGTGATAAGCCAAACCAATGTGGATGGCAATGTTTCAGAAAATAGAGAATTTGGGAAAATCTCCTGGTAACCCAGAAACCTTGTCCTAGCACAAGCTCAAAGAAAGAGAATTAGAGGCTGTTCCTTTCCTCCAGTGCTGAAAACCCAAAAGTATTTATGAGGTCATCCCTGTTGCCTGTATGTGATTTCCCTTTCTGCTTCCAATGCCCTCCACATCCACTGTGTGCTGGTTACTCCACAGAAGTCAGTTTTCAAAAAGTGCATGGCATTTCACAAGAGCTTTTGAGGACAACTGTTCTCACTGGCAATGCATCCTGAAAATAACTGAGGCCTGACTTTATTTCTTTATAACAAACCTCAGTTTCTGCACAGACTCCCCCAAAGAAACAGCTTACTTGTGTAATGCAGTAAAGCAGCTTTGTGCAGAGTGCTGCTCTGCTTTGGGCAGTAATTGATGATAAATAAAACTCATATTTTTGATAAATAATAACTCCATCTGCAAGAAGTTCTTGTGCCGGCACTTGCTCTGTTTTTACTTGGAAAGTTAGATCTGTGTGTTGGATATTTAGCACGATGAGCTTGTCTTAGCCTGACAAGCTGCAAGATTAACAGAAGGAAGTCTACCCAAATATTAAATAAAATAGATACATCAATAAAATTTACCCCAAATTCTATAAATTCTATAAGATTAAGGATGAATTTGTGTCAGAGCATATTTTGATTATTATCTAAAATGATACTTAATACATTTGGAAATTTTAGCTATTGATTTATGCAAAGAATGTTTAATTGCTAATGTCTTAATTAGTATTTTAACTGGCAACACATATTTGCAATAAAAGAACTATTAAGTAATTATGTACTATACAACAGGTAGATTTATATATGCATATAGCAACTAGCGTTGCCTAGATTAAGTTCTAAAGCCTATTTATAAAACACAGAAAATAGCACACCTACTACTGAACATTTATTTTCAATAGAAGAAGTGCAATTATCTCATTAACATTTATGTTTAGAATTGAAATACAGGAGGTGATTGACATGAAACTCAAGAATTATACAATTCAGAAAGCCTTTTGTCACAAAAATAGCAACAGGGAGACATATCCTGGAATCTGCTTAGAAGGCAGAAAGAAAAGTCTATTTTTTTAATGATGAAGAAAAGCATCAAATTAAATCTGCTAAAGTCAAAGGGTTTGCTTTTGCTGTTGATTTTATTGCCTTTTTATTTAGTATTGTTTTTGAGTGCCACACATAACAACTACGTATGCCCCTCCTTGTCTATTCACAAATTGAGTTTTGGAACAACAGGAACATTTTAAAAAGTGTATTTGTAATGCTTAAAGATTTTCAGAATCTTAAGTTCCTTCTTATAACCATGCAGAAGACAGGTGAGTCACTTGACACAATGGGGACAGACAGGATCTTTTGGGGACCCTGAGCAGAATGATGATAGCATTAAGTCATACCTACCATTAAAGCTTTATTTTTCAAACAGAATTTTATTATTAATATAGCATAGAATATTTTGATCAGAGCAGCACAGAACTTTTATAAGTGGAATCAGCACCATTTTGTTAGTAATGTGGCACAGAATTTATAGAACAGCTTAGGTGTTGGTTACTAGTGATTTGGACCCTCTGCAGATCAGATCAGCTCTCAACACCTTCCTTGTCATTATCAATATAACAATCATAATCTGGATTTGAAAATACATAAAAGAGCACAAGTTGCTCATTCGCGTGTCAGGCTGTGCCCGTTTTGTTTTATGCTCTGCTTGAAAGGAAAAGCCTTTCCAAATCTTCTGTTGCCACCTGTATCTAGTCCAGGTTAGGATAAGCTGCTTGTTTGTATCCTCAAACATTTTAGAACCCAAGCTGCTGGAGGATAGACCTGTAAGAGCTTTATTATGGATTTGTCACTTAGAGTGTTTAGTGTAAGCAAAACTAATCAAGTTTAACAAAAGACAGACTGAAATATATATTAACTCAAAACCAGACTTACATTAACAGCAATATTACCAACAGAGAAAAAAGATTACCACTACAAAAAAAAAAAAAAAACAGCAAAAAAACCCACACTAATAATAATTATGATACTCATGAGTTGCTCCAGTGCTTTGCTTTTTTGAAGTCAGGTAATTTGCCTAATTAAAATCCAATTAAAATAAACGAAGAGCAGCAGCACTCCCTTCTTCTGTCCTGCTAGCATCATTTCTAATTAAATATGGCCAGGACTGATTGGCTTATGTGGAGTTTGTAGCTATCTGTATGTATTAGGCATGTGTAAGCAAACTACCAGATTGGGCCCTTCTCAGGGGACCTATATGGAGGAACATCCAGCTCAGGGGTGGGAAGTAGCAAAAGATGGGAATCCAGATGCTCTGCCTTTTAAAAGCAGCAGATGGGCCTTTGCAAAAGCACAGCTTTGTGTAGTCAGAGACAATTTTTGGTAAGAGCTTAGTCACCAAACAGGTTGGGCAATGATGTGGAGTCTTTCTCTAGGGCTTTAAAAATCTCAAATTGAAAGTATGTAAAAATTAGATGTTACATGACTGAGTTAGCTTTTAAAAAAGTAAATTATTTCTACTCTGTTAAGAAAAAAATACTTTTGGATAGCAGAAAATGTTTTTGGAGTTCTTGTCTCACTTCAAGGGTTATTTATGAAGCCTGTGGGGTGGACGGTATGATTTTGGCCATTTTAAAACACAATTTTAAAAATCTATGATTTTTTTAAGACATTGCTCACTTACAGAGCTGGGTTACATAAACAGTTTGAAAGTACCTGAATTATGTGTGATTACAGGCTTAACTAAATAAAGAACACCAGCACCTTTGAACTACCGGGAGCTCTCTCCCTCAGGATGCTTGAAGAGTAACATAAGACAGAGCATAAGCTGCATAAAGAAACCAAAGCAGGGTACCTCTTCTTCTGTTCAAAGTAATCATTCCACTTCTCTTTCCTTTATCAGTAAATTCTTTCTGTCAGCATGAATGAATGCACTCAGGCATGGGAGAAATATGTTTTTATTGTATTCATTATGAATGTACAAGATTCTGGCATGGTATGACTTTTGAGAGACATGAAATAAATACAAATGAAGATGACTCCTTAAGCTGAAAAGACATTTGTAGATGCTGAATCCTACTCACTTTCAACATTGCAATTTTTAGTCTATGACTAAAGATCTAAAACCCTTCTGGGCATAGGAAATACTGGAATGACTATATAATAAATTCAAATTTTACCTAGCATAAACACAGCCTAATTTTACAGGGATCTCTGCATATGTCAAGATGCACAGTTAAGAAAAGCAGTCCAGTTGCCTCTTTCACTTTCTGCTGCCCTGGCAGCATTGATATAAATTAAAATGTAAAACTGGGCAAAGAGATGCCCAGTCTAAAGTCCTACAGCACAAATTCCTTGTAGCAATGCAAGTAATATACATAATAAGCTAAAAGACAGGCTGTGACACATGCAATTACAGCAGATGAGACCAGGGACTTCAGCAGAGGATCAGAGTGCCCCAGGGTATCGAGTACAAAGAAGTCTGTCTATTAAATAGTTCATGCTTTCCTATGAAAAAGTGTAATTGTCCAGACATTTTAATTTGACTGTGCTATACCAAAACCTTGATTTTCTTTGGAGAAGCATGTGTTTCTCTTTCATGCCATAAGTGCTGAGATTGTGTGCTGGAGAAATGCTATGGAATGTATTTTGTGGGTGAGGAAGGGGGGAGCAGTTATTTTTCTGTTTGCACATATTTCTGTCATCATTTAATTATATTCTTGGAAATCGATAACTCATAACTGACAGCAGCAGGAAGGTAGCTGTTTGCTGCTTTTTTTTTTTTTCCCTATTTATCCTTCCTGTAGAGTTGCTGAAAATTTGCTTGTCAACATTAGTGGTGAAGTGCATTGTTCACAAATAAAGGAGAAAGAAAAATATATCTTAAAGCAAGAACCAGAACAAGAAAACAAAACAAAACAAAAAGTTGCTGCAGCATAGCTTTTCCCAGTGCAGTTGAACTCTCAGTCTCAGTATACATTACATGGAATTTCATAAGGAGAAAACTGTGCACTGACTTCTCTATGGGTTCATAAGACAATTGTGTTTATTGTAGAAAAAAAAAAAAGTTGAGCAAAGAGATAAATTTAACATAAGAAAAATGTGCCTAGGAAAGATTGTAATATAATCCATTCCTCAGAGCAATTAGAGAAATCCTATTTGTTACAGAAGTCTAAAACTGATACAGATGAACATGAGAAGAACCTTCAGGCCAAAGGCTCTGCCCAGTCATATCTGTCAGTATTTCCAGGACTAGACAGAAAGAAACAGAACCTGAGCTGTACTCAAGGAGTACTCAGAAAAGCAAACTGATGACTTTTACTTACAAAACATGGAAGGTTTATTTGGGTTAATTGAGGGCTCACTCATGGGATATACATGTTTTAACATGTCCCATATTTGAATGTCCCACTGATTTAATAGACTTCTTAAAATGTATTAAGTCTGCAGTAAATTCTATATGACTTTGGGACATACATGTTTAGAGCTGATCCTAAAAACAAATTAAAATTGCTAACAAATATATCCTGAAGAATTTTAGGACTGTCTGTTTCAATCCCAGAAGACCAAAGGTACCACAATTAAGCAAATGCCTAAAATATTTCCATAATACCTGGGTCACTTCAGAGAAAAATATAAATGGTTTGAAGTTTTGCTGCATTGCTTATCCCATACCTATTTACATGACAAAGTATTGTGGTTTAAACCAAGCCAGCAGTCAAGCCCCACACAGGCATTTGCTCACTGTTCCACCAGCAGGATTGGGGAGAGACTGGGAAGGGTAAAAGGTAGAGAGCTCGTGGGTTGAGATAAATGCAGTTTAACAGGGAAGGCAAAAGCTGCATAAGCAAGCAAAGCAAGACAAGGAATCAATACATTGCTTCCCACGGGCAGGCAGGTGTTCAGCCACCTCCAGGGGAGCAGGGGCTCATCAGACACAGTGGTGACTTGGGAAGACAAATTTCATCACTCCAAATGTCCCCTCCCCATCCTGCTTCTCCCCCCCACTTTATATATTGAGCATGATGTCATGATGACATNGTTTAACAGGGAAGGCAAAAGCTGCATAAGCAAGCAAAGCAAGACAAGGAATCAATACATTGCTTCCCACGGGCAGGCAGGTGTTCAGCCACCTCCAGGGGAGCAGGGGCTCATCAGACACAGTGGTGACTTGGGAAGACAAATTTCATCACTCCAAATGTCCCCTCCCCATCCTGCTTCTCCCCCCCACTTTATATATTGAGCATGATGTCATGATGACATAGCCCTGTACTAGCCACTGTGAAGAAAATTATCTCAGATAACAAGATCAGGAGAACTATGGATAAATTACATTTTAATTTAATATTCTGTGAATTTGAAAATATTTCTATTATGAAAAATGTTTGCAACTTTGGTCTAACATTTTCCTGTTGTTCTAAGTGGGATATAGAAGCTGTAGGTATTCCCTCAAGCTTGTGTGGACTTGAAGCTGTCTGAAGCAAATCTGAGTGGCAAAAAGCAATAAAAGCATCTGTTATACCTATCAGAAGGCTGGAATTTCAGGGGATGTGAAAAGATCAGAGACCTTCTCTGTCATTCTGGGAAGAAAAAAAAAAGCAATTAATGGCCCCAAAATATGCAGAACTGTTACTTGGAGACAAAAAAATGTACTAGGCAAGTCAAAGCACACGGGACATTTTTAGAATAACTGATTAGAAGTATTATAGTGAGGGGGAAAGAGGTGGCAAACAATGGGAGAAAATGTATATTTCTTTGAGTAATATTTGTAAACGGTGAGTCCAGTCCAGAGTGGGAAAACAACTGGGGGGCTAAAGCTGGTGGGGGTTTGGGAGGTGTTTTGTTCAGAGTGTTTTCCAGCTCTTGTGTGCTGGCTGAGCAGCAGAGAACACCTGGAAGGGACTTCAGCACTTCTGTTCTTATGTTTTCAATTTAAACTTGCCATTTGCTGAACCTTTGTTGCACTAGTCTACAGCAAATGGGTGTTTCAAATAGTTTCACTTATTTAATTATTTGTTTTGCTGTTTATCCCTGTACTTTGATGATAGTCACCCTCATTTGCCCCCTGATATGTTCAAATGATTTAAATTATCTCAGGATCTGCAGTGTTTCACGTGTACACAGCAGTTTTAGATCACTTTTGCTCAGCAGAAGTGTCTCTCTTCCATCCTACTGAGTTTAATTAACACAGAATGAAAAAACTTTCAACTGAACAGCAATCTAATAACCTAAAGGATTAATAGAAAAGTCCTTTAGAAACAGATAAAAAATTTGAAGGGTTTATGAAAGTCAATTGTATGCTGCAAAGGCACAGCTGCACATTACAGTAATATGTATTTAGCTTTTCCTAAAGAAAGAGAATGGTGAGCAAAGAGCCCATATGAAGCCATTCTTGTATTTGGTGATCACACATCTGTAAAAAACTGAAGCAATATTAGCTGTGTGAAAGCATTCAAAAGTGGTCTTTTATTCTCAATGGGCTGAAAGTGGACCTGTTATTTTCTTTCTTTCATGCTCTGGATTTTTATGAAATCTTTCAGGCTGTTTTCTCAGTGCAATAGCCCCTAAACTGTGTCTTCCTATGGCCTGAACTCTAACACTGTTTTCACATAAAAGGCTTTAGGCACAGTTACATTTAAATTCCATTGCTCAAGAGTCACACAAGAGTGTCTAACATGGATAAACTTGAAATGTATATCTACCCAACTGGGAATCTGAACTGTGTCATACATAGGAATGTACCAAACCATGAAAAACGAAACAGAAGATTATCACAGGGAAGTTCTCTTATTTAGTGAGCTGAAACAAGTTTACCACAAGTCTCCTGGCCTGAGTAATTGATTAAAAAAGTAAATAACTACAGAAAATAAAGTGTGGCCATTTATAGAAAGATTTTTCAGAATGGTTAAATATGGCAATAAAGGGGCAATATCAGAGGTAACAACATTAGGAAAAATATTCCCTATTGCTGCCAAAATTGCTTAAAGTTTTAAGGTATTTAAAAGTAAAGAAACCCCTATCAACCAGGCTTTAAGGAATTAAAACAACAAATATAAGGCATATGTGTTGTAATCCTATTAGATTAAATTTTATTATTGATGTTATTTGTTATTATTGCTATTAAGGCAGTTCTCGGGAAACCTGTCAAAAGTGAGGTGACAATGTGTCAGACATTGCTCAAATGTATAGAATGACATGTCCTTGCCCTGAGACCTTTCACTAATTTAAGTCAAGACCCAATAAATGGATGTGATCACTGAGAAAAGAAGAAGAAAGTGACAATAGGAAAGCTACTGAACAGCCATCATACAATATTTGGATTAGCGTTTTTTCTGTAGGCAAGGTTACATTTTTGTAGGACATTAATTTATGTGGTTTTACAAGGATACTCAATTATATGCAACCTGTCTGTGCTGGCTATAGCATGAATTTCCTATCTTCTGGTTTTATTTTACCTGTGATGACCTTTGAGAAGCTGCCACCCAGCAATAAAAAAGAGTTGTAACTGATTTCATAAGTCTAAGGTGTTTTTAGGGATAAAAAGGGTTTACCCAGGAAAATTGGACTTTTGTTTTACTTACAGTTGAAGAGATTCATAAGAAATACTAAGACTGAAGAAAGAAGAAAGAAAGAAGTCTGAATGGAAATGTGTGTGTGTAAGTATGGATAGGAAAGCAAAACTATTTAAAAGAATGGCTATATAATAAGGGACACTCTTCCCAGGACACTGTTTTCCTCAGCAAAACCGAGGAACATGTTCTTGATGTCAAAACAAAAAGGCTGGAGTCTGAAAAGCAGACAACTCATCAGCAGAGGAGCCAGCACCCTGGCTCTAGCAGGGTGGCAGCAAGGCTGCAGCGCACGACGCGCACCACTCCTTCCCGCTTGCCTGCCAAGAGAGGGAGACAGGAGACATGTGTTCCACACATATGCCAAAATAGCAGGAACAGGCAGTGGGCAGTGATGTGCCTTAAGATTTGTGGTGGCTGAAATAAGCAAAATCTACCCCAAGCCAGCTGATGGCTCCTGAAGGAGAACGGTCTGTCTGTCCAGTCTGTCATCGTCAGTCGAGAGGAGCTCGGGAGATGCAGAGGACTTGACAGCTGGTGCTTTTCTTCTGTACTGTGCACAAGTGACCTTGGTCAGGCCATGTGGACACACACAGGCTGCTTCTCCCCAGTATGTGAGCAAGGGTGAAGAGTTTTTTGAAAACATAAAATTGACTTGCTTTAAAACCCTGAAAATAAACATATTTTTCCAATCCATAAGACTTTGCACTGAGCTTTATTATGCTAATACCACTGCAAAGCAGATGTCAATACAGTAACTAAAATCAAAACACTTGATATGTGCACTAGCAGCTGAAAATTGTGTAAGAATAGAAACATATTTTTATAGTAGACTTCAAAGAAAAGGCTGGTTACCAAGTGGGTTTCAAAGGTAACCTCCTCTTGTGAAGACACCATAGGAAATATCAATATCAAACTTTCCCCACCTTTAAACTGCCTTGGGTACTATTGAGCAAGTCTGTTGCATTATTTCCAGTAATTTGTTATGGGAACACATACTTTTATATCTACTGGGAGTTGCACATACTTATGAAATTGCATAGCACGTGGACTTTGACAAAGAGTTTGTTTAAAAGAGGTTGGAATGTATAATAATAATGTTAGGTGGTCTCTAATGGGAAAAAATAATAGAAAACAGTCAGCTACTGCTAATGCTGTTGGACTTATGAGACCTGCAGGGCTGCTACACTTTTCCTTGAGCTTGTAGGGTTGTAGCCCAGAGCATGAGCTATTTCTATACCTCCTAAGATGCCACTGCATTTGTGGTGGCCTTACACTGTCTCAGGGTTGAGGGTTGTCAGTCTTGCTCAGTCTGATCTTGTACTGGCTAGTCAGGAGTTTGATTTTAACTTTTTTGTCTGTAATACAGGTTGTTTATTTTTTCTAAAGCCCAGGTGGTTATGCCTGATTTGACTTACCTTTGCTTATCTTGGTAGAGTATACTTTTTCTCTGTGGAATGCAGTAACAAGAAGTTATTCTACACATGATTAAAATTTATGTCTTTATCTTATCAATGAGGGGATTTGGCTTTGTGCAGAAAGACAGAGGCCTGGCATTACAGCAGAAACCTTGAAAATGGGGACACAGGGTGCAATGCAGAAGAGACAGGAGATGGTAAGATAAAGGACAGGAGATGACAGTGAGGGTCCAGGACTATAAAAACTCATATCCAGTACAGAAATGCAAATCTTGGAGGAGAAAAAGGGGAGGTAACCAGAAGCACAAGTTCAAACTGTGCTGTCATTCCAACAATTTCCTCCACATAATAATGTAATAAAGCTATTTATTTTATTTTATTTCCCTNTATTATTATAATTTAACTTATTTTTATGCCAGTGGTAAGATTTTAATTAAGTATCAATAACTTCTTGGCTTTATATGAATTTACTTTAAGCCAATGACAAGACTTTCTGCATATTCATACAATATCTTCAGGAAAAGATCAAGTTTGCTCTGCATTTGTTCCTATTTAATGCAGAACATGGACTTACACCAATGAAAAAAACATCCCCCTAAAATCTAGGCCATAAAAAACTGTTCAGTCTATATCTCCCGCTTCCTTGTAAATTAAATTTATTAAGTTCCATTCTGGATTGTAGAATTAAATTTCTTGGCAATCTACATACAAAGCCCTAAAGATACTGGCCAAGGTTAAGTCCAAAATAATTCCTTTAAGCTATCTCCTTCATTGGAACAACACTAGATTTGGATTGACACAAGAAAGATCAGAATTTGTCTCAATAACTTATCATTTCCCATTGAATAATGGTCTAAGTGACAGTGAAAGGGCAAAGGGCCCAGGTTAGAATAGAATATTTTTTAGAATGTTGGTATGGATTAGCAAGGATGGGACTGTGACTGGAGATCTTGGTATTTTTTCAGTACAGCACAGAACTGTCTGCCAGTTCTCAGCTGGAATCCTCTAAATACAGGAACTGAAAGAACATGGCTTAAATCAAATCCTGTTCAAGTTCTATTAATTCTCCAGTCTGATGTTGAACTAATACATTATTCTAGCTCAACTGTATCTCTAGATTTTGCCAGCCTACTATCCCATAGGGCTGTGGAACATAAGAAGGTTTCTATGAAACAGGGGTCTACATTTTCTTTCATTAAAAAGAACCTGTTTCAATGTGTGTACATTGGCACATCTTGAGTTTCTAGCTCCAGAAAATGCTTGCAGCCACAAAAGTTTAAATATAGCCAAAAGAAAAATATTTATTTTAATTCAAATAAAAGACAAGTTTATAAAAATTTACTGTTGTCTATTTAAGTGTCATCCAGTAAGGTATTAAAAATATAATAATGGCAGCTTTATTCCAGTTTATTGGCAATGCCAGCTTCTGATAGGAAGAGCTGTGTCTGTCTCCAGTCATTCAACACACAGACAGTATCTAGTCTAGGGTCTGGACAGAGATTTTGTTGGCAGAATGGTAGAATGGTTCTGGGTCTTTTTTTTTTTTTTTTTTTTTTAATGACTGCTAAGTAAGCAGAACAATAGACAAACATAATTAAGTTGCATTTTGTGCAAAATATTGATTGGTATGCCTTCGAGGATGTGCATCAGGCAGCTTCAAGAGCTCTCTTTTACATTTCACAGAAAGGACTTTCCTCCTGTTGGCACCTTGGTTTGTTTTTTTTCCATCCCAATTTTGGTGAAGCAGTAATTTGGATTTTGGTGAAGCAGCAATTGCAGACAACCTCCAGCCTTCCAGAGCCTTTCACAATAAAAACACTTCTTTACTGATTTCTGCAAGTGACACATTCTCCCTATGATCCTTCACAGACTTAAGGTTTGTGTTTTAGATAATTTTGTCAAAAATAAGTATATTTAATATGTTTGAATGTTAAATCTCAGTAGTGTCTTATCTGAGTGAGATAGCTGTTAGCAGTCACATCTGACAAATCATGTCTCAGACATACTTGCCAATGCTAATATAAGTAATTTAAATTTTTAAAGAAAGCTTTTTTACCCAATGTAGTTTTTATGATGTTGCTCAACTATAAATTAACCTTTTTCACACCTGTGCCTGTCACCAGGTTCCTTGAAAACCTATATCTTGAAACCTTTTTCTTAGATTTGATATTTGGTAATGAAACTTTATATTTATTAAGCTTTTATTCAAGTCTAATATATTAACATGAAAATCATCCAAAAAAGCTGTCAAAAGTGCCAACTGCCCTATATGAACATACTAGGGACTTTGGTAAGAATGTATTAGGCATGAATGAATAATAAGGAGACTCAGTTTCATCCCTTTTCATTCACACTGGGAGTAATTCCAGAAATAAGAAAAAAGGTAAATGAGGACATTTAAATATGTCCCTTAATCAAAACCAACAATGACAACAAAGAAAATAAGTAAAATATAAAATATTTTATCTATATAATGAGGCAAAATTTAAAATTTTTATAAATAATGTAGATGTCCTAGTTTCATTGCTAATTTTAAACCATCACATAATGACATGCACTGAAGAAAAAACACAATGTAAAACAAAACTGTAAGAGCACCATGCTGGGTTTTCAGTCTGAGAAACCTTCAATGAAATGTTTTAACTACAGAACAGCTGTCTCTGAGTGTTATTCTTTTTTTTTCAGCTACACCCAGAATGTTTTTTTCCAGACATCTGAAAAGACTTCTAGCAGAACCAAACCTATAACATATTTTCCATTCTTCTCTCAAAGGCTTCTCATCTACGTAACAAGCCCCATACTCTTCCCACACCTGGAAATGAAAATACTTCAACATATCCTCAAACCTACAAACAATTCTTTCAGATGATATATACTTTAAAAAAAAAAAAAAACGGCTAATGGGAATAAAGAAATGTGAAGACAATAGAGTAAACTGAGAAGAAAAAGAAAAAAAAAACCAGAAACCAGATAATGTCATAGATTCATAGGAATAAAAGTTATCCTCCTTAGTAAGTTACAACAGGAGGTACCTGGAATTAATTTTTCTCTGAAGACTTCCACAATAAAATATATTTCACAAAGTGGAGTCCATGTACAGCTTGGATGTGTCCCAGACACACAGCCCAGAGCGCTGACAGCCTGACGGCTTCCTCCCAGCTGAGCAGCAGCACCCACCTCTGCACACTGCTTCCTACCAGGCCCCAGGATGGGAGAGCCTGGGATTCTTCTTGGGGGTGTCTCCAGTGAAGGCAAGGGTAACACGACTTACTGGGGCCAGGTGCTTTCTTGAGAGGATGAGAAGTGGCAAGTTTGAATGGGTCAATGACACTCAGAGCCCCTGTGAGGACTAAATATTAGCTCTCAGCCAGCTGGTAAGTGACAATTTCATTGAAATATTTTAGGGAGCCCAGTCTGAGTTTTTTCTCTTTTTCTACATCTGCTGTTAAGATTACTGGAGAG
>VWZP01006528.1:1729955-1878326 GCA_013396995.1 Dicaeum eximium | reverse complement strand
TGAGGACATTTAAATATGTCCCTTAATCAAAACCAACAATGACAACAAAGAAAATAAGTAAAATATAAAATATTTTATCTATATAATGAGGCAAAATTTAAAATTTTTATAAATAATGTAGATGTCCTAGTTTCATTGCTAATTTTAAACCATCACATAATGACATGCACTGAAGAAAAAACACAATGTAAAACAAAACTGTAAGAGCACCATGCTGGGTTTTCAGTCTGAGAAACCTTCAATGAAATGTTTTAACTACAGAACAGCTGTCTCTGAGTGTTATTCTTTTTTTTTCAGCTACACCCAGAATGTTTTTTTCCAGACATCTGAAAAGACTTCTAGCAGAACCAAACCTATAACATATTTTCCATTCTTCTCTCAAAGGCTTCTCATCTACGTAACAAGCCCCATACTCTTCCCACACCTGGAAATGAAAATACTTCAACATATCCTCAAACCTACAAACAATTCTTTCAGATGGTATATACTTTAAAAAAAAAAAAAAACGGCTAATGGGAATAAAGAAATGTGAAGACAATAGAGTAAACTGAGAAGAAAAAGAAAAAAAATAACCAGAAACCAGATAATGTCATAGATTCATAGGAATAAAAGTTATCCTCCTTACTAAGTTACAACAGGAGGTACCTGGAATTAAATTTTCTCTGAAGACTTCCACAATAAAATATATTTCACAAAGTGGAGTCCATGTACAGCTTGGATGTGTCCCAGACACACAGCCCAGAGCGCTGACAGCCTGACGGCTTCCTCCCAGCTGAGCAGCAGCACCCACCTCTGCACACTGCTTCCTACCAGGCCCCAGGATGGGAGAGCCTGGGATTCTTCTTGGGGGTGCCTCCAGTGAAGGCAAGGGTAACACGACTTACTGGGGCCAGGTGCTTTCTTGAGAGGATGAGAAGTGGCAAGTTTGAATGGGTCAATGACACTCAGAGCCCCTGTGAGGACTAAATATTAGCTCTCAGCCAGCTGGTAAGTGACAATTTCATTGAAATATTTTAGGGAGCCCAGTCTGAGTTTTTTCTCTTTTTCTACATCTGCTGTTAAGATTACTGGAGAGAACTGGCAGAGAAAGGGAAGAGTCAAACACGAAGAAGAGACTGGGATCTAAGTCCATCAGAGTAAGAGGACAGCATCTGGACTGCATAGAGGCAAGAGGAAATAGTCTACATGTCATTAAAATGCAGGAACAAGGGGTCTGCAGGTCCTCCAGTTTTACTTGTGAAATTAGTGTAGATACATTTAGTCACAGAAAACTAGGTGAATGAACCCTCTTACCTGTTACTTCTTACTGAAGTCCTAATCTGAACTGCAGGCCAGCTGTTAAGTGCACTGCCCACAGCTACATTTAGTCCAGGGCTTTGTTGTACCATGTCTTCCTGAGCCAATTAAACTTGACATTTTGCACACTCCCTAATTAAAATGCAAATGAAGGGATGAATTATGTACAAAAACAGATTATGCAGGTTAATTAAGAGGAAAACATACCTAGACCCCAAGTTCACTTTTAAGTGGATGTTAAATATAACCTGCTGACACAGCTGAATGCAGAGTCAGGACACAATATGGTGCTTCAGTGGAAAGGCTCTTTGTCTACAACAAATGTTGTGAGGTCCCCAGAGGATTGCTTCTATAATTGTTCCTCTGCATTTGAGATAAATTAGTGAAGAGGTATGTTTTATTCCTGCCTTTAAAATTGTGCCTCATTCTTCTAACACACATTTCTCAGACTGGATATCTAAAAATTTGTCTAGCATTAAAACATTTATAGTAATTGTACTGCATGTACCTTCAGTGTATCCATCCCATCTGCAATTTTCAATGCTAGCAATCAGAGCTGACTTAGCAGACACTCGAGAGGTTGGCCTGCTCCTCTGACCACTTTCCTGATCTCTTCCACAACAGAAAACTAGTAAAAAGTCAGCTGAAAAGAAAGCAGGTACAGTAGAATGACCTTGCGTGTACTTATATAGTGGATGGGGAAGGAAGAGATCATGTGAAAGCATTTGTGTTCAAGACTTGGAGTAGAATCAGACAAAACCAAAAAGAATGTGTGATAGAGCTTTGTCTGCCCTTTTCCAAGGCAGTATCTTCCTGTCTTCAAAGCAGTCAATTTATAAGCACTGTGCCACATTTAGCTTTTCAAATGTACACTTGGAATTATAATTATGCATTACGTGTATGTAATTATGCATTTTAGTAAGCAAGTACAATTAGACCTTTTAAAAATTACTTACAACAAATGTGTAATGTACTCCTCAGTTTAGGACATTTACAGTTGTGAGAAGAGTCATGTTCCAGAGCTCGTTCTTAGTAGAGTTCAGGATAATATTTAAGTGATTTTAAACTGGCATGCTACTTGTCTTCATCAGCAGAACAGTGGATTCAACAACCCACAGAGTTTCTCCAGTCCTAGGCCCTGTGTGCTGTGGTATATTAGACTTCATAACACATTTTGAGTAAATCCTAAGGAGTACTCAATAGTGGCCAGAAAATTGCAGTAGGGAATCATTTGACATTTACTATTTTACTTGGATCTGTATTTTTCTTACAGTGTGTAATGTGAAAAGCAGTTGGCTTGGCAGAAGTTATCTTGCCAAGTCTGTTCCCACTTGTTTCAGTTATTACATGTCACTAGATAACAAACTAGACCTTCTGAAGGTTTGGAGCATACGAAGTAAAGCAGAGTTTTGAGCCGAACTTCAGCTGGCAGAATTCATCCAAAATTTAAGTTATCAAACATACCAAGCAGATAACCACTGGGGACATATGTGAATTGGAGCAGTGTCCTTAAGGTCACAGGTAAGTCACTGGGCAACTGAGCAATACAAACCACAAAACCTCTTTCAGCAAACAGCTTTCTCAACAGACTGGATTTTCAGAGCATCCTTGAGTAGCTACATGAGGAGTACAGGAGCAGAAAAAAAGAATTTTAAGTTTTTTAGTAATGTAATAACATGGGCTCTTGAGCACAGTCCAAGTTGCCTCTGCTAATGCTGCCAGGGAAGTAGTGACATGAGCTCTGTCAGTGAAAACCCAGCAGTGAAGCTGGAAAGCACAGCCCCAGCTATGCAGGGGGCTGAGCGGGCTCATACAGCGTGAGAATCTTTTTATCAGCCACCACCACATTCTACTCGAGAAACATTTCATCTTCTCAGATTTGAAAACATCTCCTGGTGACATAGGTTATAATTTTCCTTTTATATAGAAGCATGAATTGTGAAAACAGAAAGCTGATATTCTTGTTTTTCTTGCTTGTTTGCTTATTTACCTATTTTAAAGGAAAAGAATAGCATATATTACAGGTATAAAGAAAAGACTTTGATAACTTTTTTCACTAGAGACTTCCCAGTAGATATGAACTTAATTAATTTGAGCAATGCATTGTGTCTAGTTTGATGATGGGGGAATAAATAATGCCCTGCATTGGTGGATCACACGTGAGAGGCACACAGACACTATTGTAATGCCAGGTTTTCTTACTAAAAATAATTTTCCCAGCACCCAATTGCTGGACTCCAGATTTCCCCATTCCCAGTTAGCTCCTCTTCCAGCTTCTCAGAAAGCACCCTTTTTGCAAGTATTATCTATTTATGTTCTAGTTTTCTCCATGTCTAATGCACATTAGACAAATGCAGCAGTTCTGAGGTGATGAATTCCTTGAATCTTGTTTCCACCAGTATGAAAAATCCCTCGCTGCAGTACACGTAGAGTGCCTTTGAAATATCACTTCTTATTTCTAAATGTTCAAAAACACTCAAAATTTAAAGACACTCAAAATTCCAAAACATTTAGGGCATGGAAAGGAGAAATTCTTCTGAAAGATAGACCCTAAATTTCTGGAAAAGCTGTGAAAGAGCAAGGTCTGTTCCACAAATCTCTTATGAAAAGATATTAATTGGTATGATAATATAATTTGCTTTAAGCAGAGAATTCTTTTTCCACTAATGATTCCTTCATATTTGTTTCCAGTAACAAACATACATACATACATACATACATACATACATACATATATATATGTCTATACACATATAAAGTTAAGGAAAATTAATAGGTCCTATTTGTAGATATTAATATTCAGAATTCCATCAGAGTTCAGTGCATTGGCATTTTACTCCAGTCTCCAGCAGTGAAATGTCAGACAGTCTGGGAAACTATCTTACCTCTGCAAAAATATATGTGGCTTTATTATTACTCTGGTTACACTGCAGCAGTGTGGCTGCTGACTGTGAACAACAAGATGATGACTGCATTAGTAAATCCATGCAGAGCCAACCCAGGGCCTGACACTGCGCTGTAATCACACATAAATGATCTCACCACTCCTCAGAAGTTTCTGTTCTTCCTGCTAATGTTCTTTCCAAGTAAAATCAAATATTACACTTACTTTGTCAAAAGCATGAGAAAGAAGATTTAACAGAAGAGAACAAGATTCTGTGTGATTAAATTTGGCACGAGGAGAAAAAAATGACTTTCATCCCAATAACAATCCTCCTTGCAGCAGGGATTCTCAGGTCTGTTGAAATCTTTTAGCCTGGAATTTTAATAGTCATTAAGTGACTTATATCCTCACTGTCCATAGATATGCACGGGCTGTTAGCACTTTATTAAAATTGCTAGCTTCAAAGGCCTGGTTATTTCTCAGCTTCGTGCAGCCTGACAGCAGCAATGACACACTCCATGCAATGAACCCCATGACCAAATATGAGTTTATAATGTCAGAAATACTTTACTAAAATAACAGCAAAAGATACAAAGTACACGAATTAAGGCTACACATTCAAGATCTTACACAGGCTTCCCTCCTTCCCTCACAAAAGGAATATTGATAACTCCATCAGTATGTGATGAACCCTGAGCTAATGAATAATGGGGTTCCATTTTGCTTTTGTAATAGGACCCTGCCTTATGCAGGGAAAAAGGGATTCTGTGATTAAGTAAGCCTGCTAAATTATTTTAGAAGATTATTTTCTGTTAGTTCCTGGCATATGCAGCTCTTTGCCTCTTCCTTTCAAGTAGCCAAGTCTGAGAACATACAGTTCGCTATACTTTTGTTTTCACGTGAGCAATATAGAAGCATCTCTAGCCTTTTAAATAAGGAACTCAGAACTAAAAACTATATTGGAAAGGCTTAATTTAAGGGAAAAAAAATTTTAAAAACCCCCACAATAAAACAAAAAACAAAAACCACAAACGAACAAACAAAAAAACTCACCACAGTAAAAGGAAGTTCAAAGCCGTATTGAGGAGAGAAGTTTGTGTCTAATGTTTTATGAATGCCTCTGTAAAGCCCCGTGATAGTAGCCTAGAGAAAAGCTGGGATTTGTACCTGTATTGAAGAGTTAGAAAGTCGTACTGCCACCACTACAGTGTGAGACCAAGCCTACTTTTGCTACACGTTCATGAAGTAGCTGTGTATCTTCAATCCAAAAGTTGTAGCATGACTGGAGAACAGCAATGTGCTGTATTTACCATTGCTGTATTCCTGTGAGACAGGACAATGATTTTGCTCCTGTTCTATAGCATATATCTAAAGGAAGACTATATAAACTCAAATGAAGATAACATGTTCAGATTGGTAACCTTAATCTAGTCGTGTCAATCTAAAAATGATTAGCAAAATTACACAGGAAGCAGAAACTCAGGAGGGAGCTTGAACCCTTGTGAATGCCTTCAAAACCAGACAGTTCCCACATGGCCTCAGATTGTGAACACCCCATCAACTTCACACATTCAACTGCCTATCTTGTCCTAGAAATACAGCTTGTACAGAGTATCACACCATTAAATGCTATTTAAATGTATTAATTGAAAACAAATTTAACAATATCTAATCAATGCCACAAATCTAACAATGAAATAAATGGATCCCCTGTCAATAAGTCTCTGACACTTCCTAATTGATTTTGTAAATCTCTCTTGTGTCAAGCCTTTCTTTTCCACTGAGGAGTACAGCAGAAGAAATACTGCTTGGTACAAGAAGCACAGATGAAGAACCCACTGTACATATAGTTCATCAAGGGGCTTGGAGACATCTAATTTAGCATTCCCAAATGCTTAAAAAATTAAAGAAATCACATATAGAATGAAGTGTAAATAAATATTTAAGTATATCTCATTCAGCTTTGGATTGGCAGAGATGTAACACAAGAGAGGATGCGAATATGAACAAAAGCATGTGCCTAAAAACATTTCCCCATACTTTGCCATTTTTTCTAATTTGCTGTACACTCTTAAAGCCTGGCTTTCCTAATCAAAACATAAGATTTAATAAGAGCTGCAGCTGAACAGAACAAAATTACCGCACTCTCTAATATTGCAAACATAATTAACTTTGAATTATGTGAATTAACCATGCCTGAAAAATTATCATTCAGCTCTGAAATTAAATTCTTTCATACCATTAGATTTGTTTGTTAAGCTCAAGTAGGCAAAAGTAGTATTTAATAAAGTAATAACAATGCTCTGCTGAGAGTGTTTTTGAGATATATATGGATTTATCCAAAATAAATCATGGAAGTGCTATTATTAGTTCACTTGCAAATACTGTATAAAGCTGGATCTGCATAATAATATTTTAGAAAAGTTTTTTGTCACTACATGCTACTCTATGTCTATTAAAGTTATTTTTCTGGTTATCTGTTTACTTTGATCTGGTAATACAGCTATTTATCCATGCATGCAATGCACAGTATAAATATGTCCAACACAGCACATCATCAACTCCTGAAGTAGTTATAATCTGAAATAGTTGGGAAACATTTTACTACTTCAGAGTTATTTCTAACAGTGTGCTGGATAGAATTGCAGTCCCATAGATTTTGGCTATATAATTTTTCACCCTGTACCTTCAAACTGACAGTTTGATGGTTATCACATTCCTCCTTCCTCCTCACTAAATTAATATTCATGAGTGAAAATCTTTGCAGTGTTTTGGAAACTTACATCTCAAAAGGATGGAACTAGGACAAACAACAGGGTAGGAATTCTAATATATCTCCTGAAGCATTCTGATAAGCTCTCTAGATTTACTTACTAAGCCAAACACCAATTTAACCAAAAAAGATCCTTTCACAGTAAGGATTTCCACATTTATTCAGTACCAATATTGTATAAAGAAGGTGGAGATGAGCAGAAAAAGCTAACTTGTGTCATTACAAACATAATATCTCTTCACTTTGAGGAGCTTCTGATATCAAACTACAATTAGTAAATATACTATTTTGAGAGGCTTGTGACAACCTCATAGTAATCTGGCAACAAATACTTGCAAAACAATTTCTGACAACTACCCTTCAAAACAAACAGAAAAACCCAAACAAACAAACCCAAAACCCAAGAGAAAAAAACCAACCAAAATAAGCCCATACATCTTCATCTTTCAAAATCTCTTCAAATTCTTGGATTGTGTTGCATACAATGCTTGTGAGAGTCATAGTAATTACCTCTCTTACTCAAGAACTGTTGAATTCCACACCCCTTTACTCCTTGTGTGATAGCCAACTCTTATTAGCCACTCATTTCTGACTCATCTTACTGCATTCCATTTTATAAAAAAGGGAGACTTCCAAGAGAGAGTCTGTCTGGAGCTCAATTTTTCCTAGTTATGAGAATGTGGATAAACCCTTTTTTGGATCTTTTCTTCACTAGCTGGCATTAAAGGGTAAAGACAAGCACAGGATGTTTTCTTCATCAGTGAGTTCTGAAGGAAATGGAAAAGAATTCTGTGCACATTGATACTGCTTAAAAGCATGGGAAGGAGTTAAACCCTCCTGAGGCTGTGGACCCCAGAGAGTATCCCAGAGTGTACTTCCACAGGTAAAGTGCCTTCTGTTTATAGTACTTTGTGCAGGTCAGTTTTGACACCATTTGATGTACTTTTCCAAGCATTATATAGAAGGGCTGTTTTGATGAAGCAATAATGAAAAGCTGTCTGTGCCTTTCATTTAAGGCTTTTGGCTCTGAGATTCTTTATTTCAGGGTGCAATAATGAGCAGGGAAATCCACTGTTCAGCTTAACAGGGAAAGAACTATGCTTTTTGATACATGTTTTTACCTCCAACTAATCCAGTGAAAGTTTTTCAGATTTTCCTTTTAATTCTTGTCTAGTAGATGATCGCTTCCTCAGGAAGCTGCCTTAATCAAGCAGGAGTCAAGAGAAAGAAAGAGGAGAGTAACTTTTGCCTATGACCATCCAAAAAAAAAAAAATCGACAAATGTTCTTTTGAAAAAGCCAGCCAGCCAAACACCCCTTAAGAAGTTGGTTGTTTTGTTATTTTTTTTCTCTATGCTGCTTGAAAACATAATATAAGTTATTTAAATTCTGTATGTGACTTGCTAAAAGATTCCAGAGACAAGGGAAACAGGTATATTGTCTTTTATATTTCTTCATAATCAATCTGGTAATAGAAACATTGAATTCTGAGATATACAACAGCAGAATGACTTATTCCATCCATGCAGATTTCTGCTTTCAGCATTTAATGTGTTGGTCAAAACAAGAAATATTCACCAATGTTCTAAATGATGGAATATATCAGTCATAAATGATTGGAGTGCAGTATCATGGATGTACCTATTTAGGTGTGTTGAAATAGCAGAACTTCAGATAGGCAGACAGAAGTATATGTCTGCTTATTTAGCAGATAATGATGTTGTCTTAAAAGTTTTATACTTATTGGTTCTTTCTGAAGTTAAGAAAAATCTATGTTCTCAAGAACAATTAGGGAAAATAATATGCAACTTGTTACTCTTGGTTCTTCAATTAAAAGTGACCTACACTAACAATCCCACTCCCATTTGAATTAAAAGAATAATTTAATTTTTTTTTGCTAGAATGGAAGGTAGGGAAGTCTGATTTGTAGTGATCATCAGATAACACAGGAGGACACCAATTTCAGTGGACTAAGATCGGTCAAAACAGGTTCTGAGCATGAAAGCACAAAGGGGATTTGATTAAGTCTAATGCATATGGAGACCATCAGAGATATGCTGGCAAAGACATATAACATTTCACCCTGAAATAGATCAGTGGATTAAAGTTGGTACTGATCTAATCTTGTGCCTCAGGTAAGAAAGAGGAAAAAGTGGAATGTCTTGTTACAGGAATACTTGTCAGTGTTAATGCTGAAGGATAACACCAATAAAGTATGTCAGAGCACAGTGGTCAATAGAGAAGTATTTCCAAACTTCTATATGAGAATTCCCTAAATTATTCAGAAGCTGTCTTTCTAAAAAGTTAATTACTAAACTATCTTAAATTGTAATGTAAATTCCCATGATGATGTGATCACTGATGTAATATCTTACTAATAACTAGAGATATATTTCTGGGATGAATATAGAAATGGTGTGTGAAGGTTTTTTACTGACACAGGAATATCAATTTTCTTCTTTTCCTTCTCATTTTATGTACTATAAAAATTTTTCCTCTAGCTGGCTAAAGTCCACACTTTTGTAAAGGTATTTATAAAGACTATAGAGTCCCTGGGCTTTTATATTCAGAAAAAAAATGTTTCAAAATCCTTGCAAAACTTGTTTTGCCTAAAGCTACCTGCAGCCTTTATTAAATTTATTCTTTGATACAGAACAGTCAAAAAATAGAATGCATACCCTGCTTTGCTTTTCTGATTTTTCTTTTTCTTTTCATAATGCTTATGCAAAATTAAAATAGCATTAAGTAGGAAGATTCTTTTAGAAATTCCCTTTCCAATCTCAAGGACTTGTAAGTTTGTCAGACAGACATCAAGCAATTTAAATTTAATTAATTGTTCACAAGGAGCCTTTTTTATCTTAGGATCTTTTTTTTTTTCTCTTCAGATTACATATAAGGAAGAGGTCATGAGAAACTTCAATTTTCGTTAAACCTTTCTGTGGTAAAATCACCAGCAGTTCTTGGGTAGGATAGAAAATTCCTATACTTTCTTTGGAGACTTTGGTGTAGAAGTCTGAAAGGGAGGGAGCTCCTGGCTCTTCAGAACAGTGGGTGCTTCCCTAGTACAAAATGTATTTCCAGTCTTCTGAAACAGAGATCTCAACTGAAGCAGTTCACAGGCAAGTCAGAGTTTATTATCACCCCCGTTTGGGGGTGGGGATGGACTGGGTTGCTTTCTCAGCTCCTTTCCAACCTAAAATATTATGATTCTGTGTCTGATTCAGACACTGTCACTTAACTAAAAATAGCTGTGTCTGCCAGCAAATTTCAGACCCATATTTAGAGACAGTATCTTATTTAGATGCCAAATTTCTACAAATAATTTTGCCTACTATTTTATGAGTTGCAAGAGGCTATAAAGGAAGTAAATGAAAAGAAAAGCTCAAAATGACAGTTTCACTACTACACCTGTATTTCACCCAAAGCTCAAATGCATAATCCAGTGCAGCTAATTTAGGCACTGTAATTATGTATTTAGTGGACCTCTAGGAGATGGTGAGTTGTCTCTCACTCCTTTGAGACTGTAAAGAAACATCTACAGATATTAAGACCCCAAGCAAATGAAGGAGTCACTTAACTTGGGTCTTTTGTGCCCACTTTCTCAGAAGAGTTTCACAATTAAAGAGCTTTCCTAGGAAGATGGGGCCTGAAGTTTTGTTCTTTCTGAGGAAAAGACAAAATGTTTTTTGCAACCGAGATTTTGCAGTAATCTGCTCTGTGCACCATAATGTACATCTTGAGTGAAAGCAATCTTGAGAGAAAACAACTATTCTTTTTCTTTCTTCTCAAACTCAGAGGTGACAAAATTGAACCCTGCTCTGACTCACCTATGTCCCAGGCATAATTTAAAAATCAGGTAAGAAATAAGGTATAAGCACTGGAAAAAGCAGACAGAAACAGGGGGAGGGGAGGAGAGGAAGAGGAACAGAGGGTGTCAACTTCAATTGGGAAAGATTGATAAAGAATGAACAAAAACAATTTTTGAAAGCTAATTTTGATTAAACTGGAAAACTTACATATAGTATATCAAAAAACAAATGTTTAAACATACAAAAGCTGTAAAAGTTTATCAGGATCAGAAAAAAAATTATTAGCAAAATTATGAATAATTTTTAAATTTCTGATGAAAACACTTAGAATCAATATTGTCTTGCATAAGTGCTAGAGAATTTTCTTTTCTAGCTTAAACTGATTTACCTGAAAGCTTTCAGTCAGAGGTAAAGAAGATCTTGTAATTAATGACATGCAAGTCTTGTTAGGTACACACGAGTTCAACTTGAATCCCACTGATGAATGGCATTTTTGGAATATTTTCCTCATTCTATTCAGAGCAAAACAGTTGACAAAAATGCTCAGATCAGAGTGCAATGACACAAATAAAGCAGTAGCAAATTGAAGCTAATAGTCTATTAAAGAGCAGCTAAATCCCAGCCAAGACAAATTTTGAGTATTCTGCTCTGAATAGAGCCTGTCACACATTTCTGGATTTTTGTTCAATGATGGTTTATTTTTAAATGATCTTTCAAATAGTAGTGAGGTCTATATATGTCAGACCAAAAAACAGAACAAAACACCATGTGCATGTGCATGTTAATGAGCTATAATTACATTATTATTATTATTATGCAAAACAGAAAAGCAGATGTCTTTTTTTTTCAGTTTAGAAGAAGGCATTTCTGAAAACATCTAAGCTAACCTTGTGCAAAATGGATAGAGGGCACCTCATATATCACTTCTGCATGTAGAGGATCAGTAAGGACTGCTTTGCAACAAGACAACAGGATTTTCCCTTAAGGTAAGAAAAAGAATACCACTGACTTAAAAAGGACTTACCTAACCCTACCTAGATACAAAGTCTGAAATACCAAGGTGTGGAGAGAAAAAGAGTTTAAAATTGACACAGGAAGTTTGGCATCAACAAATCACAAATGCTGTTGAAGAAGATCCAAAAATGCTGTAAAGATTAAGAAAAACTGCAGTGGCATATACCTTAACCCATTTCCTCCCACAAGGACCAAGAAAACACACTGAGGGAAAGAGCATAAGAACTGAGCATAGACTGAATTTTAGTGCTGACATAACTTCTCACCTTCTAGAAATAAAGTATTTAGGAACTATTCGCCAAAGGTTTTTCTCTTCTGAAGTCTCTTGTTTCCAAGAACTCCTCAAACTTTCCTTCAGTCATGTCTTAACTAGGGTACCATCTAAAGACCTATATGTTTATACATCAATATGTGACTTCAAACAAGCTTTGGTAATATGAAAATCTATTTTTAGAAATATTTTTATGGAAAACTTTTCTTTTTCTTTTTCCTTTCTTACCCTTAAAGTTTGTTAAAAATCCCATTCCCAATATTTTTACCCCCATACAAATCAGGCCTTCAACACCATGCCCCTCTTCTGCTTGTGACATTCCCACTCCACCTCCTCCTAGTTCTCAAAACAGGACATTAGTCCTTCCTCCTCTCTTCCCTCCCTACCATCAGTTTGTGTGCCTTACAGTCTGCCCTATGTCCCAAAATCTCCCTAGTGATGGCTCAGTGGTGCAAACCTGAAGAGGATGGTGTACTTTGCACGGAGGATCTGCTGCACAGTTTATGCTAATTACTTAATTGTGATGGATTAAGTGATACCACAAAGCTTCATTCTGAGAGGAATGGAGAGCGACTGTGACTACTTGCACCTTGTTAAGTTAAAGAAATTCCACGCATGTGTAGGAAGAAAGCAGGTTGTGCAGAGCTTCTTTGCCTCTGGAAAATGAGGTTGCCAAGATTCACTATTGCTCTGCTGTCAGTACCTGTCTACACTGGCAAAACCATCATCACTTCTTGAGCTAGCTTACAGGGTGGAGAGCCACTGAGAATCATGTCTCAGCTTTAGTTCAACACAGCTCCTTACCTGCACTAGAGTTTAATTTCTGCTGTCGGTACAAATATGAAGGAATGCTTTCTTTGTTAAAAAATCAGTGTGTTTTACTCAGTTTTCAGAGTCAAATGATACTGTTTTCTTTTTTTTTTTGTTTTAGTGTAGTCATTCAATTTCTGCATAACACCATCCTGATGCTGATCTTAAGCTCTGTGTCTGTTGCTTTCACACTCTATTTTTTCCCTGACATTATTACCCTTTCCAATTACTGTTTCTATCCATTGTGTATTCCCCAAATATGTGCTCTTCCCTCCTCCTGTCCTCCAAACAGATGGGGTTGTTTGTTTGTTTGTTTTGTCTGGATGTTTTCTTGAATTTAAATAAAAATTTATCAGGGAATACCTGGCTCAGGAAATTAAACTCTTGCAAAATTATTAGCAGCTTGATCTGGAATACTAAGTCTTCGTAAGCAATCTTAAATATAGAAATCCCTGCCTTTAGAGCATATTACTCATGTTCCATTTCCCTTATCACCTATTAGAGAATTTAGAGGGTTGGGTTTTTTTTCCTTAGATGTAGCTATCTCAGACTTGCGATACAAGTAAATAAATAACCCAGAGCCACAGCCCCTGTAAACCCAGGATATCTCAGCGATGGTAGTGTAGATGTTCCCATTAGTATAATGTGAGACCCACATCAATGTTTTTATAATTGTTTTATAGACCCGAGAGATTAAATTTTAAAAAATCTACATTGTTCTGAGGCTGCTATTTCAATGTTCTCTCTACATTTAATATATTGAAGTGTCCTAGTGAGTTTATTTGCAGATCATTTCAACTGTAAATAAGTAGATTTCCCAGAGGGCCTACTCACACAGTATTTAAAATGTGAAACGTTACTTTTCCTATCAATATTGTACTATCTCATCTAATAAAGAAAAAATCCAATATCAAACTTTTTTTTTTCTTTTTTTTTTTCTTTTTCATTTTGTAACACTCTGGAGTATAGTACCCAATTACAAAACACGAATATTCACTTTTCCTTCAAAAATATTTGTAACGGAAGGAAGACCATAAATTCACCCCAAAAGGCTTAGGAAATGAATGTTTATCTCAAAAATAAGTATGTCAATAAAAATACTGGTTTAAAGTTTGGATGATAGTAAGGTAGCAGAGCAGGGACAGGAGGTTCCTCTTCTGTCACCTGAAACCAGAAGTTATTTAGCTGTCTTTTAAGAAACATTATACCTTCAGAAATGTAACTAGAAGAGTGCTCAGGGGAGAGCTGTCTGTTCTTCAGCACTTTAGGGTTACATTTTAGATGAAAAGGTTTGAGAATCACTTTGTAAGTGTGACAAGTTCCATGATACAATTAGTTACATATTAAAATTCCCTTTTTGGAATAATTATGGCCCTTGATTCTTCAGTGTTTCAAAGTTGCAACATGAGTTTATATGGGAAAAAAAAATCTCAAAACTACATCTGTTAAGTTTTAAAATATGTACTTCATATGTGAGTAATATTTAGTTGGAACAATTTTTTTTGCAAGTCCTATTCCTTCCTGCTTTTTAATTTCTCATAAGTATGTCTCCATGTGTCTGGAATTAAAAATTAAATAAGTAGGAAGAAAATGGACATCCTAGCTTGCTTTTTTAAAATTATTTTTTGTCAACAAGTAAATGTCAGACTCCAGATGACTGGCCTAATATTTATGCACATTTCACAATCACCTAGAAAGTTGTGATCTCAAAGTACTTCCTTGAGTTTTGAAATAAAGGTCAAGCCTAGATTAACATAATGATTCACTCATGCCAAAAATCTAAGTGTTCTTCATGTCTTGTTTATTTTTCTCCTGATTAACACATAAAGCAAGTAATTTCTTTCTCAAGTTGTAGACTAAATTTAAAAAGTTAATTGGCCTGTTGTGTAGGTTATTAGTTGCATTAGAAGAAAAAACTCTATACCCTTAGCAAAGATACAGTCACATTTTAACTGTAAACCATATGTTGGGGTATGTTTTTCACTTAAATGTCTTCTTAGAGATGAGGTTGATTTTTAGACCAGAAGGGACCATTTCCTAATGAGAAATTACTGCACTCAGTTACATATAGTCTGGCCCCATGAACATTTATTGTCAATTTGGACACTGTAAGACACCTTGCTTAGCTTCCAGCTGCCAGTCCAGGGCTTCCTGGTTCTCAGAGCAGACCTACATGACCTCTGCTGGTCTCCGGTGTCCTGGAGTGCCTCTGTGTTTATAGAACCATAGAAACGTGGAGTGGTTGTGGTTGGAAGGCACTTTGAAGATTACCTAGTTGCAGGGACACTTTCCACTAGACCAGGTTGCTCAACCAGCCCCTGAATCAAGGCTCTCAAGTCGGAGGGTATGAACCCACTGTGAGTTACCTCAGTGTAACAGAGAGAGAGTTCACATAGCAACAGCCTCTGCCTTTCACCTCCCCTGGTTTAAACTCAGCAGGTGAGAGATTATGACAGATTCTCTATTATAGCTTCTGCTTTTTATGTTATCTCCAGACAGTGATTTCTACTATTGTATTATCTCCATAGAGATATTATCCCAGATTCTTAAAAGGTGTTTTGGACAATGATTAAATACTTCTCGTAATCTAAGTTTAAGTGAAGAGTACTGAGCACACAATTACAAATAATAACGCATCAGAGATTTCTAAGATTGCATTTCTCAGTAGTTTTCATGCACACTATCAGTGTTTCACAATTTTTGATGACTTGTTGAACTATTGTCCCACAGTGAGCTAATATTTTGCGTGACTACTGTGTGATCTACACTGCTGTTGAGGTATCTACCCAAGCAATGAGATATATATTTTTTTACAACACACGAAATTTGAAGAATTTTTCTTATGTAAAATTTCTGCCTTCTAGGCTGTTCCAGTAGGAAATTCTTTTACCACCATTTTCCAGTTTTTGCTTTGATTTGCTGTTGGTTTTGTTGTTGTGTTAAGTTTCTTCTTTTTATTTTCCAATCTTAGTTTTCTGTCTTACCAAATTTCTAATCCGTCCCAGTATTTTAGTTTCTATTCCATGACTAATGAATTTTTCATTCACCTCAGTAACCATGAAATTTGGATCACATTCCGTTAAGCAGTGTATAATTCTACAACAAGCCCCATTAACTTGTATGAGATCAGCTGCAAAACAAGTTTCAAATATTCAAAAAAAGTTAGGAGAGCAAAATATATCTTAAACATATACCAGACACGTGATCATGGTCATTTTACTGTAGGGCAGCAGATTAACAAATTCAGATTCAGAATCCTCAACTTTTCCATCACATCTATCCAGTTTTAAGGTTTTTTTTTGGAGAGGGCAAATTGTGAGAGAAAAGTAGAAAATTTAATATTCAATCTGTGATTTCCCTCATTTGACAAGCCAATATGTAAAAATATAATAAATAAGTAAATAAATAAAAATATGCCTATACACTGAAGAAAGTTTATACACAAAGAAGTGGTATAACTATCTATCTAATGACATGTAAATCTAGTAATTCCTATCTATAAATTATAACACTCAATAAAGCTGTTATTAAACATTACTAATGAGCTTTTTGCTTACAGTGCTCAGCATACTGACGAGAGTAATGCAGTTCTTCAGTAACAAAGCAGAGATTTAAAGGAAATTAAATTCTTAAAATTCCAGGTGTCAAATTTCTTTCATTATTGAAAGGAAAAATTGCATCTGTGCCTGATGTACTAGCAAAATATTACAATCCTTTGCAAGTACTTGAGCACAACAGCAGTCAAAAAGTGAATTGCTTTTCCTTCTGCAAATTCATTTCTTCCAAATACTGATAAGGTTTAATTTTTCCACCACTACTTACTTTGCCAGGAAATCAGGAACAGAAAACATGTAAAAGTCTGTTGTCTGATCTCTCTGCCACTGCTGCAAGTGCAAAGAGGAGCTAGGTCCAGAATTAAAGTCCCACTTGTTGGCAGCTAACCAAAGTTAAGAAATCCATGGAGAGATGCCATAGCACACACAAAATGGGAATGTTACCTTCTCGAAATGCCACTCTGTTTGGCAACACTCATTATATTCTTTTGTATTTTCCAGTCGTGAGACATATTTCCATCTAAACAAAACTGTGTAACATTAGACAAAACATAACACATTGCTAAATGACATTTTCACAAGGATCTTGGATATTTTTTCTGGAAGTATATCAAAAAACATTGATTGCCATGTCTATTAACTGAACAAATTACACCACATTCAGATTGCTTAAATTTTACTTACATCCCAGTATGTATGCAGTTAATTTTACTTTCTGGGGAAATCACTCATCTCTTTGATGCTCTGCATCCATACAGTTGATCTGGAGTGGATCCTGCAGTGAGCTGTTCTTTAGACCTTTTCAGGCTTTTCTTTAATGAAACTTACTTTTTCACTCCCAAAAGATACCACTAATGACCATGGAGATATCTTTAAGTCAGCCAAATAGTAAACTTTTAGATGTGAAGTTTTAAGTAGAATTTAGCTTATGTGAACTTGACTACTGCAGTGGCCACAAATACAAGACCCATTAAGCATAATATTAAGAAAAAAATATGTCTTCTATAGTTTTCCAAACAAAACCTGCAAGATATAGTATTGACTTATTGAAGTATACAAAATCTTTTTTATTCTCCTCTACATTGTCAAGACTCAATTAAATATTTGTACTTTAAAAATAAAATAAAAAATATATTTTAATATATATAATATATATTTATAAATACAAATATAATTTATACTTATTTGTATTTATAAAGCTCAGTCAAAGAAACTAAAACTGACAAAAATAAACAAATAAAATAAACAAATGCTGTTAATAACAGTCTGGTTAGGAATTTGAGCTAATTTTCAGGGGGTAAAATCATCCACAAGTCCAGGTATCATACTAAAAATGAGGAAAGGTATAATTTTTCCATCACTCTGGGGACACTGCAACAAATTCAACTTTAAAATGACATTTGTAGCCTAACACATGCAAGGATACACTCAATTTTCATCAGCACCTTTGCTTCCCAAACTTGCTTCTTTCTTTCCATTTTTCTTGGGTATGCCACATCATTGCCCAACTATATCTGACTGAAATGCAAAGAAAGAGAAAGCAATCTTTCCTAGCACTTGTAAAAGGAGGTAATACACATGAACATCAGGCATATGTCCCTGCACAGTGGATAGAGATCCCCCAGGCAGCTGTGATGACACTGGCACCAGAATGCAAATACAAATTAGTCATGGTAAGCTACATGATGCTCATCACAGCACATGGATATTTGAGGGCAGAGCAAAAAGCCATTGTCTGTCTAACCCACTTTTTCACAGATCAAAGAAGCTTTCCCTGGTATTTTCTTCATTAAGATGCTAACTTCTGTAAATGTCTAATGTATTTTGTAAAAAGCTTTTAGGGTTTATACAGTCCTAAAATGACACAAAACAACTCCCAACCTTCAGAGTGGAAATACAAGGTTCTGGTTTTATCTGGCTTCTATTCTTGATCATATGTATTTTTTGCTCTCAAAAATTCAAATGCTATCCAGCTTTTCAAATGTTTTCTCTAAGAGTAATGGTGTAATTCACACAAAAAATTTTGGTGCCGACACTGATATCTGTATACTCTCCTAACAATCAATAGAATTATGTCACTATTTATAGTAAATCTCTGGATTTTCATTTGTCTGGAGTAAGAGTGAAATATGGGCTTTTTTCTGTACCTTTTACAATAACTTCCACAACTCTTTACATAGTACATCCATTCTTCTCTTTCACTCAAGCAGAAAAGCTTTTACCCAAGAAAATGTGTGTACTGTGCACAAAAATAGAAGGACTGAAGCTGTAAGCTACAGGAGGAATCTTTCTTCCTTTGCCTTGAAGTTTGATATTGCACCATTGCTCAGCTCCTATCCCTTTTCTGGGGTACAGAAACAAGATTGCCAGCTATCACTAAAGGTCATTTAACTGTGTTCCATTTTTTCTCTTTTACAGAATGATATGTTTTTTCTGATTATAACATTTTTCCAATTAAGTCCTATAACTGGAGACTTAATGGAAGTCTGAGCAAAAAAAAGAAAAAAAAAAAAAAAAAAAAAAAAAAAAAAAAAAAAAAAAAAAAAAAAAAAAAAAAAAAAAAAAAAAAAAAATTGGGTACTAGTGTGAGGCTAGTTGTCCAGGAAATTGAAAGCAAAAATTCTTGTGTTTGTACGTGTAACTAAATGTCAAGTCCTAAGTTCAGCTTTTAAAAATTAAAATTGATGTGCATTCTGATAAGTAACAGTGTTCGATGTACCCCAAAGAACTTGTTTTAACTGATGACTATCACATATGTAGGACAACATGACCCCACTGAACCAAAGCAGAATTTGTGATGAAGAATTTTGTCAAAATATACAGAGGGATGTATATGCACACAATGGCATGGCTTACGTTTCATACATATTCAAAATACTCAAATATGTTGCAAAGAAGTAAATGCCAGGGGATTCTTCTGGGATTCTCTTCCATGGCAGTAGAAGACAGGCAATCAAAACAGTCTGATTTACACATGTCATTTTTATGCAGAGCATATCTTCCTTCCATGGGGATTGACTTCACAATTCAAATGTTATTGCCTTAATTGGAGACTTTAAAAAACCAACACAATAAAAAGAATAGTAAGAAAATTAATAAAAACTGAGAGGTTCAAATTAGACATGGAATCCACTAAGTCTCATATCAATACGTCACAGACGCAAGGAAAAAAAATTCCTTCTCTTATTACAAGAAATATAGAATAACCTTGCAGTATTCAACATAACTGACACTGCTGGGAATTGTTAAGTTGTATTTAAGGAGAATAAAACTCTGTCAAAAAAAGGTATTATTTTCTACACTATGGTTAACTCAGGAAAATGCAACAATTAGTGTTTGTATCTAAAAGGAGCGTGTCGAGAAGTTGGATCCAGGCTCTGCTCAGTGATGCCAAAAAACAGGACAAGAGGTAGCAGGCAGACACTGATGCACTAGAAGCTTCATCTGATTTTGAGGAAGAACTTTACTATGCAGTGACTGAGCACTGGAGCAGGTTGCTCAGAGATGTTGGGGAGTCTCCCTTACTGAAGATTTCAAAAACTTTCTGGACACAATCCTGTGCCGTGCACTCCAGGCTGACCCTGCTCTAGCAGAGAGGTTGGACCAGATGGCCCCCAGTGGTCCCTTCTAGCCTGATCCATTCTGTGATTCTGAGACGTGTATTAGGCTTTTCAGGCTGCCACCATCAAAGCACCCATGAACTTTCAAAATAGGATACAACTTAATTTCTTAACTAGAAATGAAAGAAGAAACCTGTGTAAATATTCATCTGTCATCTAACTGTCAGAATTAGCAGAATGGTCAATCTGAAAATCATTAAGAAAGAATTAAAGTTGAAATATAACTAATGTGTTTTGGAAAAAATCTAAGTCAATGTAATTTCCTGATTAAACTTTTTTCTCACACAGGTAGTAGCTACATTTAAATTACCACATGTCATTTTGATAAATAAAATATAAAGATGCACATCTTCAACATGGCACAAGTGGATCCTATCTAGATGGTCCCTTGCAAGCAATTTCAAGTCATTTATAATGATATGATTTATTAGAGAAAGGTCTACTATAGTCTAGTATGTTCATCTGCTATGCACCACCTATTTTTCTTCAGAAACCTCAAAAAAAGAAAGAAAGAAAGAAACAAACAAAAAAGTCAATACTGCCCAAGTTTGCAAAATATGGCACATTTTAATGGGCACATGAACTGAGAGCATGCAAATAACATAATTTTGGTTTACCACATCTAGAGACAAAGTAGGCTGTTTCTTAGATAACTCATGCTGAAAATAGTGTCACAGCACCAGTAGGAGGTTAGCTATGGCTTGTTTGAAAGTTTTGCCTTAAATGCAGCAGCAGTGGGCAAGAGTGGCACATGAGGTGCAAGTTCAGTGATCACAGGCAATGCAGGATTTCCATACAAGGTCCTGGCCAGATCTAGAGAGATAAGTGATGGGTGGCTGAGGCATGGCTGAAAAGCAAAGCAAACAAAGCTTCAACTCCTCAGTTCCTTGTGACTTTTAAGACTAAAAGAGATCAAGCAGATTGCTTTATATGAGAGAAATCAGGGAGTGTTTGTACAGTATTTAAATATAGTCAATAACCTCTTCTTCAGTTTAGTAAAGAAAACACAGGGACATGAAATGGAAGGAAAATAAATTCCAGGCAAAAATGCATTCATGTCTTTTCCCTCTCCCAGAAGCATGAGACCATCTGCACATTTTAGTTAATTTTGCAATGAGTTCTCTGTCACTTAAAATTTTAAGACCAGAAGTGTCTGCTTTACTTTGAATTCCATTTCTCTTAATAAAGGAATTTATTTTTATGGACATTCTAACATCTGTTTTATTGAGAAGGAAAAGAGATTACTGAAGGGGTGCCTCTTGACTTTCAGGGTGAAAGACATTTTAAAATCATATTAGACTGCATTAAGCATGTCTAGGAAGATTTATGAAAATACCCAGAAAAAATAGAGTACAGTAACAAAAATATGAAAAGCACTCTTCTGAAAAGTCTTCTCATGAAAGATATTGATTTACTGCCTTGTCATCCTCTCAGCAAGGAGGAAGAGGGTGCTTAATAGATAGCACCTCCTAATCTCCTCATAAATAAATTTGTGCTTTTGTGTGCACTCACCACTGCAAAGCTTCAGAAGGCAAGAAGATAAAATTACTTAGTATTTCTGAGTTGACAGCCAGAAACCCAAAGAATCACTGAAAGCATTGATTGACTTTTTTTTCCCCTCTGCATGGCTACATCTGAGAAATTGTATAGGTATGGTACCTTTGAATTGTATTCAGTCACAAGATGGATTACTAGAAATTATAATCAAAATTTTATTTAGTGTTAAAAAATTAATTCAACTACTTTGGAAGGCTATTCTTATAAGTAGAAGGAAAGTGTGTGTGTTTTCAATGATGTGCTTTAATTTTTTTATTAGTATTATTTCAGTGTAATTTGTATTTATAAAAAGTTTCTATATAAGAAAACCATCTCAACTTTAAAAACATGTAATAACTTCTTAAAAGAATGCTGGTTTGGTTTCAATTTGTCTTGAAGACACATTAATATTCGTGGTTTGGATTTGACTGAAAGTCTTGATGTGATTTAAGGGTTTGTTTGGGCTCCCTACCCCAGCATCACTCAGGACTATCCTAACTATTAAAATCTGAACTCTGAATTAAAAACCATATTAAATACATCTGGCTTTATTTTCACCTCTAACCTGCTTGTAATAAAACTGCTCTTTCAACAAATAAATGTAGTGAGATTCATTGCTGTATTGTTTTCAAAACCACTGCCTCTGATCTCTGAAACACAAATATTCCAGGGAAAGAAAAATGACATCATTTTAGCAATAGAATTATTTTTTATACCTTTCTCTAAAAATATGTTAGTAAAATCACAACACTCTTTTGCATGCATAATTTATAACCTTTTACAGAAGCTGGAAAATGCCCTGGAACAGGAGAATTACACACTAACTAAAATGAATACACTATTCCAAGAAAAGGAAAAAAAAAAAAAGCCTTGCAAGAGTGGAAATTGAATTTCAAATACAACTAATGAAATGTGGCAAGACACAAAAAAATTGGATCTTTTGCAGTCCTTGCTTCAGTTGGGTGTACTTTTTTAATAAGTCTCAGAAAGGCCAGACTTTGAGAGAGTTATAAATGAGGGATGAAGGTGCATGAAGAAACAAAGTAGCACAGTGCAGTTCAGTTGATCAGGATGCACTTAACATGGAAATTTGCTTAATTGAGATGTGTCCCAAGAAAGCAATTTAAGACTAATGGTACCTAATAGCAATAACTGCTGTTTAATAGGAATGGTAATTCTGCTTAATAGGGATAACATCAGGTAATTATGGCCAGGTCTAAACTGCTGACTTCTGTTGGCAAAGGTCTTACCTGTCAGGCATCTGAAGAGATGTGATCCTTGATCAACAACTACAGGGAAGCTTAAACACCAAATGCAAACTTTTCTATTGTAAATCTGGGTTTTATAGGATGTCTCATGTTGATCAATAAGAAGATGTTGCCCTGTTGCCCTGCTGATTTAAAAATAAAAAGTTCTTAAAAGTTTTTTTAAAAAAATTAATTTTTTCTTTAATTTCTTTTAAATAAGTTTTAGCTTAAATATTAAGTTCTTTCTCTGTTTATCTCTGAACACATTGTACCCAGCTTATTAGTTGGATTTATGCACACAATGTGTCAGGATGTGAACCTGAGCCCACACTTAGAGCAAAAAACCCTTTCAGAATTAAAGCATTCTAAACTTTTGCTCCAAATTTGTGCTGGTGTTTCATTATATTCTTCTGGTTAGGGTTTTTTTGTTTTGTTTGTTTGTTTGTTTGTTTGTTTGTTTGTTTGTTTGTTTGTTTGTTTTTGGGGAGAGGGGTGGGAAGATTCTGTTGGTTTGGTGTTTTTTTTGTTTGGTTTTTTAGGGGGGTTCTGTTTGGTTTTTGGGGTTTTTTTTGCTTTTTTGTTTTGGTTTTTTGTTTGTTTTGTTTTGTTTAGGTTTGGTGTGGGTTTTTCCTGTTGTAAAGTTACTCCATTCTGGAGATGGCTTTTAACTCACTTGTTCAAATTGATGATGCTCTGGTGCACAGGTTGCTTGAGCTGGAACATCCAAATTTTGTGCCTTACAGTCAAAAAACAATTGACTGATAGTGTGGCAGTCTTGCTGCAGCCTCCTGAGGAGAACATGAGGCATGAGGATCCTCCCAATGCAGGATACGGTTACTCTGCCCCTGTGTCCTCATTAATAAGGTCTGCTGTAATTTATCCTAGCTCATACACGTGCTCCTTGGGTGTCATTACATCCAAAAGAGCTTCCCTTTGCTAAGGCAACATGACCTTCATAAACTCCACCTTCATTCTGTGCTCCTACATCTGCCAGTGTTTTTATCAGCCCCCCAGGGTGAGAGATAACAGAGAGCAGGAAGCTCTGTGCCTAATACCCACCCATCAGGCTCTTTATGACAGTGAACTCCTGAAAACATGAAAAACACTCACTGAAAACCAGCAATGAGAAATGCAGGGACAAATCTGTAAAACTTGACAAATATTCTCTGTTTCCTTTGAGGTCACTGTAATCCAAAAACTTTTGGGAGTATTTCACTTAAATACAGTCTCCTCTGAGGTAGGTATAATTTGTCTAAGAAAGGGAGAAAAGGTAGAAGGGTGGCTAGGGGAATGCAGTCTTCCAGCAAGTTATATTATTACAGAGAAGGACAAACAGGTGTAATTCACTACCTCAGGCACCAAAGAGTCACAAGAGGACGGTGGAAGAAAATAGTTTGACAGTCTGTGAAAAAACACTGACTCAGGAAAATGGAGTGGACAACTGACAGTTTATACAGCAAATTTAGACATTTACTCTCCTCAATCTGTACTCAAAGAGGCTATAACTTATAAAGGCCTATGAAGAAACTGTTTATTAGGATATATTTCAGTCTTTGCATTGTTGGCAAATTGTTCATTCAGTAACTGTTTTTAGTATTTATGCTTTTATAAGTAGGAACACTGTAGTGTCTCTCTAACTGGATGATATCCAGATTAACATTCTGGAGACACTCTTACAGTACTTTTCAACATAGCTTTTCAAATCCTTTCAATTAGATGTATACAAACAAATATTTAAATGTCGATACCTATGGTTACATATGTGTGTTTTGTATGAATTATGTGCTCTTGGAAGAGCCATCTAAAAAGAGGAGGACAAAATTAAAGAAAAGATCAATGAAAACATCATAAACTACATATATCTCAAGAGCTCCTCAATAGTTTTCTTCCAACCTTGGCCAGAGTACCACACATCTCTTATACAACTGACTATTTTAGCAGCTAACTAAACTCAGCTGTGCTGTGTTGACAAGTGGCTGGATAACACCTGGAAATGCTGGTTCTTCCTTGGCAATGGGAGAAGCTTGCTGTTAGTGTCTTTCAATCAGTAAATTTTAAAGAACATATCTGTAATCTCCTATTCCAAAATATATTTTTTTAAATGATCAAATTTTGGAGCAGGAAGGTATTATTTATTTTGTTACAGCAAAGCTGCTAAATGAACCCTTGCTATTACTGAGAAGAAAAAAAGAAATGTTCTTCCTATCTACAAAGGAACAGAAATACCGCTGCTGCTGTTTTCTCAATTACACTGTGTGCCCTGTGGCCTGCCACAGATATGACCTCAGCCGAGACTCTGTTGACACTTCACATTCACTTCTCTTACACAAGAAAAGAAGAATTTTCCACATTACTGCTGGTAGAAGTTTTACACTCAGGAGCCAGCACTATTGTCTATAGCACAGTTTGAAAAATAAGAAATTATGTTTAACATAAACTGTAGGAGACAGAATGATGAGAAAGTCTAGAGGAATTTCAGACAGGAAAAGGAAAATTAAAAAAGGATAGGAGTCCTATTTCCAAGCTATTTATAAATTTATTATGTGCACATAAATAAATAGTAATGAAAAACTATAGCGGTTTCTACTGTCTCAGGGAACAAGAAAAATCTAAATAAACAAGATTTAGAAAAGCTCCCTGCATGTTCTGGATATAACATCTGTTATCTAACACCTTTTCACAAGAGACACATTTATTAAACAAACCACATAATAATTTTTTAACATGTTAAAAAAGAAATCTTCCATTGTCCCATCTGAAATTTTACTGGTATGCGTTAAAGTTATATTCCGCTAAAAACCACATTCTAGAATTGTTTGCAGAATGCCTTGTCCCAGAAGAGACAGAAGTGACTTGTAGTTCCCAGCTCCCAAGGTGTTGTCCACAGCAAGCATCTCCAGTGAGCAGCAGGAGATGCAGGTTATGCACCCTAAGGTCAGATCTCAGAGGAGGAGAAGTGATCACCAGCACAACACCTTGTATATAAGTCTGCTCTAGAGCCAGTGGAACCTTGTTTTGAAACAAAAATCTCTTCTGACCACAAATTATGGAAAGCCTTAATCCTCAATAAGCGGTAGGGCTTCCCTTTAAATTCTAGAGCATTTAACAAGATGAGGATGGTGTACAAGCTCTGTGAGGGTCAGCTGAGGCAGCTGTGATGGTTCAGCCTCAAGAAGAGCTGGCTTCAGTGGCACTTAGAAGCAGTTTTCCCATATTTAGAAGCAGTTTTCCCATATCTGCAGGAAGCAACAGACAAGACAGAGCCAGGTTATTCACAGAAATCAACAGAGGTGAACAAAAGATAATGATAATAAAAAAGCCAGAGTATGTTCAAATTACATATTAAAAAAAAAAAAAAAGAAAAATAATTTTCACTGGTAGAGTAATCCATTAATTCAAAAGATTTCCAACACAGACTGCAAAATCTCCATCCATGAAGGTTGGAGACACCCAAGTTCAGGTGTCTGAATTGAGTGTCCACCTAGATGTGAGCAGGAGATTGCAATAGAGACTTCCATATGTACCTTCCAAATAAGATGATGATTTTCTGAATTCCTGGTTTGCTAAGACACACCTCGTTCTTGTTTTCTACATGCCTAATCTTTTGCACTTTTACATGTATCAAAATATCATGAAAATAATTGTTGAAAGGCTTTCATGGCTAGTAAATAAAGAAGTTAAAGTAAAACTGAATTAAGAATGTTATAGGAGAATAACTGAAATAAACACAAGATATTAAAGAAAGGGAACAGTCTAGTAGGAGAATCGGGAAAAAACTTTTCTGTTAAGGATAGGAAAACGGAAGCACTATGTTTGGGTCCCGAGCAACATTTCCACAAAAGCAAAACAGGAAAAAATGTGCTTTTTTTTTTTTTTTTCAGAAAAAGCAAAATGAAAATTACATTAACAAATTAAATCATAGTCTATCTAGCAGCAGAAATACACAAAAGTTTACCTATGATTTAAATGTGGGAATTGACTTAACATTTTTTAAGTTTTTAGAGGAGGATGACTGCTGTTTGAAGTCATTTTAGGTGGGAAAGGGACACTACACTTTTATGAGCCTTGTATACCATGTCTAGTGCCCATCAGCCATGAGGTCAAGTAGCAGAAAAAAGAGGTAGGACCTCCAATCCAGCCAGCTCCAAGACAGACCCATCACTGGCCAAGGCCAATGCTGTCAGCAACAGTGATGGCACCTCTGGGATAATGTATTTAAGAAAGGGAAAAAAAACCCTGGAAAAGAAAGACTGCAGCCAGAGCAGGGGGAGAGTGTGAAGAGTTCTCCCTCTAAGGAGGAAGGAGTGACAATGTGTGATGAACTGACTGCAGCTTCCATTTCCCAGTCACCTGCCCCACATGTGGGGAGGAGGTAGATAATTCAGGAGTCAAGTTAAGCCTGGGAAGAGGCAAAGGGTGGTGAACAGTGTTTTAACATTTGGTGTTCTTTCTCATTATCATCCTCTGATTTTCATGGTAGTAAATTAAAATAATATACCCAAGTTGAGTCTGTTTTGCTTGTGATGGTAACTGGTGAGTGATCTGTCCCTGTCCTCATCTTGACTCACAAACCTTTTGATATATTTTTTCTCCCTGGTCATTGACAAGGTGAGTGATAGGGTGGCTCTGGTGGGCACCTCTCATCCAGCCAGGGTCCATACATACCACACCTATACACCACAAAGGATATTTAAATTGCCTTATGACCAGTGGTGAATTTATTTTTAACAACAAAATCTCTATAAAAAAGAGTTCTGCAATTTTCTGCATCATTCAATTTCTAGGAAAAAGATCTGGGAAACATTTCCACAGGAAGAGGAGGGCAAGGCAGATTTATACAATAGAAATGACTCTCACTGCATGTTGTCAGAGCTCCCTTTTTGAAAATTATCAAGAGGGGCCCTAGTTTCCAAAGTTAGAACCTTTCTCTGCAGTTTACAATATGATCCTGGATGAGCAAATATAGCTCTTCCTCCAAATACTGTGACTGAGACGAGCCATTCAAAATTATTTTTTATATCATATCAGAACACACGTTTTTAAAAACGTGAATTAGTCCCACACAGATTCAGCTACTCTATTTTTAGAGTTTGGATCCCACATTCATTTTCAAAGCAAATGTCTTGATCGTTTATTCTTCCTCTGCTTCCTCTGTCTCCACATTGTGAACCAATCTCATGAATTTGATATGTTTCGGATGAGAGGCAAATGGGAGTACCTGCTTAAGAAGTACATCTAGGATACTCCCACTTCTGTGTCAGTTTATTAAACTAGATTAGCGCTTGCCTGAAAATAAATTTTAAAAAATTTCAAACCCTCACATTGATAAAAAATCCCACCTTGAATATCATGTACATATGAAGTCTTGTTCTGTCCTAGATGGTAACACACATACAGCAAATCAGTTCAGAATTAGGCTTGCTTTAAAGCATTAAATTGCCAAGCAATATATTAGAACCAAAAAGAAATTAAAATCCTAGGCATAAAACGTAAATCAAGAGAGTATAAAAATTTCTTAACTATTTTGCAATACTGGATTTAGCAATTGAACCATAAAAAAAATGCAAAAAAGAAAAACAATTCCTGTGATGTGAGATTGAAAAGAACCAATCATCATAAATTACTAACTTGTGGAAAATCTAAGGACATGAGCCTATGCATCAGATCACTTCCAGGAACACTATAGGAGTAGGTATAATGCTGTTTCAATGCACACACACATAATATCAAGAATAATTTAAAAAATGCAGAAAACCCCAGCAGTTACTAATTCTCTTTTGTGTGTAATTACCTGTAAAATATATGGATAAGTTTGAATCATTCAAGTCACTGATGTTGTCCATGATCAACCATTCTTAATAAACATACATGATCAGGAATGGTTCTGCTTTCTCAGCAGTGAGCTTGTAGAATTATCTGCAGAGACAAAAGCAGTAATAGGAAGAGAATATAGTATGCCCTGTGGAGTATTACTAGGCAGTACATTCATTAAACAGCTCTTATGATACCATAAATGCTTTAGTCATAAGAACCAAACATAAAATCCCAGACTTCCTAATACTCCAATAGGGACTACTTTGCTTTTTGCAATATACAGTTCTTCTTTTCAGAAAACATATCAGTACCTATTTCTTTACTAATACAACTGGTTTTGCTATGCAATATGCTCAGAATGCTGCAATTTTTTATATTTTATTATAGCTTTTATACACTAGATTTTCATGGTAAGACATCTAAATCATTCACCTAATTAAACCTATGCTAACAAAATATCTCATGACATTATAGGGGAACAAAATTCTGGAAGGAATTATGGAATTGCAATGCTGTAACAGTCTGGAGCTGTTTTGCATATAGTGTTGCATGAAATTAAACTGGTCCCATATTTTACAAAGACGATACAAAAAATATCTCAACCTGCAGAGTAAATGGGAAAACACAGCTGACTCACAAATGAGTAGTAGATTCCTCTTTTGTCTAGACAACAGGTAAGTGGTGACTGAGAGGATATTTACTTAGGGGATTATGTATATAAGGAGTACACTGATCTGTCAGAAAGAGCATATAATGGACCAAATTTGCATAGATAATCTCAGCTAATACTCATTTTTTCTTGTAGAAAATCTACAGTCTAGCAGAACTTGTTATGCATGTGGTTAACCACACATTGTAGACTCAGATTTGACTACTACACATGACATTTCCATTAATCCTTTAAGGTGTTCATTACTTAAGCAGTTACAATTTAAAATAAAACAAAAAAGGCTGACCAATTGAAATGGATGAGAAATGTTTAGACTTTGGAAGCATACAAAATAAAAAATCAAAATATAAAACATAAATACATAGATATAAAAAACCACTTTTTAAAATGTATGAAGTATAGACAATATCTACTAATCCTGCAGTTTAGTGTAGGTTTTGGCCTAGCATACAACAGTCAGTTTAGATGTGTCTGTATTGACTTCTGAGATCCAGCAGCATTAGTCCCTGATCCCCTTTCTAGTCCCATCCCTACAAACAGGCACATCCTTCACTATTTAAGTGTGGATAATAATGCAACTGAAGAGAGTAAGCCTTACTATCTCTGACTGTATGCATTAAGGAGTTTAGCAAGTGCATAAAGAAAAAAAAACCACCAGAAAAGCTAACAGAATTGAAGATCACAATGTTATTTAATACTCATGACTTCTTTTCGATCAACTGCTTCTGTTGCATTGTTTTAAGTCAGAGTAGGGGTATTTTGTCAGGATGGTTTGTATTTCTGTTATTCTATTCTTCTAAGGCACAACAGACTTCATTTCTTTGAGGGGCTCTGCATCAACTGGGAGCAGAGGTTATAACAAATATAGTGATATTAAGCATATTTTTGTTACCCTGGAATTTACCCTATTTTTTTAGAATATGAAAGATTAATAGTTGGAAATTACAGAGCTTGAAAAATCCCTATATGGAAATGGTGGTATTAGAATTTACAATTGCTTTGAATAAACAGATTAAAAATATAATGTAGTCCCTGTTGCAAGATGGAACAGTTGATGCCTGTTTCCCGGGCTCTCTCCAATAATCATGTTTTTTCTTCGACCTGCAAAAATATATCATGCAGACAACTGGCCTCAAGAGACATTGTTAAGTTAATATTCTCAACTGCTGGGGGAATCAGAAACTCTCTTGGTTTTTTTACTTATTTTTCCTCTATTCCTGTATATTGAGTAGACCGGAGGTTCATTAGAGACACTGGTATCTTGTTAAGGTTTTCAGAGATTTTAGCTGGACTTGATATGTATTTGTGCTTCCATTCTTTTATTCAAAAGGTGTCATCTGGCATTAATTCTTTTCTGGTTGTACCAATCTTTTTAAGAGATTTTTTTTTTAATATCAGAGGGGAAAAGGTGCTGCAAATCCCTTGTCATTTTGCAGGTATCGTGTATGAAGGGATGTTTGGAGGAAAAGAATTATGAAACGTTGATCAAATTTTACTTTGAATATTTTTATAGGATTCCACAAACACTGAAAATTGAATAATTCCTCTGTTTCACTAGTCATATTCCAGCTGATCAACTTTACACAAACGACACCTTTTGAACATGGGAAATATTTCTTGAGTACCTTTGGGATTACTTGGATTGACCTTCTCCTCTGGGCCTAACCACTCCCAGAAATCTGCTTTCGCATGGATCTGAGATTTTTAACATGCCAGCAAGATATAAATTGACTTATCCGTTCTGATACTGTAGATGGGAAATTACACATTAAAAAAAAGTCCCTATAATGTGTACAATTCTCACTCCTCAGTGGGGGGTCACTGTATTTCAGGGCAATGGTCATCACTCAAGGCCCATGTATGTGCCTTAAAAAAAGCAGAAAATGACATGTGTCTGTGATTTTCTGCCTTTGAAGGTTTTCTTGAATACTTCCAAAGACAAGGTTGTATCAGGTTACCACTCTTTGTTTAACACTTATATTTTATAATTTTAAGAGTGATTAAAACAGTTTCTACTCTTTTATATATTTTCATAAGTGATATTTAAATATAAAAATAATTATTATTTTTAATATATGAATTTTAATAGAATAGAATAGAATAGAATAGAATAGAATAGAATAGAATAGAATAGAATAGAATAGAAAGAATATGCTATTTCAGTTGGAAGGTACTTAAAATTACCATTTAGTATACCTGCCTATTTGCATGTAAAGTATGTCTGTATGTTTGTCTGCATTTTTATCTGCACGTAAACATTGTTTTCAGTCAGGATTATTCATAGTTGTTTATTCCTGGTTAAATTATTACAATGTATTTCTTTTTATTATGTTCATTTATTATGAATAAAATAATAGTCTAGAATAAAAATTCTATGCCTAAGCTATTTTCAGGGTTTTTCCAAGTGACTTCAGTGTTTATTTTGCTTCACTAAGTCTCTATAAAAGCAACTATAGTTGAGATATTTCTTCACCCACACTCTTAACTAGTATGATATTACCACTCACTTTTGCTTTTGTCCTTTGGATGACTTGCAAATTGTAAGATACAGACAATATTTGGAAAGATTTAGAAGAGAACCTGGATTTGGTAAATCTAGCAAAATGCATAAATGTAAATGCCTTGTTCTGAATTTGAGGTTTAATTCAATTTAGAGACAAAACTCAGATTGAGGCCAGAACAAGAAATTCCCAGGAAATGCTTTAAAGCATTTGGTAGTGCATTAAAAAGAGAAATCCTCAGGGCTGTGAAGAGAAAGATGAGAGCACATAAGAAATATAGTAACACATATTTTTGCTTTATTTTGTCAGGACACTAATTTCAAGAAGATAATAGAGAGAGTGGCAGGTTGCTAATAAGAGCGTGAACAGTAAGGCCTGGTTTAAGCTATTTAAAATGTAAAAGTTAGTCATTGGACTTTATTTAAAAGAAAATAACTGCAGAAATATTGAGAGATACTCTTGTTTGAGGTTTTTTGGGGGGGCAGGGGGGATCTGGGGGTGTTTAGCCTGGGAAAAAGGAGGCTCAGGGGTGACCTTATCACTGTCCAAAATTAGCTGAGAGGAGGTTGCAGGCAGGTGGAAATTGGCCTCTTCACCCAGGCAACCAGTGAGAGGACAAGAAGACATGGCCACAAGCTGTGCCAGAGGAGGTTTGAATTGGACACCAGAAATAATTTTTTCACTGCAGAGGTGGCTAAGCATTAGAACAGACTGCCCTGGGTGGGGTGGAGTCACCATGCCTGGAAATGTTCAAGAAATGACTGGACAAGGCACTTGGTGCTACAGTTTAGTTGACCTTGTGGTGTTCAGTCAAAGGTTGGCATCCATCTTGGAGGTCTTTTCGAGCCTTAATAATGCCATGATTTTATCCAATGAACGGAAAATTGAGGTCACCGCACAAATTAATTGAAAAAGGACAGGTGATGGAATTAAGTCAACTAGATAAAAAGAAAAATGTGGTTATCATATGAGATAAAAGGGGGAAAAATAGAGTTTGAAATTGTGTCAGAATACCAAGAAAAAGGAAATTAAGGGTATGTATTTAAACATTGATCAAGACTTATTATTGGCAGGTGTCCAGTACGAAATTGTTTGGAAGTAGGAGTAGGAAAAGTGTCTCAAAACACATTATGTTTGAACAAAAATAAAATTGTACAACAATGTATTATAAGCCAAATTAGAAATGTCTCTCCTCTATTAAATTCCTTCATATTCGACATGCATTTTTCAATTATTTGTAGACTCTACAGAGGTTAACTATCCTTGCACCAATTTCCCCTGCCAGGTGTCTGCCTTGAGGCAACTTTGCTTCATGAGGTTTCCAAAAATACATTCTGACCATTTCTGACAATAAGAAAATATATTGCTTTGCTATGGATAACAAATTCTTATAGTTGTTTATTGAATATTCTTTTTTTTCAAGCTCTTATCTTCCACGTTATGCACTGAAATTTTGCAAAAAATGTTTTTCTGCAAGTGATATGGTCACTTTCTTTTGGTTGCTGTGAAAAAAATGATCACATTTGGACTTGCCATAAATTTCTGGAATTGTCGTAAAAACAATGACTCATAAGGGAAATCTGGTACAGCAAATTTAGTTTGAAAACTGCAAATCATGACTGAAATTTCTGACTATTGAGTGAAAAGGAATAGCGAAAACTGGATGAAGACTAGATGAGCCAGAAAACTTAAAATGAGAGCCTTTAAAAGAAGGATCTGAAAGGTTGAATACAATGAGTGGATAGGGTGAGAGAGACAAAAGCTGAGTGAGAGGAAGGTACAACAAGTATTGAGACTATGGGGCAGAGAGGTTCAGGGTACCAAAGGTAGGAAGAGGGCACCGGTTAAGTAGAGGAGAAGAAAAATTGGAAGAGAAGTAACCAGACCCAAAGGCAATTGCAGAAGTTACCTAAAAATAACTGAAGGGAATAAGAGACCTGTACATCCTTTTAATCAATCTCCCTGTATTTTTGTTATGTGTTTTTCTCTCAATGGATTTCTTTCCTGCCTGCATTATAGAGGTTTTTACAGGTAATTGGAGTGCTGCAGAAAGATTACAAAAGCAACAGAAAAGTAAAATGTGAAGTAACTCTATAGAGGAAAAATTGAAGTCATGAAATAAGAAGGGAGCAAACAAAGAAAGGAAAATGGAAGAGGAAGACAAGGAAGGATTGAAATGGGAAGTCTGAGGAGGAAAAACTGGAAAGAGTAGTCATAATAGTGACATAATCATTTAGGTTGGAAAGGAATTTCAAAAATTACCTCTGCTGAATGCAAGGACAACTTTGAAGTTATAGCAGGTTACTCAGTGCTGTGTCCAGTTAAGGTTTTTAAATCCCCAGCAATGAAGGCCCAAAATCTCTCTAGGACCCTGTTTCTAGACATAACCATGCTCAGCAAGAAAATATAATTTTCTTTATATCCAGCAAGAATTTCCTTTGGGGAATTCCCTTTGCTTCTTGTCCTTGCATGGACGAAGGACCTCTGGAATGGGTGTGCCTTTTTTTCCTATCTAAATCCCTTGTAGNTCCTCAATACCGTGTGCTGAAGCCCTTTAACCATCTCAGGATCGTTTTTCTGTTTTTGCATTGTCTCACTTGTACTGCAGGGACCAAAGCTGGATATAGTGCTTCAGATGAGACCTCATGAAGTCAAAGGATAATAATTTGTCATAGAATAATTTATTACTGTGCTTATGTCCATAAAATAATGTTAGATATGAGATTCTAGAACAGTGTCAAAACCACGGCAACTCACTATCAAAAGTAGTAAATAATCACAATGAAAGAATCCTAAAATTGAAAGTTCATCCAAACAACGATGAAAAAAATCTGCCTTTAAAATGTCAGAAATAATCAGTGATTCACAAACCAAACTCAAAAATGTTTCAAACTAATCTAAATTTTGTTTTGGTGAATCCTATTCAACTAATTGTGAGGAAGAAAGAATTTCTCTTCTAGACTCCAGGCTGAGTCTGCAGTATCTATGCAATAAGAAATCTAGGCAAAATGGGAAAACAAAATTATCAAGGGGCAATTGAGAGGAACAGTCTCTTCTGAAACACATATTAGAGGAGTTTTGAGCTTTGGGTCAGAAATTGCTGGGTCATAAATTAACCTGGAACCCCACAAAGCTGTTTCTTAAAAAATCACTCTTTTTAGTTTGGGATAAGAATTCAAGTACCCTTACTAGGAGTGACATAAAAATGAACTGTGTCAAAATAAATGGCATTGCTGAGCTTCACCTGATGAGCAGAGGCTAAGCAAGCCATATGTTTACACATTTCTTCACAACATTATGGACTTGGACATTTAAAGTCTCTGACAGTCATGTATTTAGAAAATAACAGACCTAAATTTCACAGAATGTTCAAAAAGAAGAATAACATGGTGATTTCAGCACACATTGCAACAGGCCAGCTGGCCTTTGTCTCTCCTTTTCCTGCTTCTGTCCCATTGTCTGTTGATAGTGTCACATTTCAAAGGAATTATTTTAATTCACATACTTGAAACACTGAATAGATGTTCCCTGGCCATGACCCACCAGCAGAATTCTAATTTCCAAAAATGCATCTCCAAATACATCCTTTTTATATATTTTAAAAATTCCTAGAATCTAATACTTGAGAGACAACTGACAGCAAGCACTGAAGCTTAAAGTGATGTGACAAACATGGCAGCACACTGTGGTAAAACAACTGAAGCTTGTAATTAATTTCTATCTTTAAATTCCCATCAGTAATGCTTTGTTGGAAGACTCTGACAGGGTGGACCTATCAAGAGAGAGATTTTCAGCTGCAAAGGTTACAATACTGTTTGCATATTTACTATGGGGACCACCAGATAATGATTCAGAACAACATGCAAGGAATACAGAGATCTGTGCATTTAATGAAATCTCCACAGTATTAGTATTCCTTATGAAACATATTTAATATTATAGGGGCAAGAATCACCTTTGTGTTTCAAGTCAATGGAAGGCAGGAAAAACACCTTGTAACATTCAATTCAGAGGTATAGAAAGGAACCATAAATAGGTCACTGTAAACATTGTTCTAGGGATTTCCTTCATGAATCTCATCAGGCTGCAACAAGGCTCAAGTGAAAGCACTCTGAAAAAGGAGAAAAATATACTGACAGACACAGAATTTCAATTTAATTTCTATTCCACAAGAGGCCAGCTATGAATGATTCCCAATGTGATTTTCCTTTGAACACAATGCTGCTCCCTACCCTTTATAACAATAGGGAAGAATGTGAAACCAGCATCTTTCTCCAGGTGTCAAATCTCTCATGGCAATACCAAGCAGAAGAGACTAATCAAGTAAAAAATGAATTCCATTTTCTTATTTGAAAGGTTTGGGTTACAATTTCTTATTTATTTTAAATGGTATAATTCATAACATGAAGGAACTTTATATGTATACATATGTTTGTGTGGTTTTATTTTATATATGCATATATAAACATATAAACTTTTCAACCAAGATTTAGCCAGAATAGGACATTCCAGTTCTGTGTGTGGTCTTTCTGGGGAGGAAAGCCAGTGCAGACTTTCTCAAGTATTTGACATGATGTACAACATAGTCTGATGGAGCCTACAAACCCAATTTTTCCTATTATTGCTTATTTTCTCCATCGTGTATAAAGGCAATTTGAACAAAAGCTCTTAGCCAAACACTGTGGTTAAAGTAGGTTAGGAAAATATTACAGCTGAAGCCTTGTACCACAATATTGTTCATGCAGGATCTCCCCTCCTTTGTCACACAGTACCTTCCTTATTGTTACCCATTTATATTTTGGAATATCTAAAGGTTACTTGTTTCTACAGCTCTCTTGGAAGGTTGCTTAGAATGGCATTATCNAGGGTGAGAGAGACAAAAGCTGAGTGAGAGGAAGGTACAACAAGTATTGAGACTATGGGGCAGAGAGGTTCAGGGTACCAAAGGTAGGAAGAGGGCACCGGTTAAGTAGAGGAGAAGAAAAATTGGAAGAGAAGTAACCAGACCCAAAGGCAATTGCAGAAGTTACCTAAAAATAACTGAAGGGAATAAGAGACCTGTACATCCTTTTAATCAATCTCCCTGTATTTTTGTTATGTGTTTTTCTCTCAATGGATTTCTTTCCTGCCTGCATTATAGAGGTTTTTACAGGTAATTGGAGTGCTGCAGAAAGATTACAAAAGCAACAGAAAAGTAAAATGTGAAGTAACTCTATAGAAGAAAAATTGAAGGAGTGAAATAAGAAGGGAGCAAAGAAAGGAAAATGGAAGAGGAAGACAAGGAAGGATTGAAATGGGAAGTCTGAGGAGGAAAACCTGGAAAGAGTAGTCATAATAGTGACATAATCATTTAGGTTGGAAAGGAATTTCAAAAATTACCTCTGCTGAATGCAAGGACAACTTTGAAGTTATAGCAGGTTACTCAGTGCTGTGTCCAGTTAAGGTTTTTAAATCCCCAGCAATGAAGGCCCAAAATCTCTCTAGGACCCTGTTTCTAGACATAACCATGCTCAGCAAGAAAATATAATTTTCTTTATATCCAGCAAGAATTTCCTTTGGGGAATTCCCTTTGCTTCTTGTCCTTGCATGGACGAAGGACCTCTGGAATGGGTGTGCCTTTTTTTCCTATCTAAATCCCTTGTAGGCAGAAGACTTTTATCTCTCCTGTCCTGTCCTGTCCTGTCCTGTCCTGTCCTGTCCTGTCCTGTCCTGTCCTGTCCTGTCCTGTCCTGTCCTCTCCTCTCCTCTCCTCTCCTCTCCTCTCCTAATAATCAATAAGTAATTTTATTCATGTTTAACAGTGCAGGATGATCAGACATATATTTTTATGCTTATAATTCTCTCTGTCTTAAAAAAAAATTTTGCATTCTTTCACTGACTGTATTCAAAGCCATATTTTAGTACACTTGGAAGCCTGTGTGCTGAAGCTTGTTCAACAGAGTTGTCATATACTTCCATAGTTAAACTATTGCTATATCTTATCTGGAGTCTATTTTCCTTTCCTTTGCTTTGACTTAATTTCTTCTCTGACTTCAATTTAACTTACAGAACATAATTTCAATATTGTTTTAAAGATGTGAAGAATATTTAGTTGTTTTTAATTTCCACAGATACAATTACAAGGTAGTTTACAATTAAGCATAATTTTGATGTACAGTAGCTGCCTTTTTCCCTCCAACTGTCCCAAGAGATGAAAGCAGACCTTTANAAAATAAATGGCATTGCTGAGCTTCACCTGATGAGCAGAGGCTAAGCAAGCCATATGTTTACACATTTCTTCACAACATTATGGACTTGGACATTTAAAGTCTCTGACAGTCATGTATTTAGAAAATAACAGACCTAAATTTCACAGAATGTTCAAAAAGAAGAATAACATGGTGATTTCAGCACACATTGCAACAGGCCAGCTGGCCTTTGTCTCTCCTTTTCCTGCTTCTGTCCCATTGTCTGTTGATAGTGTCACATTTCAAAGGAATTATTTTAATTCACATACTTGAAACACTGAATAGATGTTCCCTGGCCATGACCCACCAGCAGAATTCTAATTTCCAAAAATGCATCTCCAAATACATCCTTTTAATATATTTTAAAAATTCCTAGAATCTAATACTTGAGAGACAACTGACAGCAAGCACTGAAGCTTAAAGTGATGTGACAAACATGGCAGCACACTGTGGTAAAACAACTGAAGCTTGTAATTAATTTCTATCTTTAAATTCCCATCAGTAATGCTTTGTTGGAAGACTCTGACAGGGTGGACCTATCAAGAGAGAGATTTTCAGCTGCAAAGGTTACAATACTGTTTGCATATTTACTATGGGGACCACCAGATAATGATTCAGAACAACATGCAAGGAATACAGAGATCTGTGCATTTAATGAAATCTCCACAGTATTAGTATTCCTTATGAAACATATTTAATATTATGGGGGCAAGAATCACCTTTGTGTTTCAAGTCAATGGAAGGCAGGAAAAACACCTTGTAACATTCAATTCAGAGGTATAGAAAGGAACCATAAATAGGTCACTGTAAACATTGTTCTAGGGATTTCCTTCATGAATCTCATCAGGCTGCAACAAGGCTCAAGTGAAAGCACTCTGAAAAAGGAGAAAAATATACTGACAGACACAGAATTTCAATTTAATTTCTATTCCACAAGAGGCCAGCTATGAATGATTCCCAATGTGATTTTCCTTTGAACACAATGCTGCTCCCTACCCTTTATAACAATAGGGAAGAATGTGAAACCAGCATCTTTCTCCAGGTGTCAAATCTCTCATGGCAATACCAAGCAGAAGAGACTAATCAAGTAAAAAATGAATTCTATTTTCTTATTAGAAATGTTTGGGTTACAATTTCTTATTTATTTTAAATGGTATAATTCATAACGTGAAGGAACTTTGTATGTATACATATGTTTGTGTGGTTTTATTTTATATATGCATATATAAACATATAAACTTTTCAAAAAAGCAGGTTTTAAAGGTTTATTTTATTTGTTCAAAACTGAAGATGTGAGGAAATATTTGAAGTTTCCATTTACTGTTCAACAGTTTGTTTATTTTCTTTTCTTTTCCAAAAGAATGTGGACATCAGAGCTCATATATGTCCAAATAACAGCTCTAAGTAATGGAGCCTGGAGTCAGAAAGATGATAATAGAGTCTTTTGAGCTTCTTGGATCTTTAGGCATCCTTAGGCAGATGTTTGTGTTGCATGCTCTCTTTTATATCATACAGGTTTCAGAATTGCTGTAGCCATGGCTGCCTATCAAACACAAGAGGTGTTAGAGAAACCAAGATTTAGCCAGAATAGGACATTCCAGTTCTATGTGTGGTCTTTCTGGGGAGGAAAGCCAGTGCAGACTTTCTCAAGTATTTGACATGATGTACAACATAGTCTGATGGAGCCTACAAACCCAATTTTTCCTATTATTGCTTATTTTCTCCATTGTGTATAAAGGCAATTTGAACAAAAGCTCTTAGCCAAACACTGTGGTTAAAGTAGGTTAGGAAAATATTACAGCTGAAGCCTTGTACCACAATATTGTTCATGCAGGATCTCCCCTCCTTTGTCACACAGTACCTTCCTTATTGTTACCCATTTATATTTTGGAATATCTAAAGGTTACTTGTTTCTACAGCTCTCTTGGAAGGTTGCTTAGAATGGCATTATCCATTACTCCTTGTCCCTATTTTCCATCAAGGCATATGTTTATGCAATATGTTCTTGAGCACCATCTACTGGCACTGTTTCCACATCTGAAATACATAAACTCCTAAAGCAAGCTGATAGTATTTCCTCTGGACTCAGTAATCTGGTGTTCAGCCACCTTGGTGCAACAGAGTAATGTGGTATTTATGCAAGTGATCTGGTCTGATACTGAAAAGAATGCTAATCCTAGCTGGAGAAAAAGAAGAGATAGTATTTCTTAATATATAACTGTTACAATGAGGGAAAAGCTTACAATTAGCATCTCTTTATTCATCTCCTGAAATGAAGTAGAATTCATCTTCTATTTAAGGCTACCTGTGTAGCCGAAAGGAACTGCAATTTAAAGGTCATATTATTAAGGACACCTAGAGTTTCATTTCAAATAGGTATAGTTTAGTTCAGGGAAATAAATATTAAATACTTTTCCAACTGTGAAGGAAATTATTATGCCAGCTTTATAGCAAGAGAAGTGATATGCCTGTAAAAAATGCTGATCTTAACCTGTTGACAAGTCTGGTTAAAATGTGCTTTTAGTATAACAGTCAGTGTTGCCCCAGAAGACCTCTGCTTGTAATTTATTCATTCTTATTTCAGAAAGGGAGGGAGTCTATGTTGAGAAAGGAATAATACACTTTTAAAAATTCTGTCTCAAAGCTGCTAGCAAGAGCTTTGATTTATTAAAACTGAAATAAATTCAAGCACCTAATTTTGGTGTCCTCAGCAGTTGTATGAGTTGTTACTCCCATTTTAGATGCTTGTAACATTGAAACTATGCTGGCTATTTTCTCATCCCTACGGCTCTGTTCTCACACTGGAAGTGTGAAACTACAAATCCAGAATGACAAATTATTTGTGATTAAATTTTTTGATAACTCTCCCTGCCATATTTTTACATAGTTAAGTAAAATATACAGCCCATTGCTAAAAAAATGCTGAAGATCTGTGGTTTAAGTGGAGGCTTCTTCATTTCTTTGGCACAATGGCATTGAATTATGAGATCATTTTTTAAATGCTGTAGTAGTGTTCTTACTGATAGTATAAGCATTTTCTTACAGGATCTAGAATGGCATATTCAAACTACTTGCTGCAGCCCTAGTGTATAGGGTATATATTATCCTGTATCTTAGGATGGAACCAAAACTCCATCTCTCTCAGTATATAACAGGAAATTTCTAGAGTGAAAACAGGGTATGAATGAAATTATACAGCTTAAGAGTTTTCAAGAACTGGAAGTCCAAGCAAGAAAATGTCAGGTGCAAATAAGCCCACCCCTAGAGAAAAAAACCCTGTATGTTTTCGAAGAGAAAATCAGGATGACTTCTCAAACTTACTCAGGTACAGCTCTCTACAGAGGGTACACAGCCACTGGAATGTGGCAGACATTCATTGGCACTTGATGGAAGACTAATTTATCTTTAACTAGGTGTCCTGGTTGTTTGGAGGCCACTGACATCTGTGAGTCACACTGTGCAGAGCAGAACATGGATGCTTTGATTTATTTATTGTGGCTGAATATTTTCAGCAAGCTGGGAAAAACAATGTCAGAGTAATCTTTATATGCTTAACTAATTTGTAACACTGATTGATAGCCATGCAACCAGGATCTCCTAAATGTGAAATGATGTGTCTCAGTGGAGTTTTAACCTGTAAATAAAGCGAAAAGCAATTAATGAATTAAATTTGCATTCCGTCCTGAGAGAGTGAATCAGGTTTGTTAAATTCCATGTGTATATTCCTGTTCAAATGCAGATCAAAACAGGCCAGCTTACATTGTTCAAGACTCTATTGTTTCCTGTGTTTTTTATATCATGTTTAGGAAAAAAGAAGTAGTCCAATCCTCAAATATTTAAAGGAACATTGGAGGACATTTATATGGAGTCATATATAATAGTCATATGTTTCTGTCAATTATTTCCTAGTGATAGTCTTAAGATATTTATTTTTGTTTGTTGTCAGAGAACTAGAATATTTATTCTCTGTGAAAACTTCCAGGTTTATACCAATAACATCCTTCTGAAATTTTACAAAATGCTTCCCAAACAAAAAAAAAAAAAGCGTATTTTATTTCAATTGTGACTGCTAATAAATTTTTGTCTTCTGTGGTGGATGTCTTATTGTCCCATGACTTAACAAATAATCCCTGACTTCTGGGTTTAGATCTGCTGTGAATGTTAGTAACTCTTGGAGGCAAAGCACTTACTGAACATTATTCAGCATCACTTCATATCACAAGCATAAATTTTATTACTATAATTACCCTTAACATTTCCTTAGTTGTTTAGTTTTGGTCTGAAATAGATTGAGGATGTTTAAAGAGCCAGTGACAATAGCAAAAAGACCAAAGAACCTTTTATTGTTTCTCTCCTGCTAGTTACTGCCTCTCATTTCATAAGCATTATCTGAAGAATGCCTGGAGTTGGGTTTAGTGGTCCTGACATATCAAGAGAGAAGTGAAAAATGTGTATCATTGTCAGACATGCTCTGGCTGCACTGGGACCACAATAAAGATCACATAGTTATGCAGACATGTTTATATTCAAACAAATGGAAACTGAGTAAAAAGCCTGCCTCCAGGTCAGAGACCAAATTCAGTTTTTCATGCAGGGACTCCATTGTGAGAAAACTGGAAATGCACATAAAGCAGCAGGTTTGTTTTATTTGTAACTATTTCTCTGTTCTTGGTAAAACTCACTTTTAGCATGAGTACAGCTCAACCCTTGCTGATGAAAGTAGTGATCAACACAGCCACTATTTTCATCATCATGATTTGATCTGTACTCTTCCTATTAATGAACATCATCCCTAATGATGTTCCCTCCTGTTACTTTTTACAAGGACATGTAGCGATAACACATGGAATTGTGGTTTTAAACAAAAGAGGGTAGGTTTATATTAGATATGAGGATGAAATACCTTTTACCTAAGGTAAGGGTGGTGAGACACTGGAACAGATTTTTCAGAGAAGATGTGGATGCCCCATCCTTGGAAGCATTCAAGGCCAGATTGAATGGAGCTTTGAGCAACCCAGTCTGGTGGAAGGTGTCCCTGGCCATGACACAGATGTTAAAACTAGATAATGCAACCATTCAACCCAAATAATTTTGTGATTCTTCAGTTTGATGGGGTTTCTGGCAGGCTGCCCCTCTCAAGACACTGCAGCAACTGTTATGGCAGCAGGCCAAATGTTCTTTGTATTTTGCATCTGATGCAATAGGTTGGGAGATATTAAGTGATTTGCAAAGGATCTCTTTCAGCTCATGGGACGAGAGAGTTTCTCAATAACTGATTGCAGAGTCTGGTGAGAGTCTCTAGGAGAGGGACTGAAGCATAACTGATATATTCACAGAATGAAGTGAGAGGAAAAATACTCAGCTTCATTTCTTTTCAAGTGTCATGTTTACCTGTTTCCTAGAGATTTGTGACTGGCACTAACAATTTCTTGAGGCAGCTGTCTGCTTGTAAAGGTTTTAGAAGGGGTTTCCACTGTCCCTAACATTGTTTAAAATTCAGACCCAATAAAGCAGAAAGACAGCCTGAATAAGAGAGAGGTTCAGCATGGGTTAGGAATACCTGCTCTTTGTGTGCTGAAGGAGATGGTGTCAGTGGGTCCACGTTCCTCCTCAAACTCTCCTAGAGCACCCATGGGAGATGTGGGAGACAGTTTCCTTCATGACACAGTCACTGATGGCTGATGTGCTTTTTAGGATTAAAGGCTCATCTGCCCAGGCACAAAGGGGCAGAGGCACAGTGCCATTTGGGGGAAACCCAATAACCCAGTCAGGGACACAGGCTCCTGCCCTGGTTACCCCAGGCCATGTTTGGCGGCCATCACACACTGGGGGTGAGACCCACCACTGAGAGCCCTTGGGAGGGGCTTCCTGAGCACCTACAGACTGGGAGTCACTCGTTAAGGCTCAGGAGACTCATTAAGGGATGTTTAAGATGTCATAAGACTCATTATGGGGTGTTTAGGGAAGAATCAAATGAAAATAAGAAAGTATGGGAAGAGCTGAGTGTGGAAAAAAAAAGTTTGGCTGTAAACAGCTGGCAGGTCAATACACTTGTCTGGCCATGCCTTCTGCCTGGTGTCTGCAGTCAGTCCTGGATTCTCTCTAAAATCCATTCTTACCTCTCTTACTCAGAAGAGTGTGAGGCATTCTGTGTGCATTTGTGGGGGTGAGGATGTGTATGGGGGGTTGGGTGCAGCCTGAGAGGACCAGGCTCATACCAGCAGTGTATCAGAACCTGAAGTGACCGGGAAGTATCTACTTTGTGGGCCAGCCTGTTGTTGTGTATGACCCTGTCTCTGGGAAAGACAATTGGAGGAGCTGGATGCCAGAGGGACCAGGGCATCCTGTCTGACTGACAAGGAGATCATGGGGTCTGGGATGTTGACTAAGAGACACTTCTGCATATGTCTGTGTCTGTGTGTGTGTGTGTACATGCATGTCATTGTGGGAGCCCGTGGCTGAGGACCCAGGGCAGCTTCTGGATGACCTGTGTGTCTAAGCCTGATCAGACACAGTGCATGTGTGGTCTGCACTAGTGGCTGCAGCCTCTGAACTCAGGAGCTGGTCTGTCCAGATGTCAGCAACTGGGAATACTGGGATCCACAGGCAGCTACTGGACAGATAGTGTTAGCGCAGTTGCTGGAGGATCCACAACTGTGTTGTGTGTGTGTTTAAGTGTCTGTGCCTCTGGGCAAGACAACCTTAGCCATACTACTGGCTGGAACTGGATATTTGGAGCTGGGTATTTGGAACTGCAGCTGCCCAATCCCTGTCAGGGTCCTGGATTTGGCAACCCCTAACAGTATCTGCACGAATGGATAATCACAAATGAGAAGCAGCACTGTCAGGAAAGGGATGTGGAATTCTGAGTACATCCACCACTTTTTGCCATGAAATAACAAGACACCCTCAGCCCTAGCAATTAATTGCACCTAGAGAACATAGAGGTACGTGAACAAATCCTTAGAGACATGTCTTCATGCCAGCTAATGAAAATTCTGCATAGTAGCCCCTTTAGAGAAACAGACCTTGGGTTTGAGTTCAGCTGCTCACCTTATCTATCTGTGAGAGACATCATACACTTTTCAAATCTTGTTGAAGCTACAGAAATAATAGCTTTTATCCTATCTGTATAGATGCAATCTCTTTATTCCCTTTACATTGTATACAGAAGGTGATGTAAACCAATTGTCTGAAAAACGTATGGCAATTAGTCTGACTGCTACCTGGGAGAGATCTATACACACAGTGTAATGAAGGTTCACAGTAAAATTACTGATTATTTCTTTTATTGCACTATGAAAGAGACAGGCCAGCACTTAATCTGTGAAGATTTTGATTTTATGACATTTGTGAGGTGCTAGTATGTTGTGAAGGCTATATGTGGAGACAAAAGCACATTGAAAGGATTTCTTTTTGCTTTTTCAAAGGAACTTCACCTAACAATTCTATACAGTGTGCAGCTTGTGTAGATGGAGGAAAATCAAAAATTCAAGGCATTCCCATATGGTACAAAAAAATGTACATTCTTACTACTTTGTGCCTTGCCAAGGCAATTACACACCATGAATTGAGTTTCAAGGTTGGTCACCTGCAATTCTATCAGAAACGTTGTGGTATTTGTCATCTATTTTTTAAACCAAGTCCTACAGTCTAATAATTATATGTGAATCTCTGGTTTGATTTTGAAACATATGTCTTTTTGTTCAGCAGACCGTAGCAAAAAGTCTGAGCAGTCAATCTCATTTTGGAACAGCACATACTCATTTAAGGGAAAGACTCCAAACTTACCAGTAGTTCTGCCTTTAAGCACTGTGGTTTGAAGGATAAATCATATTTATAAATAAAACCCCAAACCACCATCACCACCAAACCACAAACAAAATCCCCTCACATTATCTTATTATTCACTTCACAATAGCAAGTTTTGCATACACCAGGGAGTCCATGGAGTATTTGCATAGGCCAAAGTTCACTAACAGAGTCATGTTTTGACTGTAATAGGATATAGCAGACTATGACATGTACATCTCATGACTTCATGAAATAAGTCTTGAAATATTTGCTGTTCACAGAGTGGCAGCTAACTGCAGAACCCAACCAAGCAGTTCAGAGGTGGTGAAAATGTGTTGCTTTGTCCACTGAAATTGAGCACAAGAGCTGTTCTTGAATAAAAATATGGAAATTAATAATTCCTCTATCCACTAGACATAAAATAATGGCCTGAACTTTAAGAAAAGGGATATTTAACTTGTAGACAGACACTATGTAAAGATACGAATACAGCACCTCAAATTCTTTTTTTTTCTGCTCTTCTATTGAAGAAGCCCCACATCAGAAGACATGGACCAGAAGTGTGACACCTCCTCAGGCCCCCTGATTCAGACTAGCTGCTTGGTTCAAACTACCTTCTACAAGTGCTTGACTTTACACCATGAGTTTTTAGGAAGTGCTTAACCCACCTATAATCTCTCTCTCTCCTCCGGTGTAAGTTGCACTGATAAATTGAAGTAAAGAGTTTTGGCTGATAAGTCCCAGAAGATTTAATTGTTGGAAATGTACCAGACCCAAAAAAAGGCATTATTAGAGTTTCTGCATTAACCTAAGAGTTCTCACCTGTGTCCATCAGTCTGTACTGCTACAAGTCTGTCCTAACTGATAACACCGTCAACTGCTGTGAGTAATCAGCCCAGGCTCTGAGACTTTTAATAATTACATTAATGGTATCAGCAGCTCCAGACAGACACATTCAGGCTGTGTTTTCAGGCTTTGCTTTGCTACACGGAAAAGCAGAAATTTTCTTTCTGTAGCAAAAGACTGCTGACACTAATCCTATCCTGCTGCTGTGAGAGCTTGGGCTTGCAAATCTGGCTCTGAGGATGGACCTCCATGAATTTGTGCACTCAACACAAACTTGAGTCCCTCATGCACATGGCCTTTCCTCAGACTCTCCCAGAACCAGGGTCTTGCCTGCACATTTTCAGTACAGTGCTGCAGTAGCCATTCCTCTATAGCATGTTCAAATGCCATTACACCTCTTAATCTGGTGATTGAGGGTTGGTGAAAGAAGGGGGTGTTCATTGCCCTGTATTGCTCCTGAGCCCTGCAACTTCTTCAGGGATTTCTCACTAGAAGGAACCCAAGGGACATCCTCCAGATGCCACATAATTCTGTGCATCCTTGTTGTTGTATAACTTGGCATGCTAGATCCATCACGTCCTTTATTGCACGCCTCGTTGCACAGCCACATCCTCAGAAAGTGAGGAAAATTGAGAACTGGTAAATATTTCACAGTTTTATGCTGACAGTGAGACACAAAAGCAGCCTCCAACACCCTTCTCAACATGTAAGAGTGCCCTTCACTACTGGTGTGAAAAAATACATACAGAAATACCGAAGATGGCATTTTATTCTTTTAGGCAGCCTTCAGAAATCCAAATGCAATGATTTTTTTAAACTTCAAAGTGACTCTAATTCTTATAAGACACATGTAGAAAGAAGAGCTACAAAAATATTGTCTTCAATATAAGTCATCAGTTTTTCAGCTACAGTACACTCATGGTTTTTTATTTCAAATATATGTGAGAAAATATTTGTGGTCTGCTTCCTGACAAGTGGCCTTTTCCCTGTTTGAACCAAAATGTTGTGTGCATTGGAGGATGGGAAGGGGAATCGATGGCTTGATTAAAATTTTAATTATTATAGAAATCATTGTGTTTGTACATGCTTCTTCATGCCCCACCCTTGGGCATTATTTGTTCTTCTTTAAAAGTACTCTGCAAATGCAGCTTTGGGGATTCATCATATTTTTATGGCAGCTCTTTAAGCAACTCTACAATTATTACATTCTGGTGTGTGAGAGATTCAGTATTATCTCTTAGGCTTTTACGATCTTGTTCCCCAATCAGTGCTTTTGTGTAACAAGCTAGTGAAATTAGAAGTATGATTAGAAAAATGTGACTACATTATCTTAAACTTATACACACTTTTGTATTGCTTCAGCTTTTTAGGTCCCGAGGGAACTGACAGCGATTAGGATCTATTTCTTGTGAGGGTACTGTTGGGAATAAGGCTGGTTTGAATAAGTGAATCAGCCTTATTATGACAGAAGTTCCAATAGAGATGTGCATTAGAGTATATTGAATTCCACTTTTGAAACCACAGGAAACCTTTGCATAAGCTCTCACACATTTCNAAAAAAAAAAAAAGTGAAAGTTAAAAATCCTTCCTATATCTCTTTTTATTCTAATACCTTGCAGATAGCATCACATAGTCAAAACAATGTTTTTTTCTTTGTGAGTGTAACTAGGACTGGTATAAACCTTAAGCAACATGGTTATTCTCTTGTAAACACCCAAACCTACATGTAAAAATAGTCTTTTTTTGCAAGGCCACAAAAAATACAGTTTTTCTTACTGCGGACTAACGTAAAATAAATTAAAAATCCAAAATCAAACCCAAATAAAAAATGGCACAAAAGAAGCAGGATACAAATTTTACTCTGCCTGTTTTTCTGTTACAAGCAGGCCAGGCATCAGGAGACCACAAACAGGGCCATATCCACATGTTTGCATAACATGGTTCACATATTTTTAAAATATTGGTATTATTTTAGTGAGCATAAATTAACTTTAGCACACATAAAGAAAGAGCAGGAAAAGGAAAAAAGAAAGACAAAAAAAGGACAAAAAACCAAAACCAACCAACAACCAAACAAAAACAACAAAACCAAAAAATCAAATCAAAAAACCCTAAAAAAAAAAAAACAACCTACTAGAAGCAGTATTCCTAAAGGGTCCAAAGAGAAAGACTGCTGGAATTATATATTATATTATATTATATTATATTATATTTGGCTGCTGGAGCCAAATAGTTTAGAAAGGACTGAGCACACCCTGGCACAGACATCAAGTAAAAAATGGAGACTCTATGGAGAAAAAAGGCTCATATTGCAACAAAAGGTCCACCTAACCTAACCTTCTGGCTTGACTGGGTATAATATGGTGTCAGAAAACAACATAATAATGAAGGTAGGAAAAGAACAATCCCACTGCTGGCACACCTTGCAGCAAGCAGCATTCTATCACCAGTATATCTTTATCATGATGTTTAACATCCACCAGTATATATAATGATGTAAATTATGTAAATATCTTCCATGTAGCTCTGAAATCTCTTTCCAAAACTAATTATCCCTTTTGCCCTCACAACATCCCAGAGCAGCCAGTTTTATAATGTATTTATTATCTCCTTCTCCATGCTGCAAATGATTTCATTAACTTTCTCATATTCTTCCTCAACTGCCTTTTTTTCTGAACTGAAGTAGTGATACCTTTTTTTTGTTGTGTGTGTAAGATGTTTGCACCTCCACTCACAGTGTTCTTTTCCTTCCTGAGTTATGCCATATTCACCTAAAGTTGTAAGGGCCAGAACTGCAGCATTAAAAAGGCATCTAACATTTAGTCCAGTATTGACTTGGTGATTTGTACTGCCTTGGTGATTTACACTTTCTAAATAAATTGCCAGCTAGGATCAAGGAAATGAAAGATGACTGTTTAGATATTTGAGGAAATGACTGCTGAAGAAGAAGGAGGGATGAGTAATCAGATGTGGCACATGGTGTATAATAACAAGGGAAAACAGTGGTTCTTCTCCTTGTTCAATTATGAACATGCAAAGCACTTCATCAGACCCTAAAATGTAATTTAACAGTTCATTTTATAACCTTTTACTCTATATTTTATGGATATTTAAAAATAATTACTAACTCAGAAATAAATTTCTAAACAAGTAAACTTGAACAATGTGTTGAAGATCATGAGATAGTTCGCATAGAAGGAAAGAACTGATACACTGAAGATACTTTTAATGAGATGTTCACAGTACTACTCTTGCTCAGTTGTCAACATCTAGATGAACTCCTTCAATTCTGAGCTTTTGGGGCCAGTTCTGTTTAATACCTTTACTGATGGTCTGGATAAGCGGATTAGGTGCACTGTCAGTAAGGTCACAGATGACACCAAGCTGGGCAGGAGTCTTGGTCTGCTGGAGGGCAGGGAGGCTTTGCAGAGGGATCTGACAGGCTGGATTAATGGGCCAAGGCCAGTTGTATGCAGTTCAATAAGGCCAAGTGACTGGTCCTGCCCTTCAGTCACAATAACCCCAGGCAGTGTTACAGGCTGGGGGCAGAGCCACTGGAAAGTGTTCCAGACGAAAAGGACTCGGGGTTTCTGGCTGGCATCCAGCTGAAATTGAGCTAGTGTGTGGCCAGGTGGACAAGAAGGTCAGTAGCATCCAGGCTTATATAAAAAACAGTGTGGCCAGCAGGACCAGGGCAGTGGTTGTCTCCATTAACTGGTGAGGACACACCATAAATCCAGTGTCCATTTCTAGGTCCCTCAGTACAAGAACAACATTGGGGTGCTAGAGTGTGTCCAGAGAACAGCAACAAAGCTGGTGTAGGGTCTGGAGAGTAAATCCTGTGAGGAGTGGCTCCTGAGGGATCTGGGGTTGTTTTGCTTGGAGAAAAGGAGGCTCCAGGGAGGCCTTATCACTCTTTGTAACCACCTGAAAGAAAAGTGGAGAGAGCAGGGAGTTGGCCACTTCTACCAGGCAGCAAGGACAAGAGGACACAGCCTCAAGCTGCACCATGGAAGGCTCAGGTTAGATGTAAGGAAGAATTTCTTCATGGAAAGGATTGTCAAGAATTCAATGGACTGCCCAGGGTGTTCAAATGGGTTCTGGATGTGGCCCTTTGCACTGGGACCGAGTTGACAAAGTGGTGATCGGTCAAAGGTTAAACTCTGCTCTTAGAGGTCTTATCCAATGTAAATGATTCTATGGTTCTATGACTCAAATATACTGTAAGAAGAAAAAAGGGATACTCTACAACAACACAAGCTATGTGTTTTGATATGACTGATATATACTGCACCATATATTTTTAATTTTCAGTAGTGTGTAACATTTTGTGTGTGATCTGTGCACTCACAAGTTCAAGCACACTTGTTCAAAGAATCAGTCATGAATATTTCATATTCTTGTGCAGTTCCTTTTCCACAACATATGATGTCTTTTTTTTTTTCTTTTTTTTTTTCCCTTTCTTTTTAATGGAAAGACATCAGTATAATTATACCATGCTGAACTCCTTCATTTATACTTTCATGTGTTCTATGGATACTTAATGATTTCTGAAGAGTTTTCTGTAATTTTAAGGAACTCTGTTAGAGCACACAAAAACTTATATAGAAAAGGAAATTAGGCAGTTTATCTGTTCTTTAAATATTCTTATGTCCACAAATGGTGTTCTTTTTCTGGGCTGCCACTGCAAAGTGCTGTCTCTGTATGAACAAAGGCCATGTATATGAAATTACGTGAATTTGCTCTCCTGCAGCTGTCTGGGGTAATGGGATTAGCTGAGAATCATTTTGCTATATGTGTTTATTTATTACCTACCTTTTTTTTCCCTAAGCTCTTTCTTTTTTTCCTTAAGTTTCAATCCTACCTCCTTTTAAAAACATTCTACTCCAAGATATCTGTATTTCTCTTAGAGTGTTCTTAACACTTGCATCAAAGAGCTTATTAAATTCATAGAGGAAAGAAAATACAGTTACATAAAAACATGTGAGCATAATAAAAAAAGCAGATGTTTTAATATGTATCTCATAAAAGCGGGTCTATTGAGAGGGGGATGAAGGAGGAATGAGTGGAATCAGTGCATCAGCCCTGGGGGGAAAAAAGTGGACTAAATTAAAAAGGCAATTAAGAAATGCTGAACCTCCATCGTGTCAATGAGCTTCTATGCTAGATAAAAAAGTGTGATGAAGAACAACTCACTCATGCCTATTGTTTTAGAACAATGAAGTGTGTGCTGCTTGTTATGCTGCTGTTCTAGGCATATCTCATAATATTTCCATTATTGAGCATAAATGCAGCAAACATGAAGGATAGACAAGGCGTTTTTGGCACAAGGACAAAGAACATTTTGCTTCAGCTAGTAACAAATTGCTTTCATTAAGAACAAATGATCTTGGAGCAGTTTTCTGCTGTATGGTCTCCACAAGGTGTCAAGCACAAATGGTAACCCAGTGTTTCCTCTAAACAATGGAATAAACGAAAGATGGAGGCAAGTATGTGGCTTGCTTTAGGACATGTTTAGTCTTTCTGTGACTGGGCAAAAGAGCTTGCAGTCTCCATTCTAAAAATAACTATGATTGGGCTCTTACTTTTACGCTAACTAGTTTGGACTTGAATTAAGACTGACCATATTAACGGTTAACATAATTAAAATGGTGATTTATTCAGGATACAGCACCATTTAGCAGTATCCTGGTTCCCTTTCTTAATGTTCTTTAAATGATAACTTTAGTGATTTTATAGAGATGTTGTACAGCAGCACTTGGCTGTCCTGAGGTAAAATTTATGTCAGCATTCCTCATCAATCTATATTTTCAAGAGTGGGTAGTGTAGCTTGATACTTTTTAAAAACACATTGCTTTCCCCTCATCATGAAAGAAGCATTCAACTAATACGCAAACACAGTTTCTGGTTAATAGGTTTGTACTGAGCAGCTTTGGAATGTTTCAATTTAGAAATTTGGTATTTAAGCTTTGAAAAATTGTTTCTGATCATGTGTTCCATCCTCTGTTTAGAATAATATTTAGTGAAGTATATTACCACATTACTTCTTGACTATGGATTTGTAATCTTTATTTTGAAAGTTCAATATCTTGGCTGTATAAGATCACTTTATGTTTCAATTCCAGATGCAAATGTCTGATAAATCTAATAAAAATTGGGCAGTCAAGGGTATTTAAAATTCTCATTGGTTCTGCAGCACAGGCCTAATACAAACATTGGAAGAAAAAAGATGGAAAAGTCAGGCAGCCGGCTGGCTCAGCAGCATCAAAGACTGCCTATTCCCCTTCTGCTAACACCAGAACTGTAGAGCACATTAGGAAGGACAGAGATGATATGTTATGCACCAAAGTGTGCCTTCTGTGCTTCCACTCACAACATCACTGATGTATATTGAATAGCCTAGGGTTAAATCTGATGTTTTTTTCAAGTGAATATTACCCTTATATTTATTGTTTCCCACATAGCATATTTCATAATTGCATTATTAATGACCCAGGGAAAACCAAAAATAATCAATCTCCTTGTCAGGCAAAAAGGAAGCAGAGCACTTATCTTTATGAAGAGTTAGGAAAAGTATTCTAAAAGGTCATAATAAATTCAAAGACCATTGCAAAGGCCATTTAAAAGAAAGGAAGGTAGCCCTTTCTGTTGGAAAGGTAAAAGCTGAATCTCTTGTAAACATAGAGCTTCACAGAAATTTATAAAACAATACAATGTTAGGCACAAAGGCCAGAACATGTAAATGGGAATAATATTTGAACCCCAAGGAGTTTTCAAAGATAGCCCAATGGTTCTAGATGCTGTGAAAAGACACTGAAGGCCATACACTTGTAAGATAACAAGAACTGGTTATCATAAATTAAAACATAATAAAACCCACTGGAGATCAATTATTATGTTATTTTCTAAGCTTCTGGAGAATAAGCTTTCACTATATTTTATGTTGAACTACTGGTGGAAGTCTGAGAAAGTCAGAGAGAAAGTCCCAACCTGGACATACCAAAAGCATTGACAATCATTCTGCAAGCTGAACTTGAAATAAAAGGGCACATTGTTTTGGAAAAAAAGGAGAACATTTCTTTCAATTTGTTTTCACTAAGGAAGAGCTGGGAAGTGTCCAGGATTATGTAACAGCTTGACATGAATTGTGATGTCTGTGTGTGGCATGGAAACCTGAGGACAGGTAGCTGCCAGCAAACAGCTTTGGAATTGCAGCTGGGTTTTGTGAGGCCACCTAATATCTCAGAGCACAGAGTCAGCAATCAGCCAGCACGGCTGGGATTATGTTCCTTGGGGATAAAGGAGTCTTTGAAGTCATCAAAATAAATGCCTGTCTCTCATCTGATAGTGCCTTAGGAGAATAGAGTGGCTGAAAAACTGGGGAGATGTTTCTTTTTCCTGCAGGTGTCTGGAGCAGAAGAGTTTCCAGCATTGCTGGTTGCCATGCTAAAGGCTGGAGAAATATTGATGTACTTCAACAGGAGGACAAGAGGACCAAAAAACAAACTGTGGGTTAAAGTAAACTTTTGGGGCTGACAGAAAAGTCAGATAACAAGGGCTGTGGGACATGGGATGTTGGCTCAAGGATGGGTTGATCGTTCAGAAGATGAGCCTGAACTATGGCAGTGAAAATACAAAGCAGTATTCAAAAGCTGAAACAAAACATATACAAGTTCCCCTTCTGAAATGCAAGCCAGCCAACCTGTTAGGTGTTGATCTCCAAGACAGGGCTTTCTACGGATACAGTTTCATTTGTGTGATTTGTGCTGCTTTGCTAAATAAACAATAATTGTTTTTAAAATGCTACAGAAAATCTATCATGTATATCTGAAGGAATGCCCACCAAAATACCCATAGTACTGAAGCTGTGAAAAGGTTTTGTATTTTTGGTGGTATTAAAAATAAAACAAAAACAAACTAACTAACTAACAAAAAAAATACACCCAAAAACAAACAACAAAAACCACTTCAGAATCTAGGGATTATTGAATTTATTTCAGCCAGTGATAGCTGTGCTGTGAAGTCAAGCACTCTGTGCTACCTTGATGATACACCTGAAATAGAGGTGATGCCTGGAATCTACCTGGGCTTTGTAAACCAAAAAGACAGAATTCTGTACTAGGATAAAATCCCAACCTCCTGCTAACTTTCCAGTGAAGAGGAGTTTGGCCTTTGTCCCAGGTTTTTAGTAGAGGGGGACATTCATTTTTCTTTCTAGTCCATCCAAGTATTTCCTGCTGCCAAAGACTGTCATTTCTGTTAAACAAAATCACTTCATGAGAACTGACCTCAATTCATTTACTCAGAACATTAGCTTCTAAAAAATGGAAAAATAATTGGAATATCTTCCCCTTGTAGCATTCCATGCCCTAAACAGTAATTTCTGGCATTAAGGGCTGATAACAGATAACAGTATCAGTCCATTACTGTCCTAGTAAAACAGAAATCTAAGAAACTAGAAAGTAACTGATATTGACTTTCTATTAGTGATGACTGGATGACTGAAGAAAACTATTTGTTTAGATCATTTATTTATCAGAAATACATGATCAATGAATTGGAAATTTACAAAATATTTTTCAGGTGTCATGGTAGGGCCAGGTGTCATTTACACACAAGGTAATAATATTTCACTGCATTTCTTCCTAGCTAAAAAAAGATTTGTACAACTCTTGGAATATCTTTAATCAGTCGTCTATTAAACACTATTTCATCTTAGAGTGTGAACATTCTAGAAAGAACCCCACTGAGAATGAAGGATGATAATGCTCCCCTGGACTGCTTAGGAAACTATGCATCAAACACTTGGAAAAATTCAAAACATAATTCCTGAGGTACTGATCTGGATTCTTACAGTCGGCACCGCTGGATTTTTCTTCCTATGCCTCTTAGACTTTTGTATTTGGCTGCCCTGTAAATTTCGTCTAGGCTTTCTAGATTTAGAATCACAAAATCATTAAGGCTAGAAAATATCTCCCAGATCACCAAGTCCAATCTTTGACTGAACATCATTTCAGCATAGCACTAAGTGCCAGGTCCAGTCATTTCTTGAGCACTTCCAGAGATGGTGACTCCAGCATTTCCCTGGGTAGCCCATTTCAGTGCTTGACAATACTTTCAGTACATTTGCCCTCCTCATCCAGATCATTGCTAAAGATATTAACCAGTAAAATGTTCATGTTTATGGTAAGGACTTCTGGACTTCTCTTTCAAAACAGAGAGTTGAAGATGTGCATGGTGGTTTGTTACACAAGTTGAATTGTACTGAACTTGCTGTTGAACTGTACTGAACCTGCTGAACATTTGAAATACAAAGCTATGAATCCAAAACAGGAATGATGTTTCAATATTTGTTTTGTTCAGAAAATCAAGAGTAGCAACCTAAACTGCCCCTTTTAACTAACTGGTTAGCAAAACGTGTAAAAAAGGTTGAACTGTGTCAATCACTCTCACTGTGCCTATAATGCAACATGATTTTTTTTGTAACATAAACACTGATTGTAGAGTTTGAGAAGAAAGCATGTAAGAGTATAATTGTGTCTGTGTTATTTTTCCAGAAAATATAGCAAGGTATTTCAACTAATCCTGTAAATATTTAAGGTACTTGTTTGGAATGCTGTCATCCTATGATTCTTGGGAGGCAAAATGAAATACAGGTATGAGAGAGATTATATCAAAAGCACAGAATTATCATACTAATGCACAATAACTCATATGTGGAAGGCAAGATCAATGCCTGATAAACTTGATTATTATCATAAGCTTCAAGTGAAACATGGCACAGTCTGAAATAAGAGAATTCAGATACCAGTCAGAAGAAGGAAGCTTAAGCTTGTAAGGTTTTCTGTGCTTCTGCCTCAAATATGACAAACCACAAAAAAAATCAATTGCTAGGTTTTCAAGAATTCTAAAAGACTTCTCATTTCAAAGTAAAGAAGAATCAGTGAAAACAGACGTCAGAGAGCATTCTACCTTGCCTAGGCAGCAAAGATGAACAATGTTCACCAAAAAATAAGTGGACCTCCAACTCCCAAATCTGTTTGTGGGCACACATGAGAAGTACAATCTTGACACAGGCCAAAGGCACTGGTTTTCCCCTCCAACACGATAGCAACATTTTGTATTAAGGAAGAAGTTAGTTCAGAAAATTCTTAGAGTGTGACAGTTCAGATTTCTCTTAATAAAATGGTTTCACTATAAATATGTCAAGGATAAATAGGAATCACAGAAAAGTAAGTAAACTAAGAATTTTATTGGTTATTAAATGGCATGTAGAAAGCACCTTTATCAAAGCTTATATAAATTTGTTCTTTTGCCGATGTCAAAATCCTAAATTTTGTGATGTAATTATATCCCCAATTCCATTTCAGGCAATCATTTCTTTTAACTAAATTACAGCAATTGAAAAATTATAATATTAAAGAAAACAATGTCTGTGACACCGCTTTTCTCCAAACTCCAATTTAAAATTTTACAGGAACAAGAGGTGGAATAATAGAACTGGAAGGCTTTTAACAGTATAGCAGTGATTAAATGAAGAATTTGCCCTGCATATTTGAATAAAATATTAATAAACTGGACTGAAAGTGTTTCTTCATATAATGTCAGCTTAGTTCTACACAAAACACCTATTTCTGAGACTATTTGACTTAATAGAAATACAAACTTAGCAGCCAGAGAAAAACTGAAGTGTTTTCTCATCATGTGATAGGTACGCAAACATAGCTGTACAGTGCAATTGATGAACTACTGCTGCTGAATCCATCTGTTTATGCTCTACCAAGGGCACCTTTTTGTGTCTGTCTGGTGCCTCCTTGAAGGACTCCCACGGGTGTACACAATCCTCTCTGTAAGCTGTGCAACACAGGTTATGGCACATCTACTGCTGCAGTTTACCTGCCAGTGAGAGCAATTCTCACTTGAAAACTGCTGAACTCAGATAGCAAAGCTCCTGTGCCCATGTGCAAAGATTATACAACATTAGGTGGAGCAGGATAAATGTACCTCCAGCATCGCTTTGTCAAAAGCTGTGCTAATAGCTTGTCACAGAGAAAAGCACTGCACAAGGACTGTGATTATCTGAGATGTAGATGCAGCACAGCTGCTATTAGAGCAGGTAGGAGTGCTACCTGTGTGCTGTGTAAATATGAAAAGCCATTTTTTATTATCCAGCAGATTTCCTCTACCATCAGATTTACCTTGGAAGAGGGATAGATAAACATGGACCTTCACATGACAAAAAGTTAACAAAAGGAATGCTTGTTTTTTGTTCAAAAATCCTGTGGTTGGTTCTGCCTGCAGGTTATTAGCAGACTTCAAACTCTGGACTGCTTCTTTATCAGACTGATTTCATGGTGTGGTCACACTGGACTGTGTGACAGATACAAGGTACAATTTGCTCAGGCATTTTCTGTAATCTTCTGTATTCTTTCTAAAAGTCTCTAAAACTAGTGTTTATTATTAATTGAAGCAAGTCAACTTTTAATCCAAAGACATTGTTAAGCAACAAGATATGATGTACATAAATTTGAAAAAAAATACAAAAGACCATAAATCAAATCTTCCGTTCCTAAGAGGTTAGATTCCTCTGTAGAGGTATTTCTGTTGTTTGGACTTACTTTTCAGTCAAGCAGTATTCAGTTGTCACCAGACAAGCTTTACAGTGTGTTCTGCAGAAAGGTTGAGCTGATTTTCCAGGAAAGTCTCATTCTTTCCACCCTCTCTTTGGACTGTTTCAGAGACAGCCTCTGCTATTTTCCGTCACACCACCTCTCTATTTCCAGTACTGCAGCTTTCTGCTTTCCATGTCAGTCTTGCTCTGCCTGTCCTTCTAAAACCTGGCCATTTGTCCAAAATGGAGGAGCAGTTCTCAGAGAAAGAGCAATTATCCCAAGTGGATATAATTGCACCAGAATGCTGTTGGCAACGGAGTTCAGGAAGTCACAATAAACTGTAAACAAAGCCATTAAATAATCATGCTCATCATCACAGATTGGCTTCCAGTGTACTGACAAACCTTAGATACTCATTGAATTTTACACAATTATTTAATATTCTACTTAGTATTAGTCTTGCTGTTTGGTTTTTTCATTAATATTTAACCAGAGAGTCATGGGTCTGAAATCTCAGGGTTTGCCATGACAAATATCAAGATTGGACAGAGGGGTATCCTGCTCTTGTTTCAGGTCATGTTCTAATATCTGTGAGAAATCTGGATTTTTTTTATACCATACTTTTCCCTTGTGAACAATCTTAAGTACAGTCCTACACAGCCAGACATCATAAGCTGTACCCAACTATTAATACTATCACATTTTCCTCTCTGCCCACTTGTGATGCTATAATATGGATGTTGGTCTTAATATCTTCAATAGCATACTGTAGTTTTGAAGATATTTGATCTTTCTTCCTGTGAAGCATTAAGTTCAAAACCAATCAATATACTTCTATTTAATTCCGTGGTTAGACAAGTTTAAACTAAGTTTGATTCTCTTGCCAACATTTATTTTCTGTTTTTATCATTCCATCTGTAACATTTTCTTCCTCCTTCTTCTTTCTTCTCCTCCCAGCACACATATTGGAGAATAATCAGGACCTTAGATGTACTGTAGTGGATGGCTCACTGCACAGTCAGGAATTTAATAACTCCTTCCAGTGTAATTTTGTAACTCAAAAGACTGTTTTCTCTCCAATAGGGTATTAAATAGACAGTTTGGTTTAAAAATAAATGCTGAATCTTTCCAAAGGCCATCTGATAAGACTAGTAATTCAAAAGTGAAAACAGTATAGCTATGCTTTTATGAGAAAAATACCATTGAAAATCTACTGCATTAGTTCAAGTGTATTGAACTGAAAAGTTTTCTAGAACAAACATCAACTAAAAAAATTCTTCCATTACACTTTTCCAGCAGCTTACTGCTGGCAACAAAAATGTCACTGAATGCAATTGTCCTTGGAGTTCTTAGGGTTACAAGGATATTACATCACCTAGCAACAGAAACATCTATTTAGGATACAAGTTCAAATGCGTTCTTTTAATGTGTTGTAGATCCCCCAGGATATACACAAATAAACTCCCACAGAAATCCACATAGTTTGCAAGGTGGTCTGTTTCTTTGTCCTTGATGCTTTTCATTTGGAAGACTTTGACCTTTTGCTAGCAAAACTGATAACAGTCTCCTAACTTCATGTATTTTCGTTTGTTTATTTATTGATTTTCAGGCACAAAATTTGTACTTAGAAATTTGCATACTGTTCTTTGAAGATCCTTCCATCCAACTCATTGTCTCTTCTTCAAAATGAGATTTTATTGAATTTTGGAACCTTGTATATTTAATAACTAGAGTGGGGCAAACAGGAAGCTAACTGTCTTGTAGGAAACTTCCTTTATTTTAATTTTTTTATAAAAGGTATTTAACTTCTCAGCAAGCAGAAGTTATCAATCCAGAGTGTCCTCGAACACACTGGCATGTGTTGGGTTTTCAGTCAGTACCAGTGATGACACATCACAGAATGGCCTTAAGACACTCTCAGGGTCCCTGCAATCAGGCACTTCATTCTCATCTGCCCTGTTGCCATGGATCTCGTAATTGTAGAATCAGGTCAGACTCACCAGGAATGAAGTGTCCTTCACAGGATCACTCAGAGCAATGAAATGGTTATGCAGACAAGTATTGATAAATCTGGGCTGACTCTAAATATCCATGGAAAATCTCTTTCTGGGTATTAAATGGTGAAATTCAATACTTCATCCCGTTTCATCTTAGCCATCCTTTGTAGTCTGTAGTTAGCTGTAGGTTACAGAATACCTCAATGATACATGACAAAGTTCCACTCTTCTTACACCCTCTGAGTATATGCTAGATTTTTATTAATCTCATTGAGCTGGAAAGTGTGTGTGGGGGGCAGAACAACCTGCCTTGTTCTTAACATTTTGTGACTCAGAAGTGAGTTCTGATTTTTCTGTGTGATTCTCTAAGTGTGCCTTTTCTCTTTGTGCTTTGTGCTCAGGCTTCCAGTTTGCTTCTTTACTTTAAGGACAGATCTTCAAAGAGGTTAAATACTTTTGAAAATCTTCTCATAAGCCTGTGAAATTTTAAGATCAAAGTCTTTTTCTGAAGACTAGTCTAAATTTCTTCTTACTCATTCTTAATTGATAGCCGTATGATCAAAAGCTAAAGTGTAGATAAAGCCAAAGATTGACTGAAGTGGTATTTGAAAGCCTATGCAGATGCATAATGACCCATCAAGACGTTGTGTGTGAACATGAATCCTAAATCATTCTTATCCTTCTAGGAATCCACTTGAATGTGCAATTGTAGAGTGAACAAAATTCAGTGGGCAGAAGATCCCATAATGTGGAATTGTGGCGTCTTGGGCAGCTTCTTGTGGAGCTTCTATTCAGCACAAAGAACAGAATCCAGACTAAGAAGTTCCTGTAGTTTATTCCATCATCTACACTATTTTAAAAAGTGATAGTGTATTACTTTAAAAAGTGATGAGTGTGTCTCTGGCATAACCAAGCACTTTACACTGAAGTTTGTTATAAAGGAGCAAAAGTTCTGTGGTCAGTAATTGGCAGATTTTGTCTCTCAGACATCCAAACTTTCAGTCAGTCTGGCAAGCCTGATTATTCTACCCTGCTCACGTAATGTAATAATAAAAATAACAACACTTTAAATTTCTTTTATATGGTGGATTATGATATAGTCTAGACACACACTTAGTAAATACATCAAAAAATAGGACTGGTGTTCCAAGCCAAGCACACAAATGTTACTACAGGCAAACAGAAGTCCCTTAGGGATAACTAGCTGATATATCAAGGAATTCTCAAAGACTGATTATTAATGCACTAAAGCCATATAAATTCAGTGAAACAATCAGAAGACATTAAAGAAAGGCAGCTTTATGTCTACTTTGGGCCCATTCTTCATATGATATAAGTCAAGACAACTCCCTGTCACATCATATTTTCTTGCTGTGGGATGATGGGGAAATAAGGGGCCCACTTAGCTCTTTTGTGTAGCTCATTTAAAATAACCCAGATTAATGGGGACCTGTTTTTTTTTACCCTTGTAAGGAATGATAAATACTAAGAAATATTATTGAAGCCATTCAGCTGCCCATTAATAATACATTAGCAAAAACCATATGATCAAGTTTCAGCTTGCAGTTGAGCCGAATGTTGGCTTAAATACCAGAAATATTTCATTCATGAAGGGTAAGGGTCCTGCTAGCATCAACGTCTATATAGGATGCAGAAAGGAGAAAAAAATAGGCCCCAAAATACATGAAATAATATTTTATCACTTGGGGAAAGTTTCCCAAATGGGCAGAGCACAGAGTATCACAGAAACAGTGGTGGTTATTCTCTTGACTTTCTCCAAAACCTAGCAATGTTTTACTCTGCTTGCAGAGCCCAGTTCAAACCTTTTGTGTTTTGGGCCAGAAAGAATTCTTCTGATTTCAAGGGTTTCTTTCCTCAGATTAAAAGATAACAATTTAAACCCTTTGGCAATGACTACTATTTTTGCTCTCTTTCCCCTAGGGACAGTCGCTGATTTGCTCAAGAATCTTAAAAACGTTATATTTTTCCTGGATTTGCTTTTCTTTTTGAAGGATATTTGCTCTTTTTATAACTTCTTAGAAGACCAAACCTTTTCTTTCCTGGAAATGGCCAATATTCTATTTTGTGAGTAATGATTGTCCTTCCTTACATCTAAATTTACTCTGTTTATAAATAATAGTCTGTTGGCAAGTTCTTGCATTTTTTTTTCAGTGACTGTGGGTAACACATTTCTTCATGCAATAATATTGGTCATATCTGAAAAGAAGATATTTTTAATCCCACTTTCCAAAGAAATGAGGCAAAATATTTTCTTTTTCTTTCTTCTTTTTTAATATTCTTCAAGTAAAAATAGTCTCTATATATACATCAGATTTCTTTATTGGTCTGACATTGTACTGGCTCATCCCATGCCAGGAGATGTCCTGTAATAGCTGTTCACTAATACATATTATTCATATAATTAATTCAGTTTTTGAAATTGAGATTCCCTAAAAAATAATAGAAAAAAAAAACAACCTGGAATTTACAAACAATGCTGCAGTTTGCCTATTTTACCTATTGATTATAAAAGTCCATTATACTTTCAAGTCTATATTGTTTTAATTTTCTTCTATTAAGAAAACTTCTGTTTTTACAAATGTCTGTGTATCTGTGTGTTCATGAGTGTGTATGTAGTAGGTAACACACATTTTACCTCAGGGATCTTTGGAGACTCACAAAGGAATTTTTAAGAACTGATATAAAGTGCATGAATTTCAGATTTTACATAACTTTCAAAGAGATTCTATTAGGGACTGAAAAAAAAATACATTTGGTCTGATAAAATAAGATGTTAAAATATTAGGTATATAAAACTATACCTATAAAATTTTATGGAAGCATAACTGCCCTGATACAAAAACATACAGCAGATTTTAAATGCTCTCCAAAGGAAATTTTTTCTTGTTTTCAGGTTTGTTGTTTTTTTTTTTTTTTTTTCAGTTTAATACTCTGATTTTCAGAGCAGAGATGAAAATCCAAACAGTGGTCATATAACTTGACATTAATTGACCCTCTACTTTATGTGACCTACATGTAAATAAAATACTTCCAGTCTCAGACCCTTGATTTTCTTAGCTCAAAAGACAATTCTGTTCAAAACTTACATGTTTTTTACCATAACTACTAAGTGCTAAATTTTCTCTGCCTTACTGTTCCTATCAAACCAAACAGACAGAGATGGCATCTTGAATTTTGTCTCAATAATTATCCTAAGCAGCAAATTCCCCTTGGATGTTATAAAAAAATTCTTGACAGAGAGTCCCTAAAAGCCTTTTCACCTACCTCAAGGAGTAAGGCATTGTAAGGCATTAAGTAAGACAAAACTTAACACTGGAAAGAAATCCTGAAACAGGGGGTTCTTCCTCGAATGTGAGGAAAAATATGTGTATTTCAGCTGCAGGTTGCAGAGCAGGAGAACATAGTTTGTTTATTTAAACACTTGGTCCTCAGATGAGTGAGCACATTGTGTGAATTGTGGAATTCACCATTTCCCTTTTCAAACCAAAATTATGATCTCTTAAATTTTGAGGAGGTGCCTGGACAGAGAAGGTACCCTCTGCTTCATTGCATTTATGAAGTTTGTACTAAACTTGACTCCTGCCTATGGGAAGAGGGGTATAATTAATTCTCATTAATAAGAAAAATAAAAGTCATGCTATCACTTATGTTTGTCTTCACACTCAAAAACAAGGCTTCATTATGAAGACGAGCAGAAACAGATATTTAAAACTTTAAAAAACCCACAGTGTTTTCAAATTTCTGTGTTTAAAGAAGGAAAAAAAATACACTAAATAACGAAGCATTTAACACATTAGTTAATAATTTAACCAGAAAAAAATCTGCTACATTAAAAACAAAACACAATATCCCTGAGTGTTTTCGAAACATTAAATTAACTATAACTGTTGAGCAAAATAAATGCAAAAATTTTAAAACTTTACAGATTTTACAAAAATCATACGGCTGGGTGATAAAAGATAAAGAGAGTAAATTTTGAGAGATTGCAGAACACGGGTAAATATATTCTCCTAACCTGAATTTTAGGATGTCAGAGGTACCTAATTACTAATGGAAAAAGCCTTGTGAAATGTTCCAAATACACACTTTTATGGAGTTCCCCGTAGGTGATTTTGTACACTGCCTGAAAGAGCAGTATAAAAAGTATACTTTGTATACAAAGTATGCAAAATGTACATGTATACTTATAGTTATCTTGAGATGACTATAATTTTGCTAAAGGATTAATGGATTAACCCCTGGTTTTCTTCTTTAACTCTTCCTGAAGCCAAGATAAATGATTTATTTTTCAGTTGATGCTCTGTAATGAAATTATAACTTAGCAACCATAACCATTTCTAAAACATTACTCGTCTTAAAAGACAGAGTGTTATTGTGTTGGCATAAACTCCTAGAGTAATTCACCTTGATTGATTAAGAACTCTTATTTTATCCATTGTACTTAAATATTTTTTCATTCCAGAGTAAACAACGGCAGCTAATAGACATGGTATCTCACTGCTCTGTGATCGAAGACTAGCTTTTAGGACAAGAAATAAATGGAGGTCTAATCTTTCTAGTGCCTTTTAGAGGTACTTAACATTGGTCTACAAAGAGCATTGAATGAAAAGAATTAGTAATGGAAGAGACCTGCAAAGTCATTTGTCCAGTCCTCTGCCAAAGCAAGATTGCTTGCCTATGATATACTGTGTTTTTAAGTGTGATGTCCAGTCCAACCCTAAATTATTCATCTGACCTGTTACTGTTTCCATTATATCCTTAGACATACCAGGTCATTTTATATTGTAGCTTGGATTTTATTGTGCTTTATTTAATTTTGTTCCCATAATAGCATACTTTGCAACAACTTACACAGTCTTCTTTCCCCTTTTACTTGTACTTCTCAGATGCTTGCTGAGTTAGACAAGCTACACCACTGTGATCATTTTTCTTGGCTATTCAGGCTGTGAAATAACTCTGCCTTGCATGCAAAATCACAGGCTTTTAAACGGTGTTGCACTTGAAGGTCAAATGTAATTTACTATCTACTAAATTCATCAAATGTTTTTATGTTCTTACATGTTTCTAATGGTAGAGAGATCTTCTATGTAGCATTATTTTCAAATACGTTATCCAAGACATATTTGTAAACCTGTGCATTTAATCCAGGAAACCTGTGCCAAGGGAGAAAACTGTCATACACGTACTGAGTGAAGTTCTGCTTCACTTTTTAAAATTATGCATACTAAGCAACAGAATCTCCTTATCTCCATTGGTGATATATTGATTAACTTTGCTATAATCATCACTATAATGTCCCTGCCTTTAAATACCTGAAGGTTTTATTATCCCGGTCCCCAACAGTACCTTTTAGGAGATATTTCCTCTTCTCTTTAAAATCTCTAACTTAAAAAAGCCTAACTCTAATTCACAAAAAGCAGTGAAGAAGGAACTTTATACTCTAGTTTAGAAGAGCCCATTTTATATCCTATCTGTGGTATCATTAGGCCTGCCCACACAAATAGAATTTAAATGAAACATCCAGGGAAATTTTATTGTCCAGGATGGCTACTGGAAGCAGGGTAAGAGAAGAAGAGCTTTTATCTTTCCTAAAACATTCTGGACAGTGTCCTGGGGTGATATGGCTTGAAGGGCTTTAACCCCTTATCCTGGCAGTGTTTATGAGAAGATAGCTGAGGAGAAGGAGGGAAGGCAAGGGGGATGAGGAGCAGCATTCTGGACTTCTTCCAGATGCCACTGTGCCTGAAAGAGATGACATCTCATTATTAGTCAGAGAAGGTCCTGTGCAAAATGCCAGTACAAAAAAGGAAGCCAAACACTGGAAAAAAAAAAAGCCAAAACCAAAGAAATACCCAAAACAAACACAAAAAACACCAACCAGACAAAAAAATTTATTCCATTAATAAACTACAATCCTAGTTGCCAGAATCAATAATGGTTAACAGGTACATGCTAGTGAAAACTAATAGCTATGTATTTTTCTCTTCCAGGATGACTCTTTACAGGGTTTATTAGAGCACAAAATGTTTTTCAAAACTGAGACTACTGCCATTGATCATAGAGTGCAGCATATGTGGAACATCAAAGCACAAGAAAGCACAGAAATCGTTCTTTAATAGCCTGCTTCTCTTCACTTATGGACATTTTATAAATAGAATATTCAGCCTTTCTCTTTTTGTACATTAAATATGCAGAGTTTTAGGAAGCACTTGCAGTAGGCAACCCATTTAATAAAGTGAATTTACCATGTTGATTCAGAGATTTCAGCTATTTTCCAAGTTTTCCATTCAAGAGATTTTTCACGTCAGCTCAACATGGTCTTAACAGGTACCATTTTTTGAGCTGCAGAATGCATGTAATCACCAGTCACTGTAGTGAACAGTTCTATACTGTATCTGTCCTATAACTGCACATGCCACTTAGATCTAATTAATGAGAAGTCACATAAGAGTTTATTATGTAATAATTAAAAAGCAGAATATTTACATTGATTTACATAATCCAAAATTCTGATCCAATGCCTCAACAAGTGAATGGGTGTGGGGGGGGGCATTGAATGGGGGATGTAGGGGGAAAATAAATTATTGTTATCTCTAATTATGTGCCACTGATAACAATAAAAATAATTATTATAAAGCAATAGTTGGGTATTTGACAGTGCTCTGCAGCATGACTCTGCCAGCTTTTAAAAGAGAGAGGAAAATGCTATCATAGTGACCTTAAGGAAGGTGAGCGGGACAGCAGAAAGAGTAGCATTTCTCTGGGAGTAGCTGGACTGTGCAGGACATTGTGTTCCTCCTCCTTTGTCTTTGAAGGTCCATCTTTGTCCAGCCTAGCAGATTTAATAGACTGTAATTGATTATCCCTGTAGCCAAGTCACTGATGAGGATTTTTTATTTTTTTCTTGCTTAGGAGAGAGTGCATGGAACTTGCCCCCTATGCCTGGTATTATTATATTTCCCAGGTATATATATGCAGCAGCTGCAAATGCTTTATTTACTTCCTGTAATGGCCAGTTGCAGGAATTTGCTTTACTTATGCCTTCTTTTGACCTTTAAATAATCCCTTGATGGTTTTGACCATTACCAGATGGAAAAAAATCAGGCTAAATTACCACATGGTCAAGTAAAGCAAGTATCATTTTCAACATATGCTTTTAGTGAATGGCTTTCAAAATGCTACACTTATGGGAATTTTAAATGATTGAGTAAACCAGAACAGAATAAAGAAAGCAAAAAATAATATATAGAAAGCAGCTTACTTTGAATGATGGCTATCATAAAGAAACCAGAATATAATCTGTTTTGAGAAATCTGAACTTCAATCACTTTATATGATGGTTTTGTAAAAAAATGAACAAGGAACTGTTATTTGTAAGGTAATATATTTTTCCCTCTTTGGAAAAAAAACATGGTCACTGAGATTGTTTTGATCAATTATTAATAAAATGTGTCATCCTACTTTTGCGATGCTGTTAATAACCCAAGCCTAGATGGCAGCAAGATGTTCTAGCAGAGAATAACTATACATGGGTTTCTGAAGTTGTATCCAGGAGTATCTGTGTTTGAGAAGAATGGAGGAGAATAGATTACAATGAGAATTACACCACCTAACAATACCTACCTTCTGAGAGAACTGCCAAGCCCAGTAAATATCCATATAGCAAAAGTTTTGTTTGGTTTCTTTTCCATGTGACCAATACCTTCCCAGCAGGAACAATGCAATGCTGAGAGGTGCACCAAAAACAGAAGTGGGGCAGAAGTTCTCTGCCTAATTCAGTCGTCTGCCTTACATGATGCTAAGCACGTTTGAAATCTAAACAATTAGCTGCTAACAAAGTTAACAAAGGTGAGAAAAATGTTATCTGCAGCAGATAGGAAATAGAAAATAGAGAGGTGATGGATGCAGTAGGATTTGGTGACGGGGCAAGGTGCTTTGAGTGTGATCAGGGAGCGAAGAGGAAAGAAACAATGTAAAAACAACAGCACTGTAAAGAGAAGTGAGGCAGAACATAACATTATTAAGCTAATGGTTTGAAGCATTAGAATACTGAATTCACTGTGGATGGAGAAAGTACAAATATGCACAGTATGAAACAGAACATTATGATAAAGAAAAAGGAAGAGGTTGGAATGCATTTCCCTGAAGGATTAGTATTTGTATGGATGAATGTATTGCAGGTTTTGAGACTACATTTTCAAGCATAGAAATGCTAGTTATTTCAAGAGTTATCTGCTACATACAGAATACATAGATACCTTTATTTATTTATGCACATGTGTATAGATACAAACAATGACTTTAATGTAATTTTTGACCCCAGAATGAAAAGAACAGGAATATGTTTTTAGCACACAGATACAATGAAGATTATTTTCTGGAAATAATAAATTCTCAAAAAGGCTGAACAACAGTTCCCAGAGTGAGACACTCTGCATGTTTGAATTAATGTTCCTGAGTGCTCCCTTGTTAGTGCTAAGCATATAGTTTAAATAAAGAAATCACATTCCAGGCTTCAAATACAATTTGTCAGCTTTGCTTCTGGGAAGTGTGAAAGCAGCAAAAGTGAGAGTCATTTATTCACCATCTGTTCAGCAACTCACCTCTTTATCACACAGAGATGCAGAAGATACAAAGTTTAGTAAGTTTTCAGACACCAGGCTGTTAGAAGTGAAGACAGGGCATTTTTTATTAACCTTATGAACAGAAATCCACTGGGTTTCCATATGTCCCATAACTTAACAAGACCACTAGAAATATTAATCATATCACCCCAATGCATCTAATTTTTACAGTATTATGTAGTTAATATCTTATTATTTAAAAGGATTAACTGAAAAATATGGCAGTTGAGTGATTTGGGGTAATTTTTTTTTAAGGTTTAAGAAGTGAGAGAAAGGAAAGATCATGAGAGAAAGAATGTAATTCAGAAAGAAGACTGAATAAACTAAGGTATTCACAGCTTGTTTACTGTATAAACTAGGCTGCACTAGTTCTTATTCCAGCTGTTAATACCATTCTGATTACTGGCTGTCATTTCTATATATTCTCATAATAAAAATTTGTAATTTTTGATTTTTTATAAAAGTGGGTTTCTTTGCACCTGGGGAAAAAAATAAATATTTTAGGTTTGCAGTTGTTCTGCATATACAGTGCATATACAAGTTTCACAAAACCTTATAGAAGCATGAAAAATACCTTCTTGAAAATTTAGCATTGCTGTGATATGAAAGAATAACTTGTTGCAGTAGAGGAAATACTATTTTCCCTATCCAGAGTACTGATCATAAAACAGATTTTTATCAGAAAAATAGAGTAGATTGCCTCATATTTATATAAATTAGTGACACTCTTCTTGTGTTGTCACACTCTTGTGTTGTCACCCTCAGCCTCTCCAGATTATGCAATACAGATTGAGACCTTGCACCCTTGCACACACCTGCACTCAGACTCAATCTGCAGTAACTTGAGTGTTTCCATAGGAGATGATGAAATCCGAGAGTGGTTCATTACCTCACAATAATGTGAAGGTTAATGGGTGTCATCACTCTACCTGTACAATGTTCAGCTTTACGGATCAGTTTGAGTGCAAACCAGACATCACAGTCAATAGGAAGAGCCCTTTCTTGCCCCATCTACCTGCTTACACTGTCCACATGATTGCCATTTTTATACTGTTAGCACTTTTATGCTACTTCTTTTTATTATTAATGCAACAACCTCTCTTTCTGTTGGAAATACAGAACGGGATACTTCTGCATTCCTTCTTAGCTGATCAGGTTTGTTGCCTGTTTTCAATTGAGTGTCGAGAATGAACAGGTGGGGGCTGAGAAGCACCTCAATGTCAGACATAATGGGAGGAGGGGGAAAAAAACCACAATAAGAGTCAAAGAGACAGGCTTGTTCTGCAGCTGGGGAAGCAAGAGATAGTTCTTAGATTCCCACACAAACAATCTCACAGCCTTCACTGGGATTTCTTGTGGAGGATAACCAGTAACAGAAATCTGTCACATAGATAAAAACTGCAACATGTATTGCAATTTGAATCCTTAGTGAAGCTACAGGGCAGCAGAGCTGTACTGACCTGCAGATGAATTGTATAGAACCCTCCCTTGGCCCCATCCAAAGCACCGAACAGCACATTTGCCCAGGTACTTCAGAGTAGCTTCCAACAGAAAACATTGTGCTACTTGAGTTATTGTTCATCTCTGCCTCCCTCCAGTAGCTAAAAGGAGAGGGTAAATCATGTTTAGCCTCTGTACCTGCCAAGCAGTACTACTGCTTTGGGAAGCTGCCTGTCGCATCTCCTATTAATGAGCACAGAACTCAGAGCTCCCAACCCGGGAGCAGCAGTATCAGCACATCCCCCGATGCTCCTCCTGGTGTGATAGACAGTGAAGTACCTGTTAAGTCTTGTGGCTGCATGCCAGCATCCAGACACAGCAAGTTCATAATCTGTCAGAACACAGCTCTGACCAGAAACAAAATAACTGCCTGAGTTTTGAGAAATGAAAGAATGCACGTGATGATATCAGCAATTTTCAGTACATTGAAAATAGAATTTTCAAGAAATTAAATGAGGAGGTTGCCCACTTAATTTCAGTCCTTTCTGCAGTCTTTCTAGCAAGGAACTGTGTCAATGGCCCTTGACCCCAACAAGCCATGAAGCAGCTGTCCCAGCCATGTAAAGCTTCTTGCCCCTGGCAGCAGAGAAGACTAACAACATCCTGGGTTTTAATACAAGGATCGTAGCCAGTAGACTGAGGGAAGAAATCATAACCTTTCACTCATTGTTTTGAATAAATTAAAAGGAGTTCCTAAGAGATAAAAGATCCCAACAGAACAAGAAGGCTAGTAGGGAGAGAGCACAGCTCCTACATGAAGTTCTGAGATCAGATGAGATGTGAATACTTGTTTTGCTGCTGAGACACGTGACTTGTAAGAACAAGTAATTTCTAGAAGGACTCAATGATCTATCTTCTCTAAGTGCATTCCTCCACTCTGCATTAATCTGTGATAATTTGGGGTTGATGTATGTAACCTCATAGGGTGCAATCCAATGACTCCTTCTCTCTCTCTGGTGAAAAATTACACCTCTGGAAAAAGACAATGAAGCAAAAAGACAAAAATGTAATAAAAAAGCAGGTTTATTTTTCCATATTCCTGTTATTAAACATTAACTTTTCATTGCTTGAAAGCTTTACCCTAAAGTCTAGTAAATATAATCAAGCTCTAATTAAATGTTAATGTAGAGTCAGTGTGTTAAAAATTCATAAGGAGTAAGCAGAGGCTGTGTTCTAGTCAGCATGGTCGAATCGACAGGATGAGATCTCAGCTGTGGAAATCCTCTCACTTGACACACCAGCAGAGCAGCTCCTGCTGGCTGTTCATTCTGAATGGCTTCTGTGGGTGGCAGCACACTTGGTTAGGACACAGAGGCGAAGGCACAGCCACCTCTGACCTACAGGCTGTGTTCAGTCCACACTGGAGGAGCTGGGCCATGCTCTGGGTAGCTGATGTAAGAATGCAAAAAAGCAACAGACAGTCTTCCCCTACTGACACACAACGCAGAATGCTCGTATCTCATTTCTAAAAAGTCGTATTCCACTTTTGCATTTTACCAATCAGTTTTAAGTTCCAATTTCTGAAAATAGAAATCCTTCCCTGTACTTCTACTTGACAGAATGATCATTATTTCCAATAACATTTTTATGAAAGAATCATTTCTCATTAAAAAAATTTAATTTTGAAACTGTTAATAAATAATGGCACTGGAAAACTATCAGATTTTCTCTTTCATAAAAAGTACTGATGGAATGCCAATAAGAGTACAAGATTAAGTCTTCACAAAAGCTTTTATTGTTGTATTTGTCAGTTCTAAATTAACACTAAATAAAATTAATATATTTTTCACAAATGGAAACTGATTAAACTATTACTTCCTCTATTATTGCTCATTTGCCTGTTTTCTTGGTCTGATTTTAGTCCACAATTTAGGTCAGATATGTAACTGAATACCTTACTAGGCAGAGCTACCACATAGTCATAAAATTTCTTCTATAACATCTTTTCCCTCCTTCTTATAATTGGTTCCTAGAACTGCGCCTGACCCTTTTGTGCATGCTATAAAGTTGCAGGAAGTTTCTTCACTCCTTGCTGCAAAAAGCCTGCCTGTGCACAAGACAAAGCACAGCTCTTCTGCAGCCGTCACAGCCTGAATAATTAATTATCTTGGTGGGAATAACCCTGACAGCCATTTTGCTTGACTCATGACCTTGTGCTGTGTCTGCACAAACGAGAAGTGTTACAACCAAGTCTCTCTTTAAATTTTTATGTTCTGCAGCAGTGCTGAGTCAGGACGTGGTTACTATTGCAAATGCATGCTGCGTGCACATTTTTTCTGCTCTTTTTGGGTCTGTGATGCAAAGAAAGGCAAAACCCAGTAGAAATGATGAAATAGCAATGTCTGTCACTGTGGTTTTTCATAGAATCATAGAATACTTTGGGTTGGAAGGGACCTTTAAAGGTCACTTAGTCATTACTGATGCTGCACAGAATTGCTCAAAATGCTTTCACAATCATTATACCTGACTAAAAAAATGCTGAAAGTCATTATTTCTTTTCACAAATGACTCAAGCAAGAGATTATTTCCACAGATGTTTTAAAAGTGTGCTGTCTCTGAGGGAATCTTACTATATACAGCACTTTGATTAAACCTTAAGAAGCTTTTTCTGGGATACCGCTCATTATTTCTCTGAATTCCTTCTTTTCTTTATGTGCATATTCCTGAATTTTACTAACACAATGTGAAATTTACTGCAGACAGATTGCTTTTACTTTTTTTAAAATTACTTTTTCTCGTATGCTTTAAATTTTGTTACAAGTAGAAATTGGTTTTACGGGTATTGTCAAATACCAATATGGTGGAAAAAGGTAGAGGTTCTGGACAAGATGGGGTTTTTTGCTGATTGTATTTCTACATTAGATTTAGTTTTCCTTAGTTCTGGCATTTAAGATTCCCTGCACCAGTCATCATTACATGAGTGGGTGTACAGTACAGTAATGCATGTGTGTTTGGCATCTGGTGATCTTTCCCTGAGTGGTTGGTTTACTTGCCAGGGAAGAATCAGGGAGTGGGACTGCATCTCCTGGGCTACCTCCAAGGGGAATATGCTGTTCTGTAAATATGTGAGCTAGAGCTAGAAAGCTGGTGTCAGAAGTAGACTCATCTATTGCAGACAGAGTGAAAAAAATAGGATTTTTTAAGCACTTGAAAAGTTCACAAGAAATTGTGGGTCTTACAGAAATTCTTATTGACGTGTAATGTTGAAGTGCCTGTGATGGGATTTTCTCAAGATCTGCATTTGTATGAAAATGCTTGGTGTTGCAAATATAAGTGGATATCATGGAATCTACTTTGATTCTGTAACTCAGTGTAATCCCTCTAGCCCTTAAAAAACCCCAACAAACAAACTAAACCAAGCAAGCAAAAACCCTACTGAAACCAACCAACCAAAAAAGCAAAAGAAACCCTACTCCCCACTTCTTTCCACTGGAAGTAGATCATGTTCTCTTTCCTTTCACAATATAGGTTACCTGACTTCTGGATGAATCCTTAGAAGGTCCCCATTCCATGTTCTTTAAATGTGAACACTATAAAATAGTTCATGTTCTTACTGTTTCTTTTGCTTTTTCCTTCTGACAGGCACTGTGCCTGCAGATCCCAGATGTAAGAAATTTAGCTTTAAAATTAAATTCTGATGGAAACAGAAACCTGACTTTTCTCCAGCATCCACATTTTCCTGGGCACAGAAACATCCTTGTGTTTCTAGGCCTGATTTTTGTAGGAAGCATTATTGTTGCCAAAAGAGAGAAAAAGATCTGACAAAGGCAGCCACACTTAACTTGAACTAGCTGGCCCCATTTGTAAAAGTTTTTGGAGTTTGAGACTGGTTTCTAAACAAGATGTCACCCAAGTATTCAGAGAGGTGTAGAGTTCACCTTGAAACCCATATTTAGGTTTTGCAACACCAATTTGTTCTTCAAATTAAAATTCCTGTCCAGATGATATGCTGAGAATATTTTATGTTCTATCATCATGTCTTTTTCAAAAAAGATATCACCAATCTTGTGCATTTTAAAGTTACATCCGATTTGTAGTTTTATTTAATCTTAATAACTAAGTAAATCATAATATGATTTTTGTTTTTAAATCACAGTAACACCAAAACACCCCTTGGGAAAAAGCATGTGCAGAAGTAGAACATGTTAGCTTGATTTTGGGGTTTTTTTAGACATTTACTTAAAAGATTAAATGTAAAAGAAAAGGATAAAATCAAGCTACAGACAAATGTATGAGAACAACCAAATGAATAAATGAATGACAAAAATAACTTTGTGAATTAGGTTTTTATATTCTGAGATATGGTCTTCTGATAGTAAAACTTATGCAGGTTTTAAAAAACATAACATTTTTGTTTCTGAAAGACATGGTGAGAACAGATAGTTTCTTTTCTGTGGTCAATTGCAGTTCAAAATCACTGAAAATGGTGGTAATCTCAGTGCTGCTTAAATCAGTGACAAAACTTATTCAGTGCAGATGTGATTTAGTTAGGTTATCTTTTTTAATGCATCTTGGATGAACAGAGGTGTATTTATAATGTAGTAGTTTCTCTGTAAGCACATTTTTACAGTCACACACATTAAATCTATGTGTGTGGTTTCCACACTGCTGAAATCTTACAAACAACTTAGCAACTTCTTTCTTTTAAAACTTGAGAAGGGGGGGAGTGGTCTTCTGTTTTTACTAATTCTGTCAGTGCATTTCAGGGCTCATTTGCATGTATACAGGCTTTCCTGTAAATTTGTAGAGCTGACTATTTACAAGCATAGGTTTATGTTACATAGTAGGATATTTAAAGGCAGGAATGCTTTCTTTCTTGCTGTATACAACCTTGAATGAAATTGTTGAAGTCACAGCAAAACCAAATTGAATGCAGGTTAAAGAGCATTTACCATCTTCAATATTTGCTTTGGAAGTAAGTGAGTTTCCTCAGCATTTTATTTTCTGCGGAACTACTAGCTGAAAGCAAGGAACATAATCTCTCTATTTCTTGTTGTTTCCACTTTAACACTCCCCATGGGACACATCTTTTTGCAGGATCAACATAAAAAGAGCAGTTATATCTCTTCATACAGCTGGCTGCTAAAATCATTAGAATTATTGCAAACTGGAGCAGAATCTGCTCTGTGCAGTTGACAAGGCTTTCTCTTGTGCTTGACTTCAAGGACCAGGAAATAGAACTTGTGTGTTGAAATGAGAAAAAGAGGGAAAGAAAACCCTACAGGGAGAGATTTCAAAAAAAAAAAAGAAGAGTCAGATATGTCTGAAGTAGTTTGACATAGACTAAAAGTTTGGAAAGTAAATTTCCACAAAGAAGGTGGGTTCCTGGAGTGCTTGAGAGTGGCTATGTGCTGGGAATCACAGGGCTGGTGTTTATTTCTCACAAATACACAGGCCATGCTGCACAAATATCTGAGTGTGGCCTCTGATTTCTACTCCATTTCAAGATCATAAGCAAAGCCCCACAACCTGATTATTTTCCTTAAAAGTAGTTACCAATTTAGTGGCAAAAAGGAATGCAAAAGCCCTGGATTTTCAAAGACTAGAGCACAGGTTAGTTTGCTTTGTGATAGTGTGCTAATCCATAGCATTGCTGCTTTGATAATGATAACAAAAATGGACCAAAAAAAAGTACATAGTACATAACTTGGATTTATAGAAATATTTCTATACAAATAATGATCTTAAAACACTTTACTCAAGATTCAGAGATAAACAAACAAATTGTCTTAGCTCAGGGGGAAAAGGTATGATCCTGACATAGACTTATAATATGAAAATAATTTGCTGCACTTCATTATTTTCAAAGGGGAAGAGAACAAGCAAAAAACTGATGATGATTAGCAGCAAGCAATCACAGACAAGCTCTACAGAATTTTTTGTTGCCTAAGCTGTTGTACAAAACATATTTTTGACTGCGATTATTTGCATCTATTTTGCACTGGATACTTTTTTCCTTTTTTTTTTCTTACCAGCTCTCCAGATTAAATTTAATTACAATACAAAGCAGCCAGATTTTTACCTAGAGTAGAGGTCAATAGACTGCAACAGCATTAAGGAGATTAATGTGCTCTGTGAGTTAAAAGTTCAACTTTCTGAATAAGGATTTTCATGAAGTTACTTGTTGAAGTTATCAGTCCAATGAATACATAAACAGAAGGCTTGATGTGCTCCCCTCATTAAAAGCAATCACGTTTGATATGGAATCAAGAAAAAAATTATTTGTTTGTGGTTTTGTCAACTTTTGGGACAAATGTGACAAAATGAACTGCTGTGATCAGCAACAGGATTAGGGTCAATGGACACAAACTGAAACACAGGAAGTTTCATCTGAATATGAGGACAAAATTCTTTGTTTTGCTTTAAGGGTGACAGAGCACTGGAACAGACTGCCCAGAGAAATTATGGGGTCTCCTTCTCTGGAGATATTGAAAACCACCTGAATGTGACCCTGTGTGACCCCATCTGGGTGAATTTTCTTTAGCAGGGGTTGAACTAGATGATCTCCAGAGGTCCCTTCCAACCCCAACCATTCTGTGATTCTCTGATTGCCCCCTACCTTTGTTTGCATTAGTACATTCTAGAATGGCTGTTGAATTGGGATTAGTTGTGGAGAGGAGAAGTAGTAATAAATGCTAATTCTACTTAAAACTTCTCCAGACAGAATCCAAGTCTTTCTTTTTTCCTCTATTTTTCTATTTTTTTCCTTCCTTGCCAGATTACCTAAATTTTGAAGGTGATTCTGATGAACTCAGAAAATTCTAAAAGTCATTTTAATCTGGTACTCTGTCTCAAAATAGGAAGCTAGACTGATATGGGGAAAATATCTTTTACCTAATATCCTGAATATCAGGAGTAGGAACTCTCAGGTGCCCCATCTTCTTCTTTATAAATAGATTTTGTTGCAAAATTAGCTCTTTCTTGATTAGGTGTAGTTTAGCTGCAAGCATACGTGATATTTGAATAATAAACTCCCATAGTAAGCAACTCACTGTTTTATGGACATGTTCTCAAAATCTTGACCTATAAACCCCACTTGACCTCTCTAGGAACACATCTGCATTTAGAATCTAATCATAAGGTGTTTTAAGGTCTGTTTTTCTTCCACGCTGTGGAATGTAAATTTTCCTAAAAGAAAATTTTAATATAATTTTATTTGTATTTTTCACATCCACAGTGAATCTTCTGCTTGCTTAGATACAGGTTGCTTTAGAATAGATAGCCTTTAGATCATTGAGGTAAACCTAGGAATTTCCTGGTTTAAGATATCAGTACTTTTGGAAGCAGTTATATTTTTGTTAGAAATTTTAATATGAAATTTTAGACCTGTGGAAGGGAGAGCATTGTTTTCCATAATTAATCACTGCTGTGCCTTTGCCCCCCCCCAAACCACCCTTTTTAATTGTCCTTCCAGAGGTGCTTGGATTCTCCAATTCCAAACTCTCGATCCCTTTTAGTCTGTTCATCCTAATTGTCACACCAGGTATCAGAGCTTAGGCAAATTCCTCAGAGTGCGAGTCAAATTCTTTGTACCTCTTTCTGAGGGTATGTCTATGTGATGTCAGATGAGTGAGTTTGTTTAATGGAAATACCTCCTACAGCTGGAGACTTATGTTGCTCAGCTGGGACGCTCTAACAGCATGTACACGTTCCTTTTCTGTGGTTATGACAGGCACAGTTGATTAGCTGAGCCCAGTTACATCTTTTATATGTAAACTCCGGGGTGGTAGGCACTCTCTTGTCAGCATTCTGATTTTCACATCAGGCCAAAATGGTGCCACCTGAACCTGGTTCTTCACATGTGAGCAGCATGTCTGGCTCACCGTGCCACCTAGCCTTCAAACAGCAAATATCTCCATGAACATCAATCGTTTGCAACCTTGGTTTTTGCATCTACTCAGTGCTTCACTGCTTGAGGTTTGCGTCAGGTTCTTTTTGATGCAGTTGGAAAATTCATCTTCTTCCCAGACCTCGCAAGCATCCACAGTATCTGTCAACTGTGGGGAGATAAATGATAGACAGGAATAGCTGTTATTCCAACCAAATAAAGGGAAAAGGACTGGCGCTGAAATCAGGCTGGGGGAGGCGAGGAAGGTGGAGGGTGGTTGTTTCATTTATATTTTCCTTATTTCTTTTACACAAACTTCTTGGCATTGGAAATGGAAATTGGCACTAATTACATCAGGAACCTAACCACTGTTTCTCCAAGATGTATTTACTAAAGCATAATACAGTCAAATCTGCTCTAACAGTTTTACAGTACAGCAGAATCAAGTTTTGGTCTCTCATGTGCAATCAATATTCTTTTTGAACTGACTTTTTTATTTAAAGAAATCAAATATAAAAATCTATAATACTTTCCCAAAGTTTTTCTTCTCCAATAAACTTTTTAATGCCAAGTATGGAAAAATAGCCAAAAGGATACAGTTTCTAGGAATCATTAATGTTTTAGGAACTCTAAATTAATTCTATATTAACATTTATATTTTATCACACCTTTTAAAACTAGACGTATTGAAGTAGGAGGGCTCTTTATTTATTTAACTGATAAGAAAACAGTGTACATAAAACTTCTAGCCCTGTAAAAATCAAGATTCATCAACAAGATGATTGAAAAAAATGCAGTCATCAGGAACCAGATTTTGGTGGTATTTGCAGTAGTGTATTAGACCTGTTTAAATAAATGGAATTATTCCAGACTTGTAGATCAGAAGCAGTGCAATTTGAAAGTATTTCAAAGTATAGACTTTAGCAGTTAATCCAGGGGGTTTTATGGTAAATGTATTTTTATTCATAATTTTCCTTATCTGTAGCAAATTTTCCACTTAATAGAAGATAAGGATAGCAATACTAACAGTATTGTTAGAAAAAACAATCAGATCATAAAAAACTTTAATGACCCAATTCACTTTTACCATCTGCAGATATTGACAGATATTTTCTTATTAGTCATTACAATAATTAGTTTAGGATACCTGTATGTTTTTATCATAATGTTTATCTGCTTCTGATTAGGCTTTCAGAAAAGACCAATAGTGGATGTTGAAAGAGTTAACATAAATGTGTTAACTCAAGTACACCAAGTAACATCAAGTACAGTATCTTGTGTTTGACCTTCTCTGGAGTCCATAGGAAGGTCAAGTGGAAGATGTGAAATCAACCAATGCAAAATAAATCACCAATAGAACTTCTGACAGAGTCTTTGGGGCAAGAGAAGGTCTGAAAGAATGGGTAGCCTGGTAAGGGTGTTGGGTTCAGGTTCTAGAAACAGGCCCACATGAGCAGAGTTAAAAGGCTTCTATCCCAGTTGTTATTATGTAGTTGTTACTATTGTTGTCGTGATGATGATGATGATGATATTGACAAGTTGAAAAAGTTGAGACTTTTTAGCTTAGAGAAGACAAGGATGCATGGAAATCTCATGGCAACCTTCCAATATGTGAAGGTGGTGTACAAGGAAGCTGGAGAGGAACTTCTTATAGGAACTGTAGTGATAGGATAAGAGGGAAAGGCTTCAAACTGAGGCATAGCAGGTTTAGATGAGATGTTAGGGAGATGAAGCACAGGAACAGGTTGTCAAGAGGAGTTCTGTATGTCCCATCCCTGCGAGGGTTCAAGGCTGGATTGGATGGAGTGCTGGACAACATGTTCTAATGAGAGAACATGCCATGGACAAGGGGATTGGAAATAAATGATTTTTAAGGCGCCTATCAACCCAACTCAGCCCCCATTATCTGATTCTATTATTATTAATTGCTGCTGTTATTATTAGTAGTAACTCTATTACTACTACAACTGCTGCTGCTACTACTACTACTACTATTACTACTACTACTACTACTACTACTACTACTACTACTAATTTTCCAGAGACAAATGCAATAAAGAGACATATAATTTTAGATACAAAATATTTGCTTTACAAAAAGGAATAGCAGGAGTCTCATGTATTTAGTAAAGGAGAGCAGATGTTCTTTTCCTCCCCCTTTTCAGGAGGGCAGACAATTGCCCTCTTTTTTATTATCTCAAAGGACTGATTAAGAAACTTTCTACCTAAGTGGTTTTGGCAGTCATTGTCTTGTCTGGCACAATGTCATAATTATGCTTCTATAAATCTTTATATTTTACCTATTATGTCCTAAGTGAGGTGGCTATCCTGTCTTAATTTGCACCTATCCAAACTTATTTTGAAGAGGAATATAAAAAAAATAAACATTAATTTGACATTAAACAGAAGCAGCAAAATATGGTGAGAATTCACTACTCCTTTTTTAAAAAATCTATGAATGTCTTCCTACACTCTCACATTCCTAGAAATATAATGTTTTAATCACCTTTAAATAAGCGTCTGTTATATCAGTACAATAATTACATTTAAAGTTTTTTTAATATCCCAGGTTACATATTTTCTGCTGCCTAATTATCTTCAGAGTTCATTATGTGCCTACATTGTTATCCAACAGAAGAATAGATTGTACCAAGCTACTGCTTATGCATTTCCACATACATTTTGAGGCAGTCTGATATGATCTGCTCTTGACAGCCAATATCTTCCCACTGCATGTCCAACTAGAATTATTGTCCTCGAGATGGCTTATTAAAAAGGTGTATAGATGGGCCACTGAAGTTCTCAAATTTTCCCTGACAATATCTCTATCTTTGTATGATTTTATTATTAAAATCCCTCACTCAGGATTTCCTGGAATAAATTGAGTCTCAATTAATTGCTGCAACTGAGAGTTGAAGCTATTAGCAAGCCTTTGGCAAATAGCTGGGCTTTAGTATTTATTACAGACACAGATGCATGAGAGGTGCAATCAATTTTGTCTTTGTTGGATTTCAACTTCAGTGAATTGTTCATTGATTTTGGAATTTGAGAGGATTCTAGGAAACTATTAAACAAATGGGCAATTTTGGGAACCATTTTATAACACATATAGTGACAGCCTAGACAATAGATGTCAAACAATTTACACAAAGGTCCTTTTCAACCTCACTTGGTGCAGACGATCTTACACTTCATAACATATTAGCCCATGGTAAATAGTGTTTTTTAGGCAATTTCTCCTTTAAGTATGAATCAGAATAAAAAGCCAACATGAAAACATCTCATGTAGGGATTTTTTTTTTTCAAATTTTTTTTTCCATTAATACGCTATTATTTTAAAATTTTACTATTCTAAAATCCCATGGTGACTTACCTGGCGCATTAGAATTCCAGAAATCAAACCAGCTTTAAAATAAATTTTTCTTCCTATGTTTTGGGCATGCAGTTATTTTCCCCTTTAAAGTATATTGAATTATTTTACAAATTGAATGGATTTACACTGTTAGTTTACCCAAGGCACATTCTGTGAGTTTTGTGTGGAATGTATCATACAGTTTTGCTAACAAGGTGGAGAGACACATTTTTGCATCAGCTTGGTTTTCCAAACCAGAAAAATCCTAAAGAAAAAGCTCCCCCCAAAAAAAACCTCCCAAAATGCATTGAAATAATTCATGAAACATTTAAGCATATAACCATCTTCTAGAAACTGCCTATCAAGCACTTTGAAAATGTGACTCTGTCACATAATTATTCATCAAAGAAATAGATTTTATTTTAATCTATTCAATATTTGTTGTAGTGTATCATTTAGAAGAGCATTAATTTTCTCTTCTATGGATATTAAGGTTTTCATGGCCTTGAATGAGTGTGCATATGGCTTCATAAATTTGGGTTTTTTTGCAACAGAGTAGGAAAGAAAGGAGAAATCTTTTAAAACAGGGTTAATTTTTTCACTTCCAGGATGTAAAATTTTTGACCCCAAACTATATACTATCTTCTATTGTCAGCAGTGTGTATAAGCCTATTTTAGTAGTCTAATATATCTCATTGGCAAAAATTATGTCTTCAAATGCAAATCTATGCATTTCTCCCAAGAAAATGGTTCTTTTTTATTACCTCTGCACTCATCTATATAAATTTTAGCATCAATTTCTCTTAAGAGTGTAAGGTTGTTTTTTTCCTCAAATATAAACTATAGAAAACAATATAATTTAACTCTTTTTAATATGCTTTTTTTAAGTTTGCAACACACACAAAGTTCCTTCTTATGCCAACCATTATCTCCTATATATTTTAGTTTCTTATGAAAATGTTTTTGTTTAAAAATTAATTTTTGATAGTTTTTCTTAAAATGAGCCGTTGTTGCTTGAACTGATACATTGAAATACAGGAGTATAGGCTGTCATTAATCTCAGAATTTTTTTGTTCAGGTACTGTAATGCTTCAAACACAAAGGTTTTATGTTCACGGTTTGTTTTTTGCATTCTGGAGAATGCAAAAAATTAGACTAGCCATATTTTAGTGATTATATGCTAGCTGAGCATTCCCTTTTCATTTAATTTTCTTACCTGCTCCTTCCTCAGAGAAAAATGGGTGTCCGATAGTAAACTCACCATCCTTTCCTACCTATGGATTCCTACCTTCATGGATTTGATTTTCCAAAGATTTTGAGATTTTTTTAATTAACAAATTTAATAGTTATATTTGTGAACATATTTTTAAAAATATAATCATTATCCTTAGACTGAAATAAGCTTATGAGTTTTTCATAGTGTACTAAAGATAGGAAATAAATATTTTTATTCATGATCTGTTTAAACACCACTCTAAAATAGGAATCAGTTTCTCCCTTATGTATTCAGTCGTAGCTTAGCAGGAAAGAAACACTGTGGGTTAATGAACAAGGAAAAGAAAAACTATCTTGGTACATCCCTTCCTATTATACTACTAAGTAACATTACCCACAGTTACCTCTTGAGTCTGAATTTGCCTTGTTGACAGATGTGATAAATCCTTATACCACTTTTTTACTTACTCTACATAAAACAGCTATTGTAGACTCATGTACTGGCACTGCTTGATACATTTAAAAAATTTTAAAAGGAAAAGTTTTAGAATTTTAAGTATCCCAGAAGACCTTTAATGTTTCCCCTTAACCATCTTTTCTCCTTTCCATTTGTCCTCATTGCTGCCTGTGCCTTTTGCTCATTGCAGAAGACATAATTTAGAGTTTTCAGATTGTGAAACTTCTGAAATATGATCTATTGCCAAGTCAGGAGAGATCCTATTCTGGGTTCATTTATCTCTTTAGGATCTTTTATGTCAAAGTGTAATTTCAGGCTATCATGAATTTTTACCTGTTTTCTTTGTATCACAAGGCCATAGCTTTATCATAAGGCTACATGTTTTGTCATATCACCTGTATGGGAGCACCAGCAGTGGATTTTATTAAATTAGCTGAGTACTTAATTGACAGGATTTTAATGTGATGGAGGAAAATCTTGAAAAATAATTGGTCTTTGCCTTTACAATACAACCTTTCATATCCTAATGATTCTCATTAAAGAATCACCCATGTTTTCACATGCTGTGAAGGCAGACAATATTCCTTTAAGGAAATCTAAGTGATATTATATAAAAAATTAGTTATTTTCCCTTTGTTTCAGAGTGTTTTGTTTTGGTTTGATTTTTTAATATAAAATATTAACTTTCTGAGAATTCCTTACTTATTTTAATTGTGATTCCCTTTTGAATTAAATTGGGATTTGCCTGGTGCTAACCATATATTGCTTTTTAGGAAGAAATAACATTTATATTTCCATCTGGTCTAATTAATTAATGCAAGTGATTTGATCTCTTTTTTTCTTTAATTCTCCTGAAGCTGTGGCTCTTTTAGAGGTTTTTCAGTTTGCTCTGTGGTTTGTATACATTTTTTTTTTCCTTTTTCAGTTTCTGCAGAGCTCTGAGAATTAGACCCTGGACCCATGTGGCCTGTACAGGTGAGGGAAGCATCCCTGTCTCAGTGCATCTGAGAGTTTCCTTAAGTTTCTTCCAGCTTCAGTTAGTTTAGCAGTTGCTTCTACCTTTCTTGCTTTTTGTCAGTCCCTAGAAGATTTGCATCTTGGATGCCATTGATTTTATTTTAGGTGCAGAATTTCTAATATCCATCTTTGTGACAGAAAATTTCCTGTTCAATGTCAAGATTTCTGTTGGTGGTGTTAGTTTTTGATATTAAGATAACCCTAGAGACTGTTCCAGTTACTTCCTTCAATGCCTAAAGGAAATTCAGTTTCTTTTTTAAACCACAAAGTTCTTTATAGGAACCAGATTCCTATGCTTGGTCTCAGTGATCTCCAGAGAATTTTTGGTTGGGAGTCTCAGGTTTCTGAAGAACTAAACTGTGGATAGGGACACTTTCTCTGCCAAGTACAGGACTATGTTATTCTTTCCGCCATTGCAGGGAGTGAAGAGGAAGTAGACCAGTGTACCAAGGTAATTTCTCTGGGGCTTAGATACTTTCACTGAATGGAGCAGCCTAGTTTAGCTCCAGATAAGTGAAATGACAGCATTTAAAGTAATTTTTAGTTGTTGTGAAAGCCACCATAATACAACATTGCTATTCCCATGATATCACTTGAGTCCCAAAAATTTAGTGGAGTGAAGGAAGGGAAAATACTCTTGCTTCTACAGGAATGAGTACTTTTTTGATACTTTCCTGTTATGAAGTTTTTAATTATTTTCCAAGATTCTCTGAGGAAACTGTGTGTGCTTGTAGCCATTGCCTGGGCTATTCTTGTTTGAGATATCTGCTTCCAGAAGCCAAGGGAAACAAGAGACCATTAGCCCTGACAGGTCACATGCTGGTGGGAAGTCTTGTTCCAAGGCTCACTGGCCACAATTTCAGCAGTCATCCTATCTTAATTCAAAGTCCTCAGCAAAAACTGCAGGACACATCAGTATTAACGCCAGGGGATGCACCAAAGGAGGGCTGTTTTGTTCAGACATCCTGTGCATCAAGACAAGTTTCAGTGAGCTCACTCAGGGAGAAAATGAGGACTAGTCCCTGTCCACACCTAATGCTCTTAGTTAAACAAGTCTGATCATCCCTGAACGAAAGGATGAAAATTGTTTTTCTTGAGGAAAAACAATATTGAATTCAATTGTGTAATACTGTACACCAAATTGACTACAACACTCCCTACAGTTAAGTTTGTAGTTCAGCTGTATAATAGCTGTATTACAGTCCAAGAAGGAGTCTAAGAAGTCCTTTAAACAAGAAAAAACATAGTATGTTTGAGATTGCTATAGTGTTCTTATATAAAATAAAAATATCAATAAATAGAATGTGAGATTCAAAATTTATTTTGTAGTTGGCGTCCTTCAGAAAAAAGAAGGTATTCCTGAGCCTGATCTAGTGCAAGTCCCCGTACTTATTGATTTTACAACAAAGAGGGGAAAAACTATCAACAACTAAATTAAATCCAGATGGTGAAATAGTAAATCAGGCTGACTCAGTCACTTAAAATTCAAAATTTAAAATAATTGAATGACATAGCTAAGTTAAATAAAGCAAGAAGTAAACATCAGGGTGATGAACACAATAAATTTTTGAAATTTCATATATTTTTATGGTAAAAAGAAGAATATTAAATACATCTTCTGAAATTTTCTTTAATTCATCATTAAGTAAAGAATAAAGTGAAAAGATTATTAAAAATCTGTTAACTAATCTGATTCAGACTGAATTGATGAATAGAAACATGTCTCCTCTTAATGTCATTTCTGCCTTGGGTCCTGACATTCTTAGAGGGCTGATCAGATGAGTAATTTATAGCTAAGTCATGATCTTTAGTTTTACTGACAAATTTCAGTAATAAAAGAAAAAAATCTTGACTCAGGACACAGGAAGTGTGAAAATAGCTAAAAGTAATCTTTACAGTAAATCTGTGCAGTACAAAACCAGTAAAATACAAATATAAATACAGTAAAAAAATACAAGTACAAATACAGTATAAAAAAAACTTTGCTTTGACTTTGAATTTTTAGTCACTTCACTTCCATCCCAGTATGAATGTCTGCATCTAAATCTATTGCTGTTCCAAAACCTGGGTTTTCTCAGGGTAACTACTATTGGAAGATGTAGAAGAGACTGAATTATCCCATTTTAAGTAAGAAGCTCCTCCCACTTGTATCCAGTTCCCCAGTTTCAGTTCCTTAATTCTTTCCCTCCCGTTCAGTGTTCATATCTGATCATCCTGTATTGTTAAGTACTATTGCCTGCCTTGCAGGAAAACTGCCCATCGGATTGTGGAAACTGTGCTCCTAAAGAAGTTCAGGACCTCAGAGGATAGAATTGGCAGCACATAGGAAATAGGCAGGGATAGGAGTCTTTTCCCTGACTTGGAACAAACTGACCTGTGCAGGGGATCACAGCCATGTGGTAATGTCAGCATCCATGACTGAATGTGGTCTCTTTCCCTCTCAACTCAGGAGTGAGATCTGGGTTAGGGACTTGGCAGTAGGGGCCCCAAGGAAAGCTGTGACACATGAATGTGAAACTTAATGGCTGAAATCCTGGTTTCTGGATGGAAAGAAACAGACAGAATGGATGATAGTAACTACATTTGATTGTGGTTCAAAAAGATAAAAAAATAGGAAGATACATTCAAAGGTGTAAGGAGATAAGGGTTTGGGAGATTAAGGTTTGTAACTAAAAATCATCCTCAGATTGCCCTTGTCATAGGCAATCTGTGACTCACTAGTACATTTTCTTAAAAAAAAAATCAAAACAGCAAACACAGACCTTGTTTTTCCCCACACCATCTACTGAACACCTTATTTTAACTTTGGAGATCCTGATGTATCACTTTTCTTTCAATACTCTACTTCTTCTTCTGTGGATCTGGAAATTCTTCACTCTTGTCCAAGGTTTTTCACAGAAAAAATCATGAAAGAATAGATCTCTTGTTGCAGCTTTTTTTCTATTCCTATATACCCCAGAAGAGATTTGCAGTGGAGAAACTGAGCTCACAAAAAGACTATGAATTAATGCCTTTCCCCAGAATGCAAGCAAACAAAAAATTCTTTAATAGAACTGGAAGTTATTAGAGGGCTGGAGTTTCTTGCATCATTAGAAGACAATTTCTAACAAAGGATAGTTTGCCAAATACTGTAGCTACTCACCTACTCTTTCAAGTTATTATCCTTACAGATAATTATTGAGGAAATAAATTAGACTTTATTCCCTCCATGGGGAAGTCTGAAAGGAAGAGGTATTACAGGAAGTGTGACATGGTAGATACTTCAACCAGCCCTCTGTAGTTAGAACCATGATTTCACATAGGACTCAGCCTTTCTCCCTGACAGTTTAACAAGACTGTTCACTCTTCCTGAAGTAACCATCTGATAGTTTTCCTGTTGTATGCTGTATGCCAGGTTTTGCTTCCTATGTAAAACTCATTTCAAACCTATGTTCATTCTTGCTTCTCTACTTTCAATATTAATCCAAGGATGGAATTTAAAAAGTTGCTTATTCTACAATTTAGAAAAGTTATGGGTAAGTGTGAAATATATTTCATTACTTGAATATCTGCATGTTTGCCATCAGGTCAGAACACTTGTGTTCAATAAGAAATGCTTATGGCTGATTCTCAGAGGAAATATGGCTATAAAAGTGTAATAATATTTGGGCCCTTCAAGATTTTCTCTACCCACGATTTCCTCATTACATTACAGAACTAGATAGAGGTGTAATATAATGCAGATACGACCTGTGTTTAAGGAACTGAGCAACTTACCACAAACTATATCACAAACAATCTTGAAAAACTAGAATATCCACTGAGCTAATTGTAGAAAAGAACAAGACATAAGTTTTGAGCATCCTAACACCCTTCCCCTTGGGATTTCTCAAAACTCACTTCCCCTCCTGGGATGTAACACAGCAGTTATTTGACTGTGCACACAATGCTTTCAGAGAAGAAATTAACACAATATTCAGAATGAAACAAAAACTTTCCTAAATCTAACGTAAACTCTTGACGGGGTTAAGATTATTTGACTAATGCTGTACTGTTGTAAAAGGCTTTATTGAGTAGCAAAACTACTCAATGGTAGAAAAAATATTTTTTTATGCAAGTGACTTCCCTGTAACAAGTAAGAAAGAACTCCTCTAACAAATCGGCACATAAGTCTTGATTTCCCAGTGGTTACCCTTGCTTTTACACAAATGTTCTATTGAATCAGTGGTTATCTAGATGGGTAAAACTGATGCACAAGAAAAGAATTATTTTTGAAAAAATCTGAACACTTACTCAGGGGAAACATATTGCCTAAGATACTGCTTGCCAAGCTTTATTTAGTTCAGATCCTCTGCTAAAATCAAATAGCTCTCCAGCTTTTTTTATAGAAAAACAACAATTTAACTTTGCTTAGTTTTTGCAAGTTGTTAAGAATATAAACTAAGGTGATCAGGCTGCAGGTACCTAGTAAATATCATTTAGACAATCAAATGTTCATCACATTTGACATCACTTTCATAGATATTATTCTGGTAGTTAGTAACCTAGCTTGTAGAAAATTTACATGTCAAATTTTTTTGGTTACTCGTATGTGTAATTACAACAATAAAGAAGTCAGACAATGTAAAGAATCTCAGGAAGTTTAGCAAGAGTAAGGGCATAATTCTGCAGTGATGGGTGAACAGCCCTATGCACAAATATATGCTGAAGAACACCCAGCTGGAAAGGATCTCAGCAGAAAAGAACCTGGGATCCTGGTGGCCATCAAGTTGAACATGGAACAGCAAGAGCCTTTGCAGAAAAGAAGCCCAATATTATCCTGGGTGCATGAGGCAAAATATTGCCAGAAGGGCAAAGGACATGATCTTTCCCCTCTATTCAGCACTGGCAATGTTGTATCTGGGGTGCTGGATCCAGTTTTGGGCTTCCCAGTGTAAGAGAGACATGGGCATACTGGAGACACCCCAGCAAAGGGCCACGAAGATGCTGAAGGCACTGGGCTATCTTGTCTGTTAAAAAAGGCTAAGGAAGCTGAGACTGTTCAGCCTGGAGAAGAGAAAGCTCAATATGATCCTGTCAATGTATATAAATACTTAAAAGGAGAGTGCAATGGCACAGTGATGATGGAGGGTCATTGCAGTGGTTCCAGTGACAAGACTAGAGCCAATGAGCACCAACTGTGGCAAAGCAGGTTCCCTCTGAACATCAGAATACACTTTTTTATAGAAAGGGTGACCCAGCCTTGACACAGGTTGCCCAGAGAAGTTGTGGAGTCACCATCTCTGGCAATATTTAAACACAACTGGAAATGGTCCTGCTTGAACTAGATGGCCTCCAGAGGTCCCTTCCAGCCTCAACTGTTCTGGGATTTTGTCACTGCACTCAGAAGATTACATGAAGTTATATATATATATATACTCTCTGTATCTGTACAAAGGGTATTTGTATTTCTGTATAACATATATTGATGAACCCACAGCATTTTTCACAAAATACAGTATAATGCACTACAAAGACATATAATTGGATGTAGTAACACTTACTGTGACAATACAGATTGCATTATTTGAGGTGGGTGTTTGCTGACAATTTTTCACTGCTGTTTGAGGGGTTTTGTCTTGTGAAAATCTTATGAATTCATAACAGAGTCAGTATATTCATCCAGTTTTATCTCCAAGGAACAATATCAAGATGACTGGGAAATAATGTACTGGTCTGACAGAGATTGAGTACCTTGATATAGAGTTTGCATTCTTTGATGCAATGAGATAAATTACTGAGGTTTTTTCCCACTTTAATACTTTTTCATGATAGCACAAACAAGGTGACCATTGAAAATAAATAATTAACTAGATCAAACTGGTATTGACAAACTGCACTCCTTTTTGGCTGCATTAGGTACATTTTTGTACCTTTGTCTTTCTGTGCTGGCTACATTACAGTTCAGTGCATGTATTTTACATATGGGGAGGAGGAAGGAGGTGCACAAAAATGTTTCCCTTGTAATGTATACAAGATTTTTAAACCCAGCATAATTAAAAACTTCCTGTTGTCTTCTTGAAAGCAGGAAGAGCTTTTGCTGTCTACATTGCTATCTGTGTTACTATCTCAATGTTACTATCTACCTAAATGTTTAGCTGATTAGTGTATTAAAATCAAATGTATAATTCAAATAACTTAGCATAACGCTTTCTGCTATTCATTATTTCTGCATCATTTTTGTCCTCTAACTTGTCATATAGTCATGATATCACTTAAGCTGTTTTTTTGCTAGAATTTTAGTGCATTTAAGTGCAAAAAGTGCATTTTATCGCATATAAGTGAGGAGAGGAGGAAAGTAAAACAAGTGAGCTTTAAAACATCAGGTTGAAGTTAAGAAAGCAAGAACTTAGACGTGGATAGACAATTGAATAGAAAATAATGGATTATAATGAAAAGCAGACCCAGAAGTGCCAGGGTAACCAGCAGGCAGCAGGTTACCTGCCTCCTCTGTAGGAGACTGCACTGTGGTCTCCAGGTGGGACTGCGGGAGAGCCAGCAGAGCACGTACAGACCAGCAATCCTGTTCAGTCACTCCACTGTTTATGACTCATCTGAGGAAGGATGAGCAGCATCTAAAGGTAGCAACAAAGTGAACACCTTAGAGTTGTAATAGGCTGGCTTGTGCCATTTCTCCTCTATGTTACCGTCTGTCATGTGTGTAGATTAATGTAAGGTTATTTCCTACTCCTGTTGGAGTCTTTTGCTATGATAATAAAGTATGAGAATTTGAATGTCTAGCATGTCCTTGGAGTGCAGGAGCGTTTGACATTTTCTCTTTTAGCACCTAGCTCTGCCTTCCCCAGAAATGAGTGTGGCTATAAATGTTGATGAGTGGAATGAGTAGCCAACCAAAATTAAGAGCATTGTAAAGGTCAAGGTAATTCACCACTACCATTTTCAGCGTGCCATACTTTAGCCATTAAACACTATCACAAAGTCTCCAGTACAATAACACAAAGACTTATGTGTAGGGTTTTGAGTTTGGTTTTGGTTTGTTGGTTGTTTTTTTCTAAAAAAGTAGTGACAATAGTAACTAACAGAGGAAAAAAGACAATCTACTTGCAATGCATGTATACTAAATTAATGGTCTTTTTGCTACAAAATAGCTTCCATCTTCTTTGCATCAGAAATTACTTTTGGAAAGAGGTCAGAACTGAATAAGGCCCGTGGAAAATAAAATCTATAAGACAGAAGACTAATAAACCAAAACTGCTCTTCGGAGTGTTTCATTTTAATATTGAGTGGCTTTTCTTGTTTGTTTTTTTGGTTGAGTTTTTTTTTTTTTTCTTTTAATCTCATTCAGATCAAAATTTAAAATCAACAATCAACTGTAATGGCATCATTCTAAAGAGAAATGGAAATACGACATTTGTCAATCCAGCCCAAAATCATTGCAAAAAATTTATGCATGTTCTCATAAAACACAGCTGTGATATTGCAGTAATTTGAGCCAAAAACAAACTGTAATTTTAATGACAAAATGCTTCTGTTGTGTAAAGTTTGCACAAAAACATGGTTATGTTTAGTATTTTGATCTCATCAAACTGGAGAAAACTGCCAGTCGACCCTGGACATATGCTTCTATTATTAAATCTAATCTATTTGCACAGCAGTTGCACATCTCTTAGTTCACTGAGCACTGCAAAAATATAGGCCCACTTTTATTTGGAACAGATTCTAATACAAAAAGAAAAAAATTAATCCACACATTGGACTGGCAAAAACCCTTGAGTAAAAAGCATTTTATTACAAATAAAAAGCCCAGTGTGGAGAGGACACATGTCACTGCCACTGTTCCTCTGACATTTTCTTGAACGGGAATTCATGGCCACCATCTTCTGCATGGCATGCTGTGCTCTCAGATTGCACACAGAATAGGAAAATAAAGTCAGCCCATCTATGCTTTTCAATTAGATTTCCAGGTCTTTTCCAAAATACCTGTGCCTAACTGATTTCCTAAAAGAAAAATACCTGGATTTGATGGGAGTGTTAATGCAAATGGTGCCATTTTTAGTTATGCTTACAAATAGTTTTGTTGGTTCTTTTTTCAATCCAGAACTAAAACCTACTTATTTTTATTTTAAAAAAAGAAACATAATTGCAGACTATATTATTTTTTTAATTTAGCAAAATTCTAGTGCGGATAAAGTAGTTGGATTTTGCTGAGACTTTTAATTTTAAAAAATCGTATTTATTTTGGATTATTTTTACTTTTTTTGAAATCATGCAGATTTTCATAATTTGCAGATGCTGTCAATCAGTTACAACTTTTATACAAAGACAGTCTTCATAGGGATTTATTTTACTAAGCTATGTCAAAATTTCAGTGAAAGAATTAAAAACGTTACAGTGTTGTTAAAATAGATTTTATTTTGTTGTGATTTGTTTTACTATAAGTAAAATATAACTCGTGTTGTCTATATAACTTTACTGTGAAAAAAAAGAGAAGTGTTATCAAAACAGGTAACAGTTCTGGGTGAGAAAATAAACACAAAAGAAAGCCTAAATCCAGCTCAACAGCAGATTGCCCTAGCAGTCAGAACATAAATGAAAATACATTTTTAGACGCAAGGTTTTATTTTGTCCTTCAGTCCTCCTATGTGCTTCTTTTTTTCCTCTGACTGAAATGTACCTTGCTTTGAGGGCAATCTGACATCATGTTCTTGATTAACAAATGTCATTTTTGCTTCACATATGATGGCTTCTGAAGGCAGACCCCGTTGGACTGGTTAGTGACCAAAAAGCAACTCAAATATTACCTGTCTCATTGGTACTTCATTGACTTTAGGATCTGCAGTGCCTTTATATCTGCATTTATTTTTTAGTAATTGAATATAATTTCTTAAATAGAATAATATTTAGAAAAAAATAGGATGAACCCTTAAATAATCATGAAGTTTTAGGTTTATCCTATTTCCTCTTGTTGCTCTAGAATTGGGCTAGAAACATATTTGTCTAATGTCTTAATACATCCTCACACTGATGGACTCCTTACCTTATATCAATAATATTCCTTATAGTACCCAACTGGTTGGGTTTTTCTCTGCTACAAGATCCCTCAAGTAATTTGCAGGGGTGGGAGTTTTCAAGGACATCTTTAGATGCTTTAAGAAAAGTGGAAACATAGGAACCTGCTATCAATCCTTCTTGAAATGTCCATCTGCCCCCTATCTTCCCAAAGGTAACCCAGGTTCTCCCAAGAGGGTAAAGGAGACACAGAGCTAATCTGGAATTTGTGCATCACTTAACAATTATGTTTTAATGGCCTTCAGAATTTTGATTCAGGACTGGTAGCCTAGTGCCCTGTAACCTGAAAAGGGAAGACAGAGTTGTTCTGGTGCTTCCTGAAATTCTTGGTTTGAAGATCCCCTAGCACCACACAGCACAGCTGGGTTTTTGGGTTTTCACAATTTAGCTGAGCTCAGATTTACTAGTAAATCCAGTATAGTTATTCACAGTGATAGTGGTCAAAAACTGGAGAGCATAAGGAGGCAGGGAATTTCCATCCTTGGAAATACCTAAAATTCTTGGCCAAGGCCCTGAGCAGCCTCATGCAATTTCAAAGCTCACCCTGTACTGAGCAGGAGATCAGACTTGATGGTTTCCCAGGGTTCATCCAAACCTATGCAACTCTGTGAATAAGGTCCCACAGAACCTTGAGCTCCAGAGAAATCTCAGAAGGGTATGGGGGAAAATCATACAGAAGGCACTAATCTTGATTTATCTGGCATTGTCTCGTGTACCAAGATGAAATAGCCTACACGTGATAAAGGCTTCAGTATCTACTGATGCACAAGCTGCTATAAAGACATAAAAATGTTATTCTTAACTAGTATTAGCTCAGCTTTCATTACTGAGCAATTGTCTGTTCATAATTCTTTGTTTAACCTGCTCCGTTTTGGGGGCAATAATTGAAGAGCTAAAAAAATGTAGGAGGCTCAAGACTTTCATCTGTAACAGGATTTCAGTCAGCTTCAGAAAGAATCTCAAAGCAGCAATTTTTCTTTCTCAATATTCCTTGGTAAGTACTGTACTAGACTCTTTTATACAAATCTCCTTATTTGCAGTGAGCATGGAATTAATGTTTTTTGCTTATGACAAGACAGGACTTTTCTGTAGTAGTAATAGTGAAAGGGTCACATTTCTTTTTTGGAAAGGAGGATGTATCATGACATAGATTTTTAATACCTATTTTTCTTTTTACACTTTCAAATAAAACTGGAAGAAATTTTAAGAATATATATTTATGGTATTTTCATGTAACTCAGATGTTCAAATATGGTAACTGTATTTCTGAAGTAAGTATATAACATTTTCTGCTTAAGATGCACAGGGGATCTGGGAGATAAGTAAAATGGATTTTTCATTTTTTTTTATTTGAAATCCTGATATGTTCTCTGTCTTTTTTTTTATTTTTTTGACAAGTTTGCTAATAGCTTTTTGAGTGCTAAAAAAAAAAAAATTCTAACTTTTAATACTATCAGTACTTACTGAAGGTTGCCATAATCTGCAGTTTTTCTGCCTGGAATATGCTGTGCTTATCATAATAGCACAGAGATATTTAAGAATGTTATCCTCGCCAATTTGTGGTTGAGCCTAGCTAAAAATGATTTCTTTGTTTTGCTGACATGGAAGGAAAAGAGAGGAAGTTGCAAGAGTCTGGGGAGGGAATGGTGGCAGCTGGCGAGGCAGGACATGTTTCAATGACCTTTCTACCAGTTTAAGAGGACCTACTTTGCCACTGCAATGTGTGCCCTGCAAGGAGGTGGGGAGCACTGTGATCTGGATGCATTGCTAAAATATGTTTCTAAAGCAGCCTGGAAAGATTGACTGCACACTGGAAGAGGAGAAGGCTGCACAGAGAGGAAAGGCTGTCCTTATCCTCTGAGGCAGGTGTGGGAACTGAGGGAGGAGGGGACTCCCTGTATCCCTTTACTTTAGCTGCATCTTGCTGTCCATGAAAACACCAAATCACAGTATTTGTCTTATTGTCCCTCCCCTACAAACCTAGACACTGAGAATAAGGATAATTTCATCTAATTAGTTGTCTGAAAGTTCACATTTTAATCAAAGTTATTACTTGCTATCCACGATTGAAAGAGCCTAGAGGAATAGAAAGGAGGGACCTCCTTAGTGCAATTATTCCCATCCTCTGGAGACCAATTCAGACCACATAACACAAACATCTCTCTTAAAATGGGATGAATAGGTCTCCAGATGCACTTATTTCTCTCCACTGACTGTAAAGGAAGCAGTAGACACCTAGCACTGATGAGAATCACTGAATGCCTAGACAGATTCAGATAAAATGGATTTCCTTCTAATTTTCTCATATTACTGATGCTTACAGGTTAGGGTAAGGAAATTAAATTAATATATTACTTTAATTTACAGGCATCAAAGAAACATTCTTTTCAAATCTACTGTTACAGGTGAGAACATGTACTATAAAACTGTCTATTATAAACACAAACAATGACTGTAAGGTAAGAAAAACACAATCTAAAATACAACGGCTTGCACTGATGTGGGTTTCATGAGAGCTAAAGTAAGTTGTTTTATTTCTCTTTGTCTAAGGATCCCTTTTCCTTAGCATCAAGTTTTTAGCAGAAATTATATCAAAAAGAGCAATAGGGATGATCAAATGTGGAGTAGCTTACATATGGGAGATAAGGACTCAGTACTCTCCAACCTGAGGGAGAAATATGAGGGAGAATAAAATAATGACAAGTATGGAAAAGTAGGAAAAGAGATATTGAGCATTGAAATATGTGTTGAAATGACTTGGAGGAGTAGAACAAGATCATTAGGGGAAAGATTTGAAAAAAGAGACTAGAAGCATTTAATATCACCATTTAATTAATGGTCTATTTAACTAGACCATTTTGTATCATCTTGTTTGAAACAGTAGACTTCTTTGCAGTGAGATGTTGCTGGTGACAGTAGTTCATGCAGACTCAGAAAACATTTAGTTTTATCAAAGAATATCAGATATAGTTTCTTCAATAAGAAGCCCACAAATAGTTCATTGTCAAAAACTTTCATGATATTTCAGGCAACATATCACAGTGTGCTTTTTCTATTCATATGTACTTTCCTAAGATCCTCTGCATAAAACATTCATAAAGAATTCTAGATTGTCAACTGTACAGGTCCATAACATTTTGAGTATGTTATAATTACAAACTTAGACTACCAGGTTAATTCACTGAAGCTGACAAAATATTTTGAAGACAAGTCTCACTCCTCTGGTATGAGGCATTTGACTATGGCTCACAGTGAAAAATAATATCATTGTTTTCTCATTAATTTTGTTTATTTTCAAAATCCTATACTCAGAAAGTCTTCAGTTTCTTTCAAATCAGGCAACCTAGATATATGTCCTGTGAGTACCTTCACTTGCTGTTTTGTCACGAGTGTTTGCTCTTCCTTACTGTTTTATTTTTAATAAATATTGTCAGTTCGGCTCCCTGCCAACATGCTGTTAAAAACTCAATGTGACAACTGTGCTGCTAGGATGCTGGAAGCATGATAACTGGGATATATTTAATGCCTGATTATAGCCACATGACAGAAAAAAAGTGAATTTTTTTCCAGTTTTCCAATATGGTATCAATATGGAAGAAAAAGTCCAGAAGACATTGCTGCAATGGAATTGCACAGCTTTTGTCTTAATCTTTCACAAGTCCCATTGAAATAAAGCTTCCTTCTTCAAATTGTGCATCTGTAGTTCAGTAATAATTTTTTTTAAATATTGCATGATATCTAGAAACATTTACAATAGTGGCAGCTCACAATTATCATTCAAAAAACTCCTTTGGCACTATGACCAATGCATTTTATGCTATTGGTTATGTTTGAGGTATTCTTACCTCTGTAACCCCAGAAGGTGGCAATTTTCAGTTCAGCAATTCAGAAATGATTGGGTTTTTTTCCTCCTGTGGTCATTCCTAAAGCCTTCAACCAATTTCTCAAGCTTCTATTTTATGTGGATGGGGCTTGAATTTCTCAACAAACTCGCTATCATTTTAAAAATTTCTTTCATTTTGATGCTGATGGACTTGGGGCATTTAACTGTCCCCTCAAAGATTTTCACATGAAAATAATATTTCCATTGATCCTTAAACTGTTGAAAAATGTTGGGATATCATAGGTAATACAACAAAACACACCAGTAAATAAAATACAAATATCTTCTATATCAAAATCTACAGCTTGGTGTGAAATAATCACTCCAGATCCTCTTTTCTGTGACTTGAGGGAAGTATTCATGCCTGAGATTTGCTAACTGGCATCTAAACAAATCAGAGTTATTGACTCTGCAGATTCTCTACTTCTCTCTCTTTTCTCCAAAGAGACTCTCACATGGATCAGATTTTTCTTTTGTACTCACTGAATGTCCAGAGACATAAATCTCACTTTTAAAAATGCAACAGCTAAATCAAAATAATCAAACATTCAGCTACAGGCACTGCTTTACCTGGTATGAGCACTACAGTGAGTGAGCATTGTGGTGTAGGTCCCCTGAGCACTAGTTAACAGATGCTTGCTCTACAACAAATCCTTTATTTGAGAAAGTGAAAATTCTTCTAGTCCTTCTTCCTAGCCTGGAACTCTCCCAAATCCTGGTATCATTACCAATAACACAGTTGACTTTGAAACAATCTGTTTCTTGTCTAACTTACAGCAAGCATTTTCTTCACTGACCAGAGACAGTTTTAGTGACAGAAACGTTGATCTGTTTTGTTTTCTACCTACACAAAAACCCCGAGAAGATGCTCAGTGCTTCCATAGTGTTGAAACATGGAGAGAAACCAGATATTTGTCTTGCCCTTTCTGGTCAGGTAACTACACCTAGGCTCAAACTCACTGCTTCTGTAAGGTGTAGGTTAACCTCTAAAATATTCCTGTGAACCCTTTGTCTTAAAATTTTTTAGCATGGTAATAATCAAAACAAATTGATTTTGTTTTTCAGATTGCTAAAAACCTCCCAACATTTTCTTCAGCATCAGTGCTGAATAAATCATTGTAATGTTCCCCTGAAGTGAATTGAAAATTAATTTACACAGTGAAGATGATCCTCCTAATAACAGGGTACATGGAATGGGGAAATTGGAAATCATTACCCAGCAAACATTATCTGTATTATTTTTGTAGCTGCTTTAGATTGTGTTGTAATAGAAAATTAGGAGACTGGCTGGGAAGAAGTTTAAGAGGGTCCCCTGAAGAGCTTCTGCTTTAAAATTGATTCTTTAAAAAAGCATTAAAAAGCTATTGGAATTGATTGCCTGCTAATATAAAGGAAAAACTCTTTGCCACCATTTGTGTTAAAAAAGAGCATCTTCATTCATGCATGTTATTAAAACTACTGGCCTGAAAGCCCCTGTAGAAAGATAAAGGATATGGATGGGATATTAAAACAGCAATCTTTACTTTATCTGGGATTTAAAGTTAATATGTCGCTTTTATTAATTCAGCAGGAGCTATTAGTTAGTATGTCAAATAAGGGATTTACAATTAAAATATTGTAGAATAGAGGTATCATTAGTAAACAGTGAAGCAAGAATTCTTCATTAATCTTCCAAGCATGAGGTATACCCCTGCAAAGAATAAATCCTGCATTTACAGTTTTCTTTATTGTCTAGTTTGCTACACAGAAACAATAAAAGTGAGAGCTGATAACACCCCTGATTATCTTCAGCTGCTTCCACTGTTGTGGGGTAATGGTGAATCAGTTCTTAGCCAGCCACCATATCTTGTTTCCAAAGGTTCAATTGAATAACCTTAGGAAGATGACACTGTATATAACGTGTTTGTGATATTTAAAAATTACATAGAAATATAATTTCCTTTTTTGACTTTGAACTACTTAGAGCTTTTCATGGTGTTCTGATTTCTAACACATTTGGAACAAATTTCCCTTGTCTCTTTTAATTTGGGATAACAGGAAACATTAAGGGGCAATGAACATTGAGGGGGAACAATCTTAATAATGATCCTATTAGAAAAACAAATGGTATGAACTTTGAAGTAGTCATTTGCATGGGTGCATTCTTCAGTTTTGCTTTCATTTTAAAAGAGAAACAGGGGTTGTGTTAAAAGGAAGACCACCTTGGGAAGTTGGTCAAACACAGCAATTGAGGTGAAGTCCCTTAGGTAAAATTGCAAAGAAATGTAAGTTGATGAAATTATATTGATGAAACTATTGCAGATTCAGAGACTGAGGGAATGGAAAGAGTGACAAAGCATAATTGCAGTCAATATGGAGATTAAAAGAAATAACCCAATCAGGAAAGTGACAAGCGAGACACAGTAGAAGAGCACTCAGCTGGTAACAGCAGCCAGTGTTTATTTATTTTAAATTTTGAATGTCTGAAGATTAAAAAAAAAAGAAAAGAAAAAAAAAGTAGCAAAATCCCGGTACGAATTAGGTTAAATGGAAACAAAGTGTGATGCAAACTGAATAACGATATTGCCTACTACATGGACATGATACAAGGACACTAAATCTTTTTCCAACATTCTGCATCATTATGATGGGAAGGAAGATTAGTTTTTAATTCAGCCTAAGGACAAACATTAATTCTTGAACTGAGGAAAGCAGGAGAGGAAAAAATTGAAAGGCTGTAAAGAATTAAAGAATTAAAGATTCTGTAAAACAAAGCAAAATTTTCTCTTCAAGAAAAATTTTGGAAATTTTGAAAATTTTGGAATTTTGGTTTCTAGCTTTGCCAGTCAGTCTATAAAGTCCTTACATTTTGCATGAAATTGTACATACTGAAAATATTAGATTAATTTAATAAATAGTGATTGCAATGATTAAGTCAATAGGATGTATTTTACACATCACAACAAAATTGACTTTGCTGAAATTATAAATATTGATGTTAAACCAGTAAAAAAATCCATATGTTCTAAAAATCATTTAAATTTTTCACATCATGATTTCCTGGCAGAAAGCACAACTATGCTAATAAATGTTTCACCACTTCAAGTAACTACATGAAAAAACTTATTTACAAGGAAGAAGCATTGATTCCTGACTGACAAAAGCTACAGTAGAAATATCTAAAATATAAACATGTAATTCTGAATACACATACAATAAAACTCGTTAAAAGTTCACCCTCAATTATCATTAAATGCTCTTAACTTTTGAAATATTTAACTGCTTTTATCTACCATCAGTAACCAAACTTTCACTAGTGTGCAAACACAGGTTACCTACAATCTTCACCTTCTGGTGTATTTGTCATTCAGAAGTTTGGAAGATGATGAGGAAGATGACAATGAAGAAAAATTACCACAAGTCTTTTGAGAACAGTCAATGTAAGAGGAAAACTCAGTTACAAATTTCCTAGGTAAATAAGATGACAACCTTAAGATGACAACCTTAAGATGTCATGTTTCACAAAAAAAAAAAAAAAAATCCTTAACCTTCTATATTTTACATTTAAAAGTCTCTTGTTTAAGATTTGATAATTTCAACGTTGTGTTATCTACATGTACTGGTTATAGCTGAGTCAAAAAATCCCTGCACAGAAAGACAGCTACATGCATAAGTTTTCACATGGTAATGTGAGATGTAGATTTATAGAATTTTTGCTATTCTCTAACAACAGTCTGAGTGCTTGCTCTCACTCTGCAGTAAAAGTGAGACAGCTTATTCCTCACTGAAGAAGAAAACTACCTATATTTACCATGGCATAAGTACAGGCAGTTATTGCAGAGTACCGATATCATAAATTCAGACTATAACTTACACCTCATTAACCTGTTCAAAGACTGGGAGTCCTGTATGATAAGCACTGTACAAACACACAGGAATAAGTATCCTTTGTCAGACAGAACAAAGAAAACAAATGACTATCTGAATCATAGAAATCAGATTACTTGCTCAAGGACATGATGTGAAGTTGCAGACCTAGGACTTGAATATTTATCTTTGAAATTTCGCTCATAAGACCATCCTTCCTAACCTCAGTAGTACAAATCCTCTTCTGCAAACAAAGCATGCATTCAGAATATTCACATATTCTTTTAATTCAGCACTTCCATAGTTTGCTAAAGTCACATCCCTACCTAGATCTGAAAAAGGAAGTGTGGGAAAAAACCCATTCAGAGTAGTCACCAAAGGGCCACTGTAGCAACCTTGTGGGATGTTCTCTTGCTGTGCTGTTCAACAAGACCCAAGAATTTCTTGGTCAGGTCCCAGATGTACAACTTACCTGAAGCACTGTTTGGGAATGTGAAATTAATCCTTTTTTTTAGGTTTTTTGAGAGGCAGAAGTCTTAAGCTGGGCTAATTCATACATATACAGCACGAGGTATTGCTCTACAACATGCTGGAAAAAAATACCTCAAAGTCCAACTAAATACATTTAAGAGCCTCTACATCAATGCATTACCCTTATGACAGAGATCTGTGATACTTTTCTGTTATGCCAGAGACTATAACAGTGATTTTGCAGATTTATGCTCCCTTTCCTGTATTGTAGTAATCTTATGGCTTCCTGGACATAGAGATGGATCTGGTCCTCCAAAATTATGGTAAAAAGGCATAATTCCACTCCTCTCTTTTTCTGTTTAGTATGCTTACACAGCCTTCCTAATAGCAGCCTCTATTTTTATTGAAAGCCTAATTTCAGACATATATTGGACTTTCAACAGAAACTTCATGTTGGAATTACAAAGCAAATCACCATCCTCTTGTAATTAAAATAATAACCTAATAAGAACGTGGCAGTTCTTAATGGCTATCTCTATTTTTCTCATTTTTTTCCCCTGCAGTTACCATAATGAAGCAGTGGTCATATATACAACACACCTGGCAGCTTCAAATATCTAGATGCCAAGTTTATCTTTCCACTATTGGTATTAGTTTATAAATCTAAAGTGATTTGAAGTGTGGATTGTGCGTAGAAAATATGTTCCAAGTAACAATTGTCAGAGAGGAGATGCTGAGCAGCAATAATTAACTTCTCTTTTGAAATTTATTTTGGGTGATCACAGGTATCATAGTTAAAAGTACAAATGAATTATGGCACTAAAGGAATATTTTTCTACTTGGAATTTGTGAATGAAGGCTTTAATAGTTAATGTTGAACATTTAGGTAGATCTTAAACTGAGTTTTCATACACCTCCCTTGGCAGGTGGTAAGGCCTCTGATCCCATCTCCACTGATGGTTGATAGATAGAAGTGGGCCAAAAGGTAATAAGATTTGCTTTTCTGGAGCACTCAATTCCATCTAAAAGTGCCAGAAGGTACCCTCCTGACACCTTTGCAAGACAGACTGTATCATTTTCCCCCCAGTTTCCTGCAAAATAAATTGAGGATCAAAGAGGTTAAACTACTTGCCCACGGATTCATACAGAAGCCTGGGGCACAGCCAGGATTAGAATATGAACTTCCTCACTCCCACACTCTGTTTTGCCACAAGACCATTCTACACTTGGTAAACATCAGATTTGTAACTCAGCCATGGAGAAAATACTGCAGTAAAGTAATTTGTGCTTTTCCATCTCGCAGCATAAGCAAGGAAGCTCTTGAGCCAAAGAAATTACAGTATTTTATAAGGAAGTGATGCAAATCTTAAATGTTTCTGAAGTTCTTCAGTGCCCTGGGACTATCAAGTGCTGCTCATTTATTGATCATATAAAATTATATATGTTGGATGATTAAATAATTGAAGAATTCATAGACTCCAACAGTAGGGCTCACAGTGTTTAAAATGGCAATCAAAGTCTATGTCTGAATTATTGCAAAATGGAAATATTAAGTGTAAAAATATTAGTGTCTTTGCTGTATTATTTTCCTCTGGCCTACTGGACTCTGATACTTCTCTTTAATATGTCAAAATATTTTTTTTAATTCACTCCCTTATTTAAATTATACACGTCCCCCTGTAAACTGCAGCATTGCTTCTCTCTCCTTGTCAAGGTAGAAAGAGGCTATGCATATCCTTTTCCTCACACAGCATAAGGAAATTGTTTTGCATTGGTTAGGTTTTTTATTTTTAATGTGCCATCTAAACCAATATCAAAATCCAAAAGAATATAGCATATATGCAGTACGCTCCAGATTTCCCAAACTGCAATAACTTCAAACATTTGCTCTAAAAAGGAAAAGCTCAAATGATTCTTTTCATTAGAAAGTCAATATTTTATGGAAAATTGAGATGCTGAGAAATGCATTTCACATATTCAACTTATTTCCCCATTATTTTTTGTGTTTTATCTGAATTGCAATGAAAACTAATCTGGATCCTAATTCTGTACTGTCTTTTAGTTTTTTTCTTTGTGAATTCAAAGAAAAGAATGGTCATGAGATATTGAACTTTATATCTGAAGATGCTAATAATTAAGAAAACCCACTAAAGAAAACACAAACAAATTTTAGCAATTTGAATCTACAAATAATGTTTAAGAAAGTGAAGTGCATATTACTTGTTTCCATTTTAAGTTCAATTTCATAATCTTGGTTTTTCTCCAGTGACTTCCTTTGCCAGTATTTATTGTGAGTTACTGCAGCTGCATGCTGTGAGAGAAGTACTACACCACAAACTGGGAACTTTATCTAGATGCATACTCCTAGGCATTCTGTTTCACTTATTCATCATTTTGGGGCATGGAGTAAAAATTATGAAGTATAGTGGAGAGGATATTTTTTTCCAGGCAAATAACGACCTACTCATGAGGTCCCAATAATACAAGCATTATTGCAAGAATATAATTAAAAGTTTTAAAATAATTCTTGGTCAGGGTGCTAAATAATCAAAGGCATAAAATGTCACAAAACAAGGCAGAACCTTATGAAACAGATAATGCAAAAATGATTCAGTAATTTACCTTGGAAATGCAAGGAATTTCTCTGAGATATTATTTTAAGCATTTCATATGGTGCTTTGGGAGAACCAATTGGTTAACATGGAGAAGTTTAGAACTAGCATAGAAGTTAGACAAAGAGTAAAGGAAAGGGTGAAGATAGCTGAAGATACTGAAGGAAGCTTACCAGTAACACATCATTTCTAGCTTATAGTAGCTAATACTTCTTTCAGTGACTTTGTTGCAAAAAGATAGCTTGTTTTAATGGAATTTACTGATGTCATGACATTGGGAAAACACCCCCAATACAAAAGAGGTTTGGAAGACCTGATGACCTTAGAGACTTGCATTATAGCAATGAGGTAAAAATTCAATCAAGCAAAGGGCAAAATACACTTAAGGGCTATCATTAAGAACTTATCAACTCAAAAGATTAGAAAAGAAGAGAAGCTGTGTTTACCAGTAATGCTTCTGAACCATAGTGATATTCTTAAAAAGGCAAAGGTAATTCATACTTGTATCAGGCAAGGCATTTCCAGAAGGAGCCATGGCAACTGAGTCTTTACACAAGGTACTGCTGGTTGCTTTTGGAGAACTATGCAATATTTAGGACCACTCAGCAAAGAACAGGGGAAGAAAACAGCTCTTGGACTATCAGAGAACCACGAGTCTTGGAAGAAGAACAAAATTGGTTTTGTTTTGGGTAATCTAATAAAACAGAGACTGAATGATATTTAATTACTTCCTATAAATGCACAGATAGGGAAACATGAGGGCAAGACAGGATCTGTTTAGACTAAAGGACAGCATTAGCACAAAATCAAATGGATAGAAACTGGCCATAAATAATTCTAGTGTGGATATCAGAAGAAGGTTTCTAGTTATTAGGAGAATGATATTCCATGTAATATGTTTCCAGTAGTCTTCTTGTCTCCCCTACTCCATAAGTTTGTAGAAGGGATTGCAAAGAACAAATCTCTGCAGCAGCAGAGATTGGGACCCAAAGACCCAGGCATGCCAACACTAGGTTGAATGCCCATTTCTTTCTTACTAAATAATGAAAACCTATCACACATGAAATGTCATGCCATAAACCAAAATACATTGGATCTCTGTCTTTGCTGGTTAATGGGTCAAAATGTGAAGGGGAGGAACTAAATAAAAAACAAATGTTTAGCGAAAAGGTAAAGATGCCCAGCTGCAAAATGCTTTTTTAAGTTCCCTCTTAATTAAAGAGATTGTGCAGAAGGGCAAATCCTGCTGTGTAACCTGTTTTAAAAATACCGAATGATAAAAAGTTACTATGTGACTCCTTTAAACTTTATTCGGGAGTTGTGCCAGCTTGGAAAAGGATGCTGCCTGAACCTTTAGACCATTATTTATTTATTTGTACTTGGATTTATGTCAAAGCAAGACAGGAAGAAACACTAAACTTTTTACTGTAATGAACCTTGGCGTTTGACTTCCATTATAAACAATGTGAACTAAAAATGCCTGGAGGCACTATACCTTGTGCATCTGGCATTTATACAGCAGATTACCAGCACTCTCACTGACCTTGGCAGCTCTGCAGGGGACACAGTGTATATTCATTCCACTGAGTTGATTTAAAAATCTCTTGCCTGTGCACATCCGTATCAGGGTGAAGCTCAACTTCTCTCCATCATTGTGTCAAAGGGATTCATGTGAACTTCATCATGCTTTCAGCAAAGCACATTTGTGAAGGTGTGAAATCAGATGGTGAGTGTATTTAAAAGCCCTCTGTTCCAAGCCCTTTAAGCTCTTACATGTGTGTGTAACCCACTGTGTTCAGTGCAAAAAAAAATTTATTTGTTACATACATTTGAGGGCTTACAAGATCAGAGGGTGTAAACATTAAGGGCCAAGAATTCCCTACAGTGTTTGCAATTGTGTGCAATAGCTGTACACAAGAAGCTTTCTACTTACACATTTTGTGTAGAAGTCATCTCTAGCACTTCAAAGGAAGAAAGTTTGAAAAGCAGGCCACTGTCATCAGACTTGCTGGATGGTAATCAAAGGCCGACTGACATGAAAGGTTTGGAAGAAGAGATGTAGCACTCAAAAGCAAACAGAGACTGTGCTCACTTTCTTTGCTGATCATTTCACTGCACCTTCAGGAATCAAGTCTCCAAAAACTTCTACCATACTAGGCACATCCAGGCCATCCAAACTCAGAAATACTTTAGAACCACAGTCTGGGTTTTCCTGCAGTGCTCTACTTTACCTGAAGTTATAATAGTGGGAGCTGTAGCAATCCCTAGTCTCAATTTCCCTCACTGTTAAGTTCTACTTATAAGAAGACTTCAAATAATAAAAATGCAAATAATGAAAATTAATTCTTCTGGCAATCCATTTTGTGCATGTTCACTTCCAGCAAAGTTTTAAAATGGAAAATTAGTGGGTGCTTAGAACCCAAACCCTTTGGAATACTGTGAAGTAAAACGCTTTTTTTCTGAGAAATAAAGGACCAAAATTATGAATATTGTTCTAAGTATGAATTAATTTATTTATGACCAATGCATGTTATTGCATATAGATATATTCATATGTAAGTAAGCCATTTGACTTATATTAACTTTCAAAGCCTCTCACTAGGTATTTTTCATTACACAATAAAAGGAATATCTGTCAAAACATTATTTAGACGTAATGGAGTTTATAACACTTCTTTTGAATTTACCATTGTAAAAACAGATCTGGCCACTGCACATACTGAATTTCTGAAGAGCTTTATTTCATGAACTTAAAGAATAGAAGAATCTTTTCACAGAATAATCTTTTGTTTCATTGAATAATGCAGTAGTCTAAAGTGCTTGCTAAGTCAGGTATAGCTATCTAAAGTGTGTTCTAAAAATGGCTAAAAGAATTATATATCCATGTTTTGAAGGAGTATGTTAGCTGAAGAATGAACACATTTTCTGAGAAATGTTTACCAAGCAATTATTCTTACTTTTTCTATTTTTTTTTCCAAAATTTGTCATAGATATTTCATTACAAGTAGAAATACACAAACCCAACATTCTGTAGCTTTATTCTTGCAATTAAAAAAATGCAAACTAACCTCTCTTCCAGTCCCAACAAGAGAAAAAATTACAAAATGTTGGCTTTTCATTTACAACATCATTTCAGCAGTCAAAAATTGATCAAAATATTCCCTAAAACTAATTAACCAATTGAAATTAATAGCAACCCTTAGTATTTCACTAATTTAAGCAGGCTTTGTTCATCTGACATGTTTAATTTTGGCTGCCAAGCACAGAATGAGCTTCCTAGTCATTTAATTACCTGAAATTATGAGTATCTTCCTGATAGAGAATGCCAGTTAGATAGTCAGGGCAGAACTTTTGGCTTTTATTCCAGAGTTTTTATGTTGCTGATGTGGCACAAAGCTGACCCACTTGCTTCAGTTCCCAGTCCTCAGCCTTTCTAAAAAATATTATTGAGGGGAGAAGCATAGGAGCAAAATGGGGATTGGAAAAGGTAAAATGCCCCATGCAATGACCCATTTGATCCTTGTCCATGGGAAGTGTGTGCAATATTGTAAATTAGAATATTCGAAAAATAATCTTAAATTAGGGAGCAGATATTCTTCACTAAACGGGAATTATAAAATCATAGGGAAATGGCTGAAAGGCATCCTCCCCCTAGACTTTTTTTCATGAAAATTTTTTCATTAATTCTTTGAAAGAATTAATTATCTGCTGACACCAGTATAAGCATTCAAAATATCAGATTTCCCACATATTTAAAACCGTGAAAAACGGAATGCCTCTTTTTAAAAAATTCTTTCCTGTTTAATGACAAAAAATGCAGGGTTATTTGAAGAAAAGGTACATTTCAGTTCTCCCTTTGGAGTAATATTTTCTACTAAGTTAACAGGTCAAATAGTCTCCTATTTTTCTACTAGAGCCAGGCCTGTCATGTTTATTGACATGAAGGGATTAGAGACTGGGTAGGGGAGGTGCTGTAGAGTATAGCAATGTCAATTAGCATGTATATTAACACTTAAAGGGCCTACAGAAGAAAAGTGGTATTCTTTGCTGTATTGGTGCTCTTTCTGTACTGCAACAGCTCCCTCAGGTCACAAAGTGAGGCAGCATCCTATATAAAATGCAAGGACAAACAAGGACACTCCCTCTGTCTTGTTTTTTTTAAATACAATGTTAGTTTTTGGAAGTTTATACAGTTTCACTTATCTCTCCAACCTGTGAAATTCCAAGAGATGCTTATTCATTTCTCCTACATATTTCTGAGTGTATTCACTCTAGGTGCCTTGAACTTGAACACTTCTGCAAGTTCAAGTTGCCTGTCTAGTGCAACTTTATATGTAATTAATCACACTGGAGGAGGATTATATGTTTAACACTTTGTATGTATTTTGAAAAAAATCACACTCTCCAGAGGTTGCTCCATTTTCAATGTAGTAATGTATATAAGGAACTTTCTATCAGCAAACATGTTTGAGCAGATATAAATTGCTTTAAAGCATTTCATTGACTTCAGAATACAGAAAAAAAACCCCAGCTAAATGACAAAAACCCCCACAAATTTGTTTCCACTAATGAAATAGAGTAACTTGCTTTATAGAAGATTTTGAGAGGTAAAAATTAATGAATGAGTGCTAAAATATATTAATGATTAAGCTCTGATTTAGTTTAGGATAGCTGACATGTCATATACATTCACAGCAGACTAAAAGAGAAAGTGTAATGAACATTAGCAGGAAAAAACCAGCAAAGGAAACCCTTGAAGATTATTCCTTTTTTCTGCAGAAAATTGAAGCACCAGCTACTGCTCAGAGGAGGCTCTGCAGCAAATCAGGGTGAAGATACCCTTCAATGCTCTGCCATAGCAGACTCTCTGCATGGGATTCATCTGAACAAAAAGGCTTTTAGTCCCACCAAAAAAAAAAATAAAAAAGGGATTTCTGTGCTGAAAATCCTGTCTTTTGAACTAAACAGCTACATTTGGTCAGATGAATCATGCAAAAAAAATGCCTGTCTCTCTCCACTGTGCTGCTCTCTCCCAGAGTTTATGCAGATGTCCATGCTGGACTTTCTGACGTTTCTGTGATAAGAATCCCATCCTAGCTACCACCTCAGCATTAGGGGCTGAGCACATCTGCAGCTGCTTGCAGTGCCCCCTTACCCTGGTAGTGATCCAGCTCCATATTCTTGGGCAGCTGTGCACAAAAGGCTCTCTCTGATGACCTGCCTGAGCCCATGGGTACTGTCACTGTCCCAGTTTCTGTGGTCAGGCAGATTTTGTAAGGCTCAACAAGTCCATATGGGAAGATTACTTACTGACTGGATAGTGGTACATCATTTCCAGTATAGAAGAATAAGGAAAATTACAAGTTAAGACCTTCAGGAAAAACAGAAAGGGGGATTCAGTTAAAAAAAAACAACCAAACAAACAAAAAAAAAAAAAAACCCAGAAAAAAAAAAAAAACACATTTAAAACACTCAGAAAATGCTTCAGCTCAGTCCATAGCAAATAACAGAAAATTACAGTGTAAGGTGAAAAACTATAAATAATTTTGGTGACCTTTATAAACCACAGACCTTCTCTTTTTGTACTCTGAGCAGAAATCATCACAAGGCTGATATGTACAATCCTTCTATGGGTACCCTGAGCTCTGTGTTCAAGAGAATCCTACTCAGCCTGGTTTTTTAATTATTTTTCACATACTTCACTCAATCTTCTTCCTCCCTCATTCCTCACAGAAATTGATAAAAATGATAAATTGACCTTTTTCTTTGACTCAAATATAGGAACTTCCTGATACTTCTGATGCAGCCCTTTGTCTTCTCTCCTGTTTTCAGTTCCACTAGCACTATGGACACTAATTGAGATGGAAGAGCACAGCTGTTCATTAAAACACAATGTGTACAGCAACTAAGTCTCCTAAAGAAGTCATTCCTTCAATCTGTTCCAATATGTATTTCTCTGTATATATTTATACAAAGAAAAAAAAACATTAAAAAAGAAAAACAAGAACACCAGTCTAAGGGTACTGCATTTTACTTAGGAAAATAATAGGAATTTACTTAGGAAATTTCATACTAGGAAAAGTATATTAATTTATAATTTCCATCTAGTAATTTCTATCAAAGTTACACTGGAAGGTATTCTTCTATATAACAATGGCAATTCGGAGAAAAATATACAACAAAAGAAATATGCAACAGTAGCTGCAAGTAGTTTATAAATCAAACATGTATTTTGCTGCAGCAAAAGTATCTTCTCGAGAATGTCTTGCTTTGGCAGCACCAGCTGAGTATGCTGTCTCCAGCAGCAACCCAAGCCAGAGGGGCAGAGGGAAAGGAAGAACTAGTAACCATTTGTTCTCCCAACTAATCCCCTAGACTTCAAAAGTTTTTAGCTCAGGTCATTTTCTGAATCATAGAGAGAGTTTGTCTGTTAAGTAGCCTACAATGGATATTTCTTCAATTTTCCAGTGTCCCTTGAAACCATCCATCCACAACATCTTTTGGTGAGGAGCTTGTCAGGTCTGCTATCTGAAAATCAGGTAACTGTGACTGCACCATTTGGGAGGTAGAATCAGGACAGAATAATAAGGCAAATTTAACTAAGAGCCATCCATCTTTAATTCTTATAACATAGAAAAAATATTGAGGTTTTTACAAAACTGTTGCACTTTCAGATACAACCTATTTATTAAATATTTCTTTACTCTGCAGCAGTATACAGATGGCTGAAAATTTTCTGCTTCTCTATCCAAATGGCTCCTTTGCATTACTACTAACAGAAATTTTGTAAAGCTTTGTCTCCTTTTGGAGAGATGTAATCACTAGATGTTAGAGTCAATGTCATTTGTTCAGGACTTTACAAGACTGACATCACTGTGACACTTCTCAGTTTGTTTGTTTGGTTTTGGCAGAATATCATAGGTAGAGCTTTAGTTTTGCTGCCTCATCCCAGTAAACTTCTTCCTGCATCCTTTCTCAAGACCTTTCCATTGAGAGTATTTCTTTTCCTTTGAAGCACAGAACCAAATTGTGTTTTAACAATTTGTAACCTGCATGAGGGGCAACCTACCAAATCAAAGTTTTAGGCCTGAACTGTACCTTTTTAGGTTAGCTTTGCTACTTTTTTTTTCATTTCTAATAGTTTTACTTGCAAGAGAATCTACAGCTTATAAATCACTCTTCAGAAATATCCACAGCAGTATCTAACAGAAAGGTAGAGAGCTTTGTGTTTCAATTTTAAAAGGAATAATTTTCAGAAGGATACTATAAGAGCTAGCAGAAGAAATGATGAATCACTTAAAATTAATTTTTAAGAAGAACAATTTAATAAAGATTTTTTGAGAAACAGTGAAAGCATAATGCTCTAATTTCCTGAATGAGTTGTAAATTGTCAACAGCTTTCACTTTAATAAATATTATTTTTCCTCACATGAAGTTTATTTTAAGTCTCAGATGCCTAGGCTTCAAGGACTATAGTTGTGGAAGAGCACAGAGGCAGGGTCTTTGCATCTTAATTATAGCAGGCCTATTCTTTCCAGAGCTGAAGTAAGCTACACTCAGAGGATGGGGAGATAAATGTGGGAGCTGTAAGCTTGACGTCTAATATCTGCTACTGAAGATTTGGGATTTGATTTAGTGCCTCTATTGGAAGGTTTGAAAAAAACCAGGTCTTCCATCTTCTTTTAATAAATTCATTTTCAGACCTGCAATTTACCTTTTTGGCAGTTTTACGATTCAGAACAATGGGCCTTTTTTCTGCTGTGCAATTTTTTGGGGCTGTTTCTGTTTTCTCTCACATTTATAAACAGAAAAACAGTGTTCACTAATTTGCAGAATAGGGAAGCAGGAGGCATTCATAGCTCCCTAGCTGGAGAAACCAGCAAACCTTTGCTATGATTCCTGAGTGTAAAAAGGCTGGGAGATTATTTGACAATTTTTATCAGTGATAAAATGATACTTGCAAATTATCAGATCACATTATATTAACTCCATATGCACCTGTTATACTGGAATTTCTGAAAAGTAAAAATTCTGAGGTGACATAATACAAATAACTCCTAGAGGAAGGGAAAAGAGATTTTCTCCAAGAAGGAAAAGAATATCACGATAATATAACTTTGCTTTTATTTCCTACTAATCTTAAAATAAAAGGACATGAGGGCAGGAAGGGCGGGGGTGGGCAGGAGGTGCTTAAAAGGACATATATAAGCTCTGGAGTCTAGTGCTCCTGGTGAATCTGGCACCTGACAAACTCAGGATACCAAGATTTAGCCAAATTTGTAGAAGGCCAACACGCACATGAACAACAGGCTGTGTGATAACAGACCACATGGAAGAGTGTGGTGGGTGCTGTGGGCAAAAACAACAGGATTACATGTTCACCACCCCTTAGGGGACTTTCTGAGTCCAAGAAAGACTTTTTTGTGCCTGGAGACCACTGGTGCTTAGGTGTGACCTTCCACTTCTGTTGGCCTCACTTTTCGTTTGGGCTCCTCGTTGTGGCTTCCACTGGGTAACTGTGAGTGACGTGAACTGTGTGATGGAACAAGTAGATGTACCATGCAAACAGCTGTCTGCTATCAATACCAGCAGCAACATTATTTTAATAACAAAAACTTAATAAAAAATGGCTGTTCCAATAAATCTTGGTTATGATCTGCCCCTCTGTCTCAAGAACTTGTTGGGGAAAATGAGGTGACAATAGCAGCCTAACCCCTCTGCATAAATGCACTGCATTCTGCCTGGTGGTTGTTTTGAGTAACACATATAGTGTAACTGCACATTCTTGAAGAAAGGTACAGTCTAACTCAGAAAATTAAAAAGAGTGACTGAGATTTTGGTCAAACACAGCAATTTCTGTATTGTATTGATATTTTACAAATCTGGATGTCGCGAACACCTGGGTCAACCAGTTTTTAAATAAATTTTTAATTGCTTTTAAATAATCTATAAAGGAGGAAGAAGATAATCTGTATCCTATACAGATATAGATAGAATCATGCAATCTGTCCTCTGTTGACCAAAAGAAAATAAACTGCTGAGATAGACACAGTGATTCACTTGCTTGTATCACCATAAAACTGAAATAGCATCCTAGTAAATCAGTCCTGCTATCTATGCAAATCAAAGTAGATAATCTGTGCTCCAAGTTCCATTTATTTGGTAGGAAGCAGCTGCTGAAAATGTCCCTTGGTGAGAAACCAATTCCAGCTCCATGATTCTTTTGGTCCTTGCTTGCACACAGATCTAGACAGGGTCCCAGGGTGTGACTGCTCCATGTACACATACCTGCTCTGACTTCACTCTTTCTTGCCATTAGTACTGCAGATAGAATGAGTAGGGTGATAGTGTGACAGATGCTTACAGGCCTTTTCTCTAGGGAAAATACCTTCCATGCATTAGGACAAGTAACAGGAAAAAGACTGTGGTAAATCTTTATTCAGGTTGCTCATAGGTTAATATAAAGAATGTGGTTTTAGCTATATTAAATCTTTATTTTCATTTAGATCCTTTTCTGCAGATTGTGGAAGAATTTTGGAATGATGCTGTGTTAAGCATTTATTTAAGTAATTAAATGACAGCATTACTCATATAATAAAACATTTGTATTCACTTGCTTCAAATTTCCTCTGAAGCTTACTACATTAAGGGAAGCACAACTGCCTTTATATTTGCATTAAATTTTGTTGATTCCTAGTTAGAATCAGGGTTGCATTCTTGTTCTTTTGATTCTTGCTGTCAACATCCTTTTCAGTAAATGAAAGTCCCATAGGGCATCTTTGCCCTCCCTTTTTACGCATTTGTCTAAATCCAGTAAGAATGGAAGAAACACTTAGGCTTTTAAAAGAAAAATATCCATATAAATAAAAATGAAAAAAAAAAACCCAGAAACACCAAAACACCTCACTACAAACAGTATCATTAAGACAATTAAGGATTTAGCCTCCACTCAGCATGCATACATTACTCTGATTAACGTTATCAGGAAATACAGGCTCACAGACTGGAGAATAGTCCCTTAGCTCAGAAGAGATCATTACTCTTGTATCTCAATGTGTCCTTTAAAAAAATGACCCTTAAGTTTATCCCACAGCAACTATTTTCCCTTTTACAGTATATTTTAAACTATTTTAGTTTGAAGTGCTGTCAGGAAACTAAAATCTTGTTATAGAATTCCCGACAGAGTTTGAACCACATGTTTAAAGAAGCACTTGATATTAATTGCAAGATATGTGGAAATAAATTCTGTGATACCCATCTCACAGATGGCAAGGGCCTATATGGATGTAACAGGGAACAGAGTCTATCCAATTTATTCTTCTTAATGCAATATCATACAAGAGAGTTTTTGGAGAGAGAGAGAAAAGAAAAGGAAGAGGAATTGGAAGCTCATTTTGTCCCCTTGTTTTTTTAAATGTCATTATGACTAATGGTCTATGGATAATTTCCAGGTCTATATTCTGCAGTAACAATAACAAAAATGGAAACTTCTACATGCAGATATGGGATCTAGTTAAAAAAAAAATAAACAAACCAAACAGCCCAAAGGAAACCTCACAAAAGCTTCACAGAACCTTACTTCTGTTCCAATTTTTCACATTGTGTATGGGAGGAAACCATTTACTGAAACAATCTCAAAACCTATTCTATTAACTCATGTTCCTCATATCAGCTGACGATGAAAATATTCAAGGTTTTGCTTTCTCAGCTCTCTTGATGGACAAAATATTATACCTCCCTCACGGTTGTGCCATCATGCAGAGCTGCTTTCAAAACAAGTTTAAAGATATGCCAGACTGGCAATTAAATTCAATGACTCTGTTTAGCTAACAGATACTGAACCACAATGTCTTTTTCCAGCAGAATTCAGACTTGTTTCTAACGTACTGTATAACTAACTTGAGGGCCATCAAGTCATTTCCTCCTGTGTTTGCTAGAGATTGTCAATTGATTCGATACAGATGCCGTAATTCACTTGTGTATATACAGTTCAATATTTCTTGTACTCCTCTGTGTGAAGTCTCTTATCTCTTCACTAAAAAATAGATGTGTTTAATCCTGGTAGAATGTATTTCTTCAGGAAAGTTTACTGAGAATAGAAAGTAATTAATTGGTGTGTGGCCTAGGAAGGTTAATGCTCTTCATTATTCTTACAGAAAAAAAATCTACTTAGGTTAACTGGAGTATTTTAGTTGGCTTCACAGACTTTTATGGCCAAAATGAATCATTAAAGCTTCTACTCTGAATGCCTTCATATTACATTTCATCCAATTAGCTTTCCAGTGTGTTCACTAACCTGTTTTGGCTAAAGCTTATCTTTCAAAAAGGCGTCCAACCTTGATTTTATAACCTCAGAAGTTGAAGGACTAGTCACATCAATACATGGGTTGTTTCAGAGATTAAAATCTGTGAGAAAATGACATTTGCAAATTTATGATTTTCAAGCATGAATTCTCTTGATTTATGTTTCTAGAAACTGGCTGGTTTTTTTTCTTATCTTTGATAAGTTTTAGCTTTTACCATCCATTATTTTCCTTAGAAACTTATTTATAAAAATATCTAATTTCTCAGTTCTCCTTTTAACAAACAAAACATCTTTCTTTGTCTTCATTAATCTCCAGCTAATTCTAGTTAATTAGAAGCTACTTTGAACTAGTTTCTCTGGTTTGGAATCATATGTCTGTAGAAGACACAAAATATCTAATCCTTTTTCTTCCACAGATTTTAACATAGATTTAGAAACCATGGCAAAAGAGTGGATTGCAGCTGACAGTCCCATTCAGATGTAGAATTACCTAAATGTATCCTGAATATGAGTCAGTCTTTTCTAATCTATACATCTAAAATTAATTTTGTCCTTTTAATATACCACCACACAGGACAGTTTCTTGTCTGCCATAACCACCTCTCAGAATTGTCACTTTGCTGCAGCCCCTCCTTCTGTACTAACAGTGACATACTTCAGTTTTAGATATGTGATTTAGACCTATGCAAATATGGTAACTTATGGTACTGCTATGCATTTCAAGCTTTTTCTACTGATCTTCAGCTGTCTCTCTCCGTCATTCAATAATGAACTCCTGCACAGGGTGCTAGCAAGGCACTAGTACCCAACACTAGCTCCTTTTCACTCTGCGCAAAGTTAAATAGAAGATGAGGGCTAGTGACTGGCACGGGTGAGTTCCAAGCTAGTGAGCCTGTACATTTGACTGAAAAGAGTAGGAAGTGCTGCAATAGAAGATATATTACATCATTCTCAAATGCAACTGTGCCAGCAACAGCAGCTGGGAAGAGTATGGGGTTCTAATTACAGATTGCATCAATCTCTGTGAACAGAAGCAAATCTCCTTCCTAAGTTTCAGGGTTGCAGCTTGCTTGGAGAGGCATAATGAGTTAGGATTAAATGTTCACTTACAATAGAATGACATTATAGGATGTAAGCAGATGTTGCATGTAAGAGCTTTAATGATATATATTTCAGTGCACCAAAACTTCAAACTTCTAAAATTAAGTCTTTATAAACCCAACTCTAAATGTAAGGATCCCTGCATTTATTTTGGGATGCAGAATCAGTGATTGGAAGGATGTTCTGTGTGCATGTTAAGTAAGATTATAAACCAGCTAGAAACTTCTTAAAAGAAATATTGAGAGGAGACAATAAATATTTAAATAGGAACAGAAATGGTGGCATTACAATGCTAAAAGTAAAAGTTTACCAGGCAACAGAGAGGAGAAAGCATGTTATATTATTTCTCCCATCACAACATTAATCCCCAAAGATTACAAATTAAGATAGCACTGTTCTAGTCCCTTCAATTAGGACTGTTACTAACAATGTACTTGTAGTTTTAGGACATTAATGACATAATATTATATAAATCTGACTTTGAAGTGCACATATTAAAGACCAAGAGTTGTTTCAACCACATCTCCATTTTGTTTGCTTTTTATTCCTGTTACTATGTCTTCATCACTGCTGCTGGCTTCAGAAAAGAAAATGTATTTCCTACTTTGTCAGGAAGATTATTAAGCAAAAAAGAACCCACTGAAAACCCCTTTAAAGGTTGTATAAATGTCAGTAATAGTTGCTAGACAGATTTCTTCTGCATCATCTGTACCATGAAACCAGGTGTATTGATACACTTGTTCTCCCCTCTGGTGTTTAAAAACCTACATCAAAACACAGGACTCCTCAGGTGTGTGGAAGTCTAAGCACAATCACAATAAATGGTGACAAGGGAATTATTTAGAGGCAGAAGACTGGATACCTAGGCCAGGCTTCTGCTTCAAATAGATGGCAAACCTGAGGGACCCTTACATCAGAGGATCATTAGGGTCAGCACATCTGAGCTTCCACTGATCCCGGGTATCAATCCTTCAAAGAGCATCCTCCCACAGCGGGACACACTGCTGCACAGCACCAGCCTCTAAAGGACATCTGAGACTTAGGGCTGCCTGGCACTAAGTGTGGCCTTCAGAATCTGGCAGCTACACCCAGACACTGACAAACCCTTCCTCTAATGACAAGAAAAGGTCTAGAGCAAGACTATTGACAGTGTCAACTGCTTGCCAGTTGACAAAAACATTGTTTGGATTTTCAAATGAGATGGTTCTAGAAGTCAAATGAAATGCAAGGACTATAAAGCCAAAATAATTCCCTTTCTCCTGTTTGATGGAAAGGAGTTAAAAAAGGATCTGAAACCATTTTCGTTTGATATTACTAATCATTCCTCATAGAGCAGATATCTATGAGCAGAAAATAGCATCTTTCTCAATAAGTTTTTTTCATTACTAACAATAAAGAGAATCATGAATCTACAAAATTTTAAAATGGCAAATAAAGCTTTTAAATATTCTTAATGGAACTACTTAGCTAAATTTCATGATAAAACCCATGGCGCTTTACAGAAGCATGTCCAAAATAAAAGAAGCGCAGATAAATCATGAGTGCTATCAACAACTGCTGCTTTCTTCAGCAATTGCAGTGCTTCAGAACAGACTTTTGCTTTTACATTCCTCTTCTAGTGAGAGAGCATCCATATACTCATCCTTATGAATGAGCTGCCTTGAATACCATTCATGTCAATAAGGAGTTTTTAAGGAGCGTTGGTGTCAGGGAGCAGCAGGAGCTGCTCAGTGAAGGAGGATGAGCAGGATCTGAGAGGGACTCCAGGACAGACTGAGCTCATTGACAGGCATCATCACCCTGGAACGAGCTGAGCAGGCCAGCAGGGCAGGGCTGTCACAGCAGGGTGTCCTATCAACACTCCAGTGGCAACGAGACAAACGTGAGGTGACAAGTCAGGCCCAAGGTCAAGTCAGCACAGGAAGTTCAGCCAACATCAGCTGGGGACAAGGCACAGAAACATCTAAATCTTAGCTCAGCAACATCTGCAGGCTGAGCTGAAATGAGGTGCCCAGGCCATGTGCACAGTGTGGAAGAGGGGTCCCAGATAAGTCTAGTCAGAAACACTAGGTACCACTGGTGCCCTTGGGGCATTGACACAGAAATCCTCTTTTCTTTTTTTTTTTTTTTTTTTATGCTAAGTAAGCTGCTTCTAGCATGTACTTATAATTACTTTTCTTATATTTTGACAGACATGTACAGCTGTGCTCTTCAAGTACTTAAAATTCATATTAACGTGGGTTTTTTCATTTCAAAAAGAGCAATATGCAATACCTACTCATAAATAAATATGAAATTGGGTCATATTAGTTCAATGACAGCAGTTTATTTGTGCTTCAAACCTTCCTACACAAAATTAGCCAGAAAATAAGAAGGAAAATTCTCTAAGTGGCTTCCTAGGATCTATGTACAGAAGATGGAGAGTTTCTTCAGCCACCCACAACAAAGACCAAATTACTGAGCTTCACAGTCTCCAGGAATTACAAAAATCCAGTGCTTTCTGAGGGATCTTCTCTCCCTGCTTGCCATTTGTATGCACACACCTGCTTCCAGCAGCATGGCTCCATCCCTACAGGCACTTCCCAGGCACAGTATGTTATTTTCATTGCTATGGCATGGAGAGCTTGAATTTAACACTGAGATTACTTTTATTTAAACACCGCACAACTCAAGCAGTGAGAGTTTGGCTGCAACTGCAGACCAGAGCCTCGGGCTTCAAAAATAGAAGCCAAACTTTGTTCTCATAGCTGCAACCCACTTCCTGGCTGAAAAATAGCAACTACTGCATGCAGAACCTGTGCAGAAGTTGTGCAGCTTCACAAGGATAGATTTTATTGAGAAAAGTCACTTCACAGAAAAAAAAATCTTACTATTACTGAGGTACTGAATAAACATGGTGACAAAGAGCAAGGACAATTAGCTAAATTTAGAGCACAGATTCAAATCCCTTCACCTTACATTGCTGATTATGTCTATTTTAGGACCATAATTGCCAACAGAGAAAGACATTTCCACAGATAAATTAGAACACTAGTGGCCTCGAGGTGCTGGGTTTTTCGTCTGCTGCCCATACAAAAAGTCAAAGCGACTAAGAATTCTATGCCAGGTGATTTAATCAGAGCCTGGAATAGTAACTGGTAGAAATATCATTTCTGCAAATGTTTCCTTTTTTCCACCCATGCATGCTGAGTTTAGAATAAGGTACTCCTTTTTGACTTATATTTCATTTAGATCACTGATTATTCTTTCCCTCATTCAAGCTGCTCATGAGTTTGTCATCTGACAAACACAGGTTTCTCTATGCTTGGAAACAGTACTGAGTGATACAGCTGGTGGGATAGGGATCATTTTGTTAGTCTAGCCCTAGTTGTGAACCCAAGAGCTTGGAGGGATCTGAATTGTATTTATTCTTGTATTTATTCCTCATTTTATGTATTCTCTGCATAGTAGTAACAAAATGCATAAGACTGCCTTGAAAGAAAGTTTTTTTTTTTACTTCTTCTCCTAGACAAGTAATTTATCGAACAAACACTACTTTTCTTTGTTCTCCCTCTTAATTAGACCTCTTGGAGTCTTATTTCCTGTTTTGTTTCACAGGTGTGCCCACCTTCCTTTGATGCTTTTTGCTCTGGGGTCACCCTTCTTGAAGAGCACTTTTTTCCCTGCCACCCATTTATTCTTATCTTACCAACCAAAACATGTCCCTTTCTTTGTGTTTGCTTTGGCTTACTTGCATTTTAGTTTTATATCTAAATGCTGTTTTTCTCACTTCCTGTCTTTAAGGCCTCAGTTGACACAGAGAAAGTGCAAGTTTCATTTCTAATACTACTTTTGAATTACTTATGTCAGACCCTTTAAATCACTTAATCCAATACCCCTCAAGTCAAGTAGGTTTAGTCTTCTCCTGACTGATTTTATCATCTTGTCAGTGTAATAAATATACTGCCTGGTTGCTCAGTCAACATCTCCATTAGAAATACTATTCTTATATCCCAATCATTTCAAATTACAATTGTACCAAAAGCTGGCCTATAAGTACTGGTCCACTTACACTGCTTTGTTCATGTCTGAAAAGGAAAAACAAGGACCTTGTAAAAGCTCTTACTTTTCTGAATCTAAGTGAAAAACTGACATGGCAATGGCCAGACAAAAACTACTGCCTGTGCTGCCTTCCTTTCCCATTCCAAAGTATTGCTTCAAAAAACAAGTGCTGTTCTGATACTTCATCTTTAATTTAGACTTCCCTAGAATTTGTCAGCTTAAACCAGAGACCTAAAACTATTTTCATGCAGCTTTTTTGTACTTAACAACAGACAATCCATTCTGCTGTGGAGCAGTAAACAAGCTCACTGCAAGATGCCAATTGGGAATCACAATGGGAAATAACTGATCTCCTGAGTGATATTAGCTAAAACAGTGTGTCCTACAGCCAACCTTGAGACTTGGTAAAACATTGCTGTGTGAGAGATTAACTCTCACTTAATACATGATGGAATAAACACTCCATATTATCAGGTAATACAGAGGGATTTTTAAACAAGTTTAGTTTGTTGAGAGGCGATTAAAGCTAGCAATCATATATATCTGTCAAGAGATGTCTGTGTATTAATAGTTCACATGTGCATGTACATAAGTGTGTATGAATCTAAAAGGAAGTTAAAAGCAACTTGAAATCTCACCTCTACTTTTTTTTTTTGCTACTAATACTGAAATAGTGCTGAAGTTGGTGTCTGTGGGGTGCTACAGCTCATGCCAAAATAAAAGAATGTTAAATCTGAACTAGCTGGGAAAGGGATTGGTGGTGGTGGTGGTGTTTATTTTCTGACTATTTTGATTTTTAAAAATTGTCTAAAGCATTTAAAAAGTGCTGATGATATTTGCAATTAACTTTAGTGGAACACTTTCATTACACAGCGGTAAGACTGAAGAAGAGAAACTTGAGGAAAAACCATCTCTTTACATCTATTAAATACTTGACCTCTCTCTCTCAAAAAAAAAAAAAAAATCACCAAACCAAATCAAACCCCACCATGAGATTGTAGTAAAAGCTCAGATCTAAATCTAACTGGGGTTCTGATTTTGTTTGGTGGTGGAAAAGGTATAAGATAGAGAACATATTTCAAGCTTAACAGCTAACAAACTAAGGATAATGCACCATCCGTAAGTTATTTTTAACTGATTCAGGTCATGAAGAAGGTAAAAGAAATTGTGACAAAGAGAAAAGTATATTAAAGGGAACCATGACTCAGGATGCCTGAAAAAATACCTTCTTCCTTTAAGCAGATTAGTTGGAGCCACATGATTCAGAATCTAATGATTGTTCTTTTGTAAGCAGATAAGGAAAACTTGCTGTTTTCAGTTGCTTAAAGTTATCCCAAATACTCCTGCACAAAGCCTGATTGTATTCAGTGTGAAAGAATAATGTAAGGAAAATAAAGGGACTCCAACAGGGACAAAAAAAGAATTATCAATACTAACAATCGAAGTCTCTCCCAATGTCCTGTCTCACACAATCAGGATGCTGTAACTGGAGACATATCAGCTGACACCAGTCAGCATTACTTAATTTCTCTTGCCACCCTCTGGCTGAGAATTTCTACCTCGTACTGTTCAAGTTGCTCTGCCACCTGTCAGTGTTATCTTGATAAGTACCTTTCCTCTCCCAGTTAAAATGCATGGTGGGTCATGCATATGAAAAGCATTTCTGTTTCTTGCAGGTGATCAGAGCACACATTATGTCCTGAGGTTATCAAAAAGCCCCTACGAATATGTCCGACTGTTCCATGGCTGAGGTGATGCTTAAAGTTGCACAGTATGGGCTTCAGTTATTGCTGTGTTAAATGTTTTCTTCGACCGGGAAACTTTTATCAGGGAAAGCTATTATCTGCCTTACCTCCTGAACAGCACCATGAAGCACAAGATTCTTTGCTACTATTTTTACAAAGAACTTGTTACATTTTAGTTACTTGCTCTTCCCTTTGTGTGTATGGATAGATATAGCTATACATTAAGTTCCCCCATTCATTTTGCAAGTGGAAAATTAACAATAGCAATTATCTCCATTTCTTACTTAGTTGCCCTTATAAGCACAAATGCCTTTTTAAATAGCACACAAACAAAATGTGCTAGTTGAACACTGATATTATATATCCTCAAACCTCACTTACTTGAGGAGAAAAAATGACAGCAGAAGTACAATTTCCAAACAACAAATTCACGTGCAATATTCACTCTCCTAGTCCAGTTAGTTTGGAGACAACCTGTCCCCTATATTTTCATGGCAGGTGAAACTTCCCTTCCCTTCCCGGAACTTCCCTTCCTGGAACTTCCCTCTCTTTTCTCTCTTCTCTTTTCACAATGCTGAAGCCATGGGAAACTGCTTCACTAATGCATCATGCCGGAGCTTCATGGTAATTGTGCAATTTGGAACTCAGATGAGTTTCAAAGAGATCTCAAAAAGCACTATATACCAACAGACAGTGATAATCTTATATTTTCTCTGTTTAGTGTCAGACATGATTCACTGTGTTGTAAGATGGGTAAGCTTATAAAAAAAAATGATATTTCCTCCACAATGCAGTTTTGTTAGGCTCAACTAACAGACTATTAGGTAGACCAATGGTAGGAAAGTGGGACAGCTTGTCCGAAGGCCCACCACTTGGAAGGATTAGAGTCCAAACTTCTTACAGTAGAATACATCATCATATATGTAAGAGATGTACAGAGGCTATACAGTTGTGAATATAGTGGAGAAAGTAAAAACTAGGCCTGCAATTCTTTGATCCTTTGTAAATCCTGACCTTCATGGAGAGGTCTCACAAAGGAAAGAACCTGTGTCTCGTGTTTCTGGTGGAACCACCAAGAGTGGGAACCCTCCCCCTGGGCCCCTTGGAGGGGATTCCCCTGTCAGTTCTGTGCCAGGGCTGAAAAATGAGCAGGACTCTTGATTTCTCAGTATTTGTTCTATTTTTTATTTTTCTCTTATCAGTAGTTTAGCATGCTGTCTGCACACCAGACTAGGTACACGAGACGCAAGGTGCAAAATGGAGTCCAAACACCCAAATTCAAGGTCTTTTAAAGCTGTTTAGTCCAAATACCTTCTAAAATATACTTTGTTTCTACTTTTCTACCAATAACTCCTATTAATCTATTCACATAACACCTATGCTACTGCTTTCTCTAACCAATGGCTTTGTGCTACCAACACTACAGAAAATGGAGCAGAAGAAGAACAAAAGGAGATGAGGCAACGCCCTAAATCCTCCATCTTGTCTCCTATATACTCCTGGATTAAAACCCTAAAACCCTAAATTTCTCACCCTATGATAAGCTACTACTACATACTGCTATCTAGTTCCCACACATGCAGACTCCAATTCATCCCAAAGCCTTGGCAACTTTCTCCAGAGACGCAAGTCAAAAGCAGAGTTCTGCTGAGGATCAGGGCTTTCCAAAGCAGGCAGAGAAGTCCTCTCTATGCCCTGAACTCCAACATCTGTCCTCAAACTAAAGTCTGTTGGAAGAAGGTTATGGATCTAGGTCCTATTTGAACTAAATCAAACCAACAAACAAAAATAGAACAAAATTTAAAAAAAATCCATATCCATTATACTTTTATTTTATCATACATTGCATATTTGTAAGGGTCAGAGCAAGGGAACTCTGCCTAATTTCCATAACTTCATCAGAAGTCAAGAGAGAGTTCATTGCTATCTCTCGCATCTCCTGTTCTGAAAAATGCATGCTTCAGAAGAAACAGCCTAAGGAATTTGCATTCTATGTCTCCAATTTTCTAGAATATTAACAGTGAAGCCTAAAGCAATTTGGATCATATTATGAGCATGTTTAAAGTTAACCCAGGACTCTAAGTGCCACCCAGAGGGGATTCTTTGAAGCCAGAAATTCTTGGCCAAAAATCCAGACTCACATTGTTCAAGCCAAGCAGAGTAGCAAAATGAGGTCAAATAATATGTACTGAGTTATTGACATTCTTGTGGTTTCTCTGAGAAAGCATTGGCTAGCGTAGCCTAGCTGATAATTAAAGTTTGTACATTTTGTAGAGCGTTCCAATATCAATATGATTTTCTTTCAGATAAAGCTTGAATCAGAATGGTAAAGGTTGTGTCCAACTTACATTTGAACAAATCTGTCAGTGTTTGCCCATGTGCAGGTTAAAAGCCTTGTAATAGTGTGCCAGGTGTGTGTGGGGGGGGGGTGTTTGTTTGTGTTTTTCTCTTCATTGACTACAAGTCACATATTTCACAAGGGAGCTGTCTAAACTAAATCTGATATCCAGCATGACTTTGGTTTATTGCTGCTATCTGATTTAAAGAATTTTCTAACACATGTTTTGCTTTAGCATCGGGCTTTCACAGTAAATATGGTAGAACTTTTAGTTTTTCTGAACTCTTGGATGTGTATATGAAATACTTTGTACTTGTTTCTCCTCATCAGCACCCTAGCTGATTTCTCTTGAACTACTAAATAAAATGACACTAAAAAGCAGAGCAGCAAACCCATGTTTGTCATCCTCAGCAGCAAGAGGTGTTATCTCTTGCAGGTAATAAAACATAAAAGTTCTTATCAGAGAACAAATCAACAATCAAGTGCCAAGAGCCGAACCATACGAAAGAAAAGCCTCTTACATTTTAAGCAGTCTGGATGGAATCAAAAAAGACAAAAGATAGTGGAAAAATCCCAGAAAAGAGAGAAGTCAAGGCAAGAGGCACATCTGATATGATCAGTAACAGTCATAGCACACTCATTATCTAACCAGGTATGTTTCACTGGAATCCCAAGTCATTAGATGTGCAAATATTTTGCCTTTTGAAAAACTCTGAATGAGCTGATAATGGGCACATGGCAGGGTGTAATTGTCTCATGCTTTATTCCTGGCTTGTTTCACTGAATATCTCAGGACTAATCACTTTTTGCTCCTCACCATCATCTAAGTGTGAATAATTATAGCTATCCTACTTCACAAAGGTGGTATTAGGAACAATTTAATTGATGCCTGTTCAGTGCTTTAAGAAACTTGGGTGGGTAGATCAATGCTGAATTAGAGCAGGCAATTCTATTCAGCCTGAGGGGGAGAAATCAATATCCATATGGCAAGGCAGGAGGAATACTTTCATGAACCTCCTTTAAATTTCCCTTACCCCATTCTTACATCCCTGTATTTTGTTCACTTCCTTGGAGTTAGTTCTGGACAGCACTGGAAAAGGTGAGAGCCCAGCTGGAATCCATGAGTTCATATCTATGGGGAATCACAGCCATAATGAGAGGCTGGAAGAGAAGGGAAAGAGTAAATATGGTCAGAGCTGAGCTCTTCTCTATTATGCAAAGTATTTAGACTTTTCCACTTTTACATACACACTTGGATTTTTAATCAAGTTTTATCTTTTAGGGGAGTATTATAGTTCTAGAGGAAATCTGAAAATGCTGGCACTTTGTTTTTGCATTTTATGGCAGAATCTTTTTCTTCATCTTCTTTTGGAATAATGACTGAAACTTTTACATATTTACATTTCTGTAAAATTATTTCTTGCATGAAATGAGATAATAATTGATTCACTGGTTTATCTTAGGGGTTAAAAATGTATTCTTAAGATAATTTTTATGTCTAAATACATAAATTCAACTAATAAATATGTTCAAATAGTAATGAAAACATTGAAATATAGTTTTATAATATGTTTCTCATGTATGATATAGGTCAAAATCCCAAGAAATGTTATGAAAAAGTATATTTTTTTCAAAAAGAAAATAGTATATAAAAATGTGTATATGTGTGTGTGTGTGTGTGTGTGTGTGTATGTGTATATATATAAGTAAATTTGTTACTTTCACAGAACTTGGATCTTAATTTTGCTGTGATCTCTGCACCACTCCAAAGGGTCCAGAGAGCTTTGTTTTTCCAAGAGGTGAGAACTGTTCTGGGGAGAGGGTGAGAAACAGCAAATGCAGTGATCCATAGTTATTAGCCCAATTCCTTTGGGTGAAAGGGAGGAGTTGGCAGCTGAAATTACATTAGGCTAGCCCTGAAGCTGCAGTCTGCCTTCACTTCTCAGATCCAGAGCCAGAATTAAACAGCAGCTCAGATTTGGGCCTGGATAATGCTCGATATGAATATAGGCAGATGTATTCCTGGAAAATGTGTATACACATGGTTGTTGCACTTCGTGCTCCTGGGAACCACTAAGGAGATTTTCAGTTCAAGACTGGATTATATTTGAACACTGGTCTTTTTTTCTTCTTTTTCTGACTTTTGTTGCTAATGAAATACATGTTTGCAAACTTCGTGCAAAACCACATTGAATTTCCACAAACTCATAAGGCTGGATCCTTTCACAAAAAAAGTGGTTTTATCTAAAATCTTTCTCTTTACTGTTGATACTGCTGCTGGTTTTGGGGACTTGCAATTAAAAGTTAAGTGGAAGTTTTTGTTTATTTTGCAATAGAATTCTTAAATATTTATGAAGGACCTTAAGTCTAACTCGTCTTGAGGAAATATAGATGAATTAATAATTTATGTGGTTGTTTTGCAGAAAATTAAAGGTTGGGAACAAGTGTTTAAAAATTAAATCATCCACAATATAAGAGAGCAGATGTTATTTTGTTAAAATCTTGCTAACAACAAAGTACTATGAGGTGTTATCTTCTCCTTGGTCCAACTGAAATCTTAACGATTCATTACAAATTGAGCAGATTCTAAAGCCTGAGGCTAGCTAATGTCAGAATAATGAAGAGGAACCTCAATTATGTAGCCCAGATTTTTTTATTTGTTTTTGTTTTATTTTATTGCCTGCAGTGAGAAAGAGGCTATATCTCTGTATTGCATGGTGATTTGTAAGATGTTACACTCCCACAAAAATCACTGCATATTTCATTAGTAATCCTACAATGTAATCTCCTGCAACTAAAATGTGTGTGCATCTACCTGTGTAAATAATAATAATAATAGTCATCATCATCACTATAATGATATTTTAGATGGAAAAGAGATACTGAAATTGCATAGCTTAATAACTTCAAGATTCTTACTCCTTTTATGCCAAATTACCTAATTTTTCTTCTTTCTTCCTTATAAATGAAAGCTGTCTCTTACTCTCACTCTGGACAGTATAGATAGCCAATTTCTGGTCAGCATCCTAAGCCATACGGGTTCTATAATGAGTTTTCTTCTTGTCTTTGATAAGCTAAGGCCAAGCATGCAGTCTTTTGGAGCCACATTTTTACAATAAAATTCTCTTTACGAGTACATTACCTAGATCCTAAACATGGCCCAGTTTTTAGTCCTACTTCTGTAACTGTTTGCAGCGCAAGGTTTCTGCTAAGATCAAGGCAAACCCCTCAAAACAACGAACCAACCAAACAAAAAAGGGATCAGATCAGAACTTGGACAAAGATTCATTCTATAAATGCAAATTCTAAGAGGTCTGTATCTGCAGAAATGTAAACCAGTATCTGGGAAATGCATGCATTAGTTTCTCCTCTCATTTCCTTGCCGGTTTGAGTGTGACTGCAACTGCACATATAAAACTCTGTCATTTTGGCAAAGACATAAATGTATCAATCTGTAACCACAACTGCAAATGTAAAAGAAATTTCTTTACCCTTCAAAGATCTATACTGCTGAGCAGATGAGAGAATTTTTTGCTTAGATTCCATCTAATAAGAACCCAAAGGATTTCACTGCTATTAAAAATGTAAGTTGAGACAACTTCAATTTAAATAAAAAGTATATGTAGGAAAAATATAGTCATAAAGGGGTGCTCTTTCAAGATACACTGTGAATATTTAGCAATGTGATTCTTGAGATGCAAATAAAGACAGAAAAACTAAAAATTTGTACATTGCTTGACAGTATAATTCAGCTCAGGAGTTGTGTATTTTTTGCTTAGAGGAAGCCAAGTATTGGCAATTCATCTACACGGGTGCTAAATTATGGTTGGTATAGATATATAAGACTGTAATTGCACAGTAATAATAAATGAGAAACTTTCACAAAAACTACATACATAGCGGTTCATAGACTCAGTCAGCTCCATTTTCCATCGAAATGTTTATCTTCAATCAGCACTGCACACATCAATCTCTTTTTCTTTCATGTTTTTATTTTTCCTGTTCTGAGTTGCTGTTTATGAGATTGACTATTCCTAGTGATTTCAGAGGAAGCTAGGTTTGCCTAACACACATATCTAAATAAAACGGCAGCACTCTGAATAAACTGAAGAATTTGAAATTACAGTTACTTTTCTAAATATTAAATGTGAGGGACATAATGAGCTAATTTATTTGGTAGCATTAGAAGTTTGCATGTCTTGATTTTTCTAGGTGTACATTTCCATGTATGCAATCTTTCAATTTTCAAGTGTTCTTTCTTCGGACCAAATGAATCTCATATTCCCACTGCTGGGGTTACTTTCATCATTTATCACATTAGTATTAATCAAAAGAGCCAAAACATAAATCTAGTGCCTAGTTCTTAAGGGTTCATTGCCAACCATTTTGTTCTCCCTTCCCAGACACAAAACTCATGGGTGTGATCAAGTGGTCTGAAATTGGTACTTGTTTACTAGTGGTTGAGCAGGGGAAAGAAAGAAAATCTTTTGTTATTTGTCGTGGAACAGAGGAGACATCCAGCACACCTCAGAATATCTGACAACTCAATAGCTAGCATGCCTCACACATTGAAATTCAAGAGTCTGATTTTTATTCAGTTAATTACTCAAAATAATCTGAAATTAAAATCTCTACCTTCCTCTTTCCTGATAAAATTTCTCTGAAGTCTTTTAATGAAATATTTTAGTTGCAATTAAACATCATCTCATGACAAGGTAAAAATACTTCTGGAGGAAGATTGTTAGCTGCTACATTGCTAAGTACTGTGAAACTTTTTGGCACTTCACCTCTAAAACAGAGTAGATTTAAAGTTGCTCAAATGTCTGAAGCTCTGCTGACATCAGTAAAATAAACCCCCTTATGACTGATTCAATTGAAGTTCTGACCCAAAGAAGTAAGAAAACTGTCAAGTGTTAAATGAAGATAACTTATAATTGTATTTCTCAAAAACCTTTCTATCTAGAAACAAAAAGTAAGATACAGAAATATTTTGAGAAGTTGATAATGTATCTGACACTTCTTCCAATTTCCAAATGATCTGGAATTCACAAACAGCTGGTTTGCATAATATCTACAAGCGTTGCAGATTAGATGCAAGCTATCACTTTCAACAGGACTAGACAATCTGAAAGTGCATTCTCCTTTACATTTTAGCAGTCATGTCTCATTACACAGCTAATGTTCTATTACTCTGTCTAATGTAACATGACATGACTGGTAAATTTTGAGGAAGTAGACAATTTTTCATATTAAAAATCCCCTCCTCCTCTCTCTGAACTGGTTGTCGATTCCATTTTGAATGTACCACATGGTACATTGGGAGAGCTGTAGATCTCAGCAGCTATCTTACCACCAGAGGAATGAAAAGCCAAACTTGAACAGCTTGGCATGTCATTAAAAAAAAACAAAAACCCACAAAAATCATGACATATGATGTTTGTTTCTTTGAGTTTGCTTTGAAAGCCTGTTATGGTTGAATACAAGGTTTTCCTTTTCTGTTTATGTATTCAACTACCCACACATGCAAAATATAATCAAGTTGTGCTTTTTTAATCAAGAAAAATATCACTTAGGTAGATATTAAGGAAAATATATTGTGAAGTTTGATAGTTTTTGAAAGCTGAGTACTTAGGATTGAAAGCAGATGGAAATATCTTAGTCCCGCGTATGCTTCATGTCTACAGTCCTCAGAAAAAAATTCAATTCTCATTAACTTTGGTAAGTGATCTGTTTCAGTAATGATTTTGTACCGCAAAGAACAAATACTTCTTTGGCACATCTACCTGGAATATGAGAAGGGCTGTGTCCCAACCTGGCAGCTATTCCATAATCCTCAGGTGGACAGGTTTGCTTCTACCCGTTTTCAGTGTTCTATGTGAGGCCAGCATTTAGGAAAAAAAAATCCAAACTTTACATCTGAACCTAATTGATTTGGATATGAGAAATGTTTTGAGACAGTGGAACACATCGTGATCTTTCTTTAAGGAACATGGGAAAATTACCAGACTCGTGTAGAGCATTGCTAAGCACAACAATCATTACTTAACACCTCAGGACATTTTCATGATCTCATAAGTGACCAGGTCTAGCTAAGTCATTGACAACAATAGGAGAGGGATTACAGAACCAGGAATGCAAATTAGGCTAGCAAGTCTTACAAAACCAAGTTGTCCCAAGATTATGGCAATTGGGTTGGCTAGATCTCAGGAATTCTAGTCTCTGTAATCAGTGGCACCAACTCCTCTACTTGTACATTGCTGGAAACAAAAGCTATTAATAATATTGTTTAACAAAGCCCTATCACAGAAAAAAAAAGACCCTAACTAAACAAGTTTCTGCTCTACTTTGATGTCAAGTGCTTCTTTCTTTCTTTCTCTACTTGTTCTATCAGTCAAAGTGTCTTTAGAGACAAATTCCCTGTCTTGGCAGTAGTTGGGTTAGGTATGAATTGGGCAAAGGTGTTTTATATGATAGAACTCATCTGTGCTGCTTCAAAGCTGAACAGTCAAGGAGAAGGACTGTAACAGCTGTGTCTTTCTCTACTGAGATTTTGAAAAGCTTCTGAAAATTAGAAGAGGAAACATTGCAAAAGAAATTCTTTTTATTCAACAGCTTAAGATACATACTTAGTATTTTTGATAGCCATAATAAAATCTTCATAATTTAAGGTACATACACTGTATGCAGAATATTTATACTTGGTACCAAGAAATAATTTTTTTTTTTTTAATTAAAAATATGCTATAACATTTAATCTTGGTGTGTGGACCTTTTATAAAGAAACACTATTATTCAGTTTATAAAGAGAAACATTTCATGCTGTAATACTAAATATTATAAATGTATTGTATTGCAATAACTAGAAGATTAGAAATTTTTATAAACTCTCAACTTAAATATTCACCAAAATTATTACTTGCTATATTTAATTCAGGTAAAAATACAAAAAAATATATTGATTTAATATAAAGAATAAATCTCCTACATATAAGTTGGTGGGTTTTTTCAGTTGCAGCACCGTTTTGAAAGACTGACATTAAAGAATACTCTTAAATTTTACCCCAGTGTAAATAAAACAGATTTTATTGCAAACTTTTTGCTCAGGAAGAATACATCCTTAAGCTACATATGTTCTTCATACTTAAACAGTAAAAAAAGATGATGCAGGAGTGTGACAGAACTTAGTTTTTCTTAGTCATACTGCTAATGGGAAAAATAAAGAAAAAGAAAGATAAAGAGCTATACATTAAATATATGCCATAACAATGGATTAAGGTTTCTTTACGTAAGCACTAAGATATTCAAAATTTTTTTCATTTCTGAAAACTGTAGACTGCAGCTCACCAAAAGTGTGTTGGCACTCCACCTGTTTTTTCTGACCATCCTAATTTTTAACTTTCCCAGCTTTCTCTAGACATTTTTTTTATTATTATTTAAATCTGCTGGTTTTTTTTTTTTTCATAAAGTATGAAAATGAAATATCTATACCTCAGAATCCAACAAATAAAATATTTCAAGTCCTTTCTATTTCATTCTCAACTCATTTCATTAATATGACATGGGTTTTTGTGGATAAAAAGCTGGACATGAGCCAACAGTGTGGGCTCACAGCTCAGAAGTACATCCTGGACTGCATCAAAAGAGGAGTGGCCAGTGGGTCTTCTCACCTACTCTGCCCTTGTGAAACCCCATCTGGAATGCTGCCTCCAGCTCTGGAGTCCCTAGCACAAGAAAATGGACCCGTTAGAATCCAGAGGAGGCTGCAAGGATGATCAGAGGGCTGGAGCACCTCTCCTATAAAGACAGGCTGAGAGAGCCTGGTCTCTTCAGCTCTGGAGAAGAGAAGGCTCTGGGGAGACATCCAGTACCTTAAGGGGTATTATAAAAAGGAGGGAGAGAGACTTTTTATACAGGCAGATAGTGAGAGGACAAGGGGCAATGGTTTTTAAATGAAGAAGAGCAGGTTCAGATCAGGTGTTAGGAGAAAATTCTTTTGTGTGAGCATGGTGAGACACTGGAACAGGTTGGGGGGGATGCCCCACCTAGAAAAGCTGGGGATGCTCCATCTCTGGCAGCATTCAAGGCCAGATTGGAGGAGGCCCTGAGCAATCTCATCTAGTGAATGCCCACAGCAAGAGGCTTTAACTAGATAATCTTTAAGGTCCCTTCCAACCCTATCCATTCTGTGATTCTGTAATATGCACTCAGAATACAGTATTTACTGTGTAATGCATCTGTTTTGCAGAGCAGACTCTAAACCTATAGACAGGTGTTTGACACATTAATTCACAAAAACTTATTCTTTACAAATGATTATAAGGTGACTTTACATAAACAGAGACATAAATATTGTATTGCTCTTAAAACAAAGTGGTGTTGATTAACAGTTCTCAGGTGTTTTTGCTTAGCAGCATGATCTCATAGGGAGCTTTTTAAAAAAGGGGAAGGACTATAACAAACCTTTTAGCTTAACTACTACCCAAAGCAGAATTAGCTGTACCTAAAAAATTCCCAACAAACATTTCTCTACACACCTCTACAAACTTCAAAGAAAGAGATTGCCTAATCTTCACAAGAAATCTGTGTCCATATGTGACCACCATAACTACACCTTTTCTCTTATAGGCTGTAAACCTTACAAAGTGATAGTTCCTTGCAGAAGAGAAAAAGAAAAGGAAAATTGTCTTTTGAAAATGTGTGTTTAGGAGAATGAAAAGCAATAGACCAAATGTTATCTGCTGTGGATTTCATCAGGAAGAAAAGTGTTTTCTTCTTCTGAAAGGCAGAGATTTACCATTCAGTGAGGGAAAATTTTTATATTCTACATTCTCCCAGAAATATTACCCTTAAAATAGATCATGTTTTTGGTAGTCATCTCCTTTTATACATCTCAAATTTACTAGCTTCCTAACTATATGTACATATGTGCATATATGTGTCTGTATGTACATACACACATATACACATTCCAATCCTACACATATTTTAACTCTGTGAAAAAACATACTCTTGCTATCATGTCAGTGTGCCAGCTGAATTGGTGGCAATCCTTTTATACTTTGTTGCCAGGACTATTACAATGAAATTGTCTCCACTTTTGATCTCCTATTATAAAGATTCCTGAATCTCTGACAACTCAAGGCATTATGATATACTCTTCGTACCCTGTTAAAGCAGACATAGAGAGCAGAGTTCTCTGTACAGCATAAGTAAAGATTTATAGACATGCTGAAAGAACACTTTCCCTGCTGCCTTCTTAAAATAATTATGACTTTCCATGAATCTCTTTATAAATCAAGTGTAGAGTGACAAAAGCATAAGGAAGTAAGCCACAAAAATACCATTTACAATAAGCCTGAGTGGACTTATTTAAGAAACATATCACTTCTTTGATGAAAACTGTATATAATTATTTTAAGAAGACATACATGCCAAAATGTGAAAAATAAGAATTTATTGTACCTGTCACTATGTTTCAAAAGCTCACTTTCTGACTTGATTTTTTGTTACTAAAATACTTTCATATGATGGTACTAAATATTAAAGGAATGAACAGATACATACTGAGAGACATAAAAGGACATTATATGACACAAAATAAACATAATAGATTGGCAGTTTCTAACAGTCATGAAGAAATATTATTATTTGGAATGAAAGTAAGCACCCTTGAAATTTTACTGAATTCAGGCTGCAAGAGAAAACTCTCTGATTTGTTTGATCTAGCAGCAGCAGCTACCTGGCCTTATCAATTGGTGGGATTAGGTATCTGCTGTGTGTTCAAGGGTATCAGTGACTTTCCACACCACCATTTCTACCTGAGCTTCATATATATTGCAGTAGCAGTACACACTGCTGAATTAATACCCTTCATTTTTGTGCTAATTACACAGAATAAACCTATTCAGTATTAGTTGTTAACTTGTCAAGAAACGGTGGGGACAAAACCACCCTTCAATTACATGGATCACAAATGCAGAATTTTGCTCCCAGGTGCTCTCTGGCAGCCTGTCTGTACTGAGCAGTGCCCTGTCAGGCTGTAAAACCATCCTCATATCTGGCTGCTCAAGTGCTCAGCTCCCCTCCTCAGCCCTCACCCTCAGCCTCACAAGCACAACACACACAACCCTCTCATAACAACAGAGTTTTACCACTCAGTGAAGAGCACCCTACTCATGAGGTGTCACCAGGAACCCTTTCAAATGAGCTGTCTTCCGTAACTGACTGCTCCCCTCAGCACTCACATCTCCCTGACTGGCTCCACACAGGTGGGTAGGCTGGGTTATCCCAATCTCCTTGGGTTCGTAACCTCAGTTTTTCTGACCTTCAAACATTGGCTTGACCTCAAATGCTGTCTGTGGTTTCATGGCATGAATCTGATCCCTGCATTTTAGAGATTGCTAAAGCCATTCAGACACACTCCTGCTGTTATGTAGTAGTACATTCACTTTAATATACTCAGAACCAGTAAAAATCATTAAATGTAGGCACTAAAAGATGATGTGGACACACAAAAGAAGTGAATAAGAACAAGTGATCTAAAGGATTTGTGATATTAAATTGCATTAAGCCAAAATATATCAATTTGTGTGATGACTTCAAATAAAGTTATAACATAAATCCAAAAGATTTATGAACAAGAGAGGGTCAGCACTCAAAACACAGTTCTTATAGCAGACATGAATGACAAAGCACTTTAAATATAGGATCCTGAACAGTAAAATAGAAAAAGGTTGCTTTCTGCAAAGAAAGTGAAATAACTGCCAGAAGACAACAAGGGATCTAGACCTATTAAATTGCTTTATTTTTGCTAAGCCAAACCTTCCACACTCTGATAAGTTCTGTGCCAGTGGATCTTGATGGATAGTAAAGCTTTCTAACAGCTTGATTCTTTGAGAAGAGGCAATTTTATTCTATAAAATAAAGCATTTCAGGTGTTTGTGTACTTGCAAGACAGGAATCCAGGTAGTGCTTTAAATCCTGTGTAAGCTTGTGCATGCAGAGAGTAAAAAAAAAGTATTTAAACGACAGTTAGTTTGCAAGTGTTGTCATGTTAGCTTCAGTTTCATTTAAGCTAACTAGTCTGTGAAGCAGTAGTGCCCTATAAATTTTATAATTATGAGAGTCTTTAAACAAGACAAAGCAGAGGGAAGAAACAGGATGGAAAAGAAAATGCTTTCAGATACAAACAAGGCTGTTAGCAAGACCTGTGAACACATCTGTTTAGATTAAGGCAGCAATGAATGTTGGGCTCTTATGTTCGTAATGTTGTCACTGCAATACAGCTGCTCCTCCCTTGTCAGTGAAGCAAAACATAATAGCTAGAAATAAACAGAAAGAATAGAAACTCCTGAATCTGGGGCAAAATTTCTCCATAAAAACAATAGATTAATAATGCTCCATGCATCCTACCAAAATTTCTCTCCACAACAAAATGGCCTAAGAGGATTGTAGACTCAGTGGCTCTGCAGTGAGTTCACTAAGCCACAGGTAGGTGTGTTTCCTGAAGTCCCAGTGCCCTTTACAAAAACCTTTGCTTAGGTAAAGAAGAAAACTAACCAATCATGCAAGAACCAATTTTGTTCTCTTATTCCTTGACATATAAAGAAAAGCAAGGAAAAAAACCTGAAACATATGGAAATGTTGTCATGCAGAAGTATATAAACTGCAAAATAGGAGGACATTTAATTTATTTTTTGGACTTTTTTAAATGCTGCATTTATTTTGGAGTTCACAGAGACTTAACTTTGTTACATTATGTATGTAATTTTCACTTCCAGTTGGACATAACCACAATAAAAATTGTGCTATGCTTAGTTAAATCAAATAAGAAAATGTATTTTACATTACTAATTTTGGTTTAACCACTGAAATCTTCCCTATATTTTGCCTTTTTTTCTACCTGACTTACCGATAAAATACAGATATCAAATATCTGTAACTGCATATAGCATGGGAAAACTGTGTTTTCCTTTTCTATAGTTTATTAATATGAACCTGTTTTTTTATTGAATGAGCAAAGCTAATGGCTGTCACTTTTCTTTACAAGTAACATGGCAAATTATGAAGTTTCATAATGAATTTCTAGACAGGAATTAAAATAAACAAGACTAAATTAGTGTCTATTTTATTTTCATCAAATTCAGTGAAGACTTGAATTAATGCATTTTAGTATGTGTTGAATTTTAGCATGTGCTTACAAATATATGTGAATATTTTATGTGCAAATTGAGAACAATTAACAGTCTAGATATATTATCAACAAAGTATCATTATATACTATTATGTTACACAGAATATATTAGTGTTAAGTAATATTAGGTATGGATATTTCAGCATACCAATCTAATTTGTAATGACAGCAATAGGTTCAACCCTATGGGATAGAAGAAAAGCTCAAGACATAGTCTTTATATAATTTTTACACTTTTCAGAAGAAAAAAATTATTTTTCCCAATGTTTCCAAACACCAGAGAATGTTCTTTTGAAATGTAGGCTCCTTTAACGTTTATTCCACGGTACATTTTCTGTTGCTCTTCATATTACATTCTCAACATATGATGCATGGCTTTTGTGTAATTAAATGTGTTACTCTTGATGCTCACACAGAAAATATTCACATTTTAATGGGAAGCACTGTGTGGATAAAAAAGAAAAGACCTATTTGTCATCCTTCATTGTGTCAATTCACCATAATAAATTAACAGGGAAGATATATCCTCCATATTTCCACAGCGCATTCTATAGCTCTTCCCCTTCAGAGCTCTAAGAGACCAATCTTTGTATGGAAATAGTGCAGGAGTACTTAAAAGCACTTTGCAATCTGGTGTCTGAATTTCTTTCTTGTAAACTCTGTTTGGCACTGGATTAATATCTAATTTTGCTCTGACACAAACAAGCAAAATTTATGCCTGCTAAAAGGCTTGTTTAGGCTGAATATGAGAACATTTCTTTCTCTGTGGGAAATACATGTATATATATAAAGCTAAAAAAGAGAGCTTGGGTTGTGGAAAAAAAGACAAGACTTGAAGATTTGGCAATGCTGGCAGTTCACACAGCTGTGTACAAAAGAAATTATACAAAGTACATGAAAGTTTTAATAATCCATCTCGTGCTCTATGCAATATATATGAACAGTCAAAAATGAAATACAGATATATATGAATTATGTTGACAGAAAACATAATGGGAACGGGTAGGAAACAACATATACCCTTTATTATATGAAAAGTATGTTCTGGGATGCATAATTAACTGGGGAAAAGATCTTACAGGAACATTGTATAGTCACTGTCTTCCATAGTAATCCTGCTCACAGGACCTCAGAGAATATTTACGATGTTACTGCATATTGTAGACCTATCTTGGACCTAATTCTATGACCTTTTTTCTTTTATTCTTTGTATCAGCACTCCTTTAGAGCTCTTCAAAACAAAACAAGAGTCAGCTGGTCTTTTTATTAAATGTCTGTGAAAATTAATCCTTTCCTGGACTACTATCTCTGTTTTATGATGAGACATATTTTGATTTGGTCACTTTTTCAGAAAGTGCTTTACCTATCACTGCTAATTGATTTTGATTCTGATGCAACCAGAGAGAAAATCACCCTGGGACTTCAGTGAAAGCACTTGCGGTCACCTAAATCATTGAAAAGTTCAGCTCAAAAGGTAAGTTCTTGAGAAAGCTACAGTCAATCACTGACAGAAAACTAGAAAGGATCACCTTGATTTTGTAAAATACCACACATCCTTAAGTATTTACCTATTCTAGCAACCAAATAGTAGAGTTTTGTATGAATATTTAAGCAGCCACAAGGGGGTTTGGTTATTTATTTGCTGGTTTTTTCTTTTTTCAAGCAGCTGAAAAATCATTCTCATGGCAATTAAAAAATGTGCAAACATTCCTTCCCTCCTAAAGAACTATTATGAGATTTTTCCCTTATCCATGTATTTATTTGACAAGCTAACATTTTTTCCCCAGACGTTGTAGTGGATTTTTGTATTGTGTCATTGGCTAGATATATTTAATATTGTATTACATGACATACTACTAATATATCTGGATAAAAGGATTACAATTAAGATAGAAATTGTAAAATTGGCAAAGATGCATTTTTCAGAGAGAGCAGCATACAAAGGTTTCAGAGATTATCAAGGTGGTTACTAGTTGAGTTCTGCAGAATGCACTCCAGGAACTCATCTGGTTTATTGCTTTAAATCAGGAACAGGTTTAGATCCATGATGATAAACCATGCACATGGAAGGTAGGACAGAGGAGATCAGAAATAAATACCAAAATGTGTAGATGGACAGAAACGGGAGTAGATTGAAATGCAAAGTCATGCACATGGAACTAATAATAAAAAGTTCTCTGGTATGCTGGAGGCTTTTCAGATGGAAATGTTTTGTAGAAATGGGATGTGACAGTCAGTTTCTCAATGAATGAACTGACAGTGTGATGCAGCATAAAAATCTCAAACAGAAACTGAAAACATGTTGCAAAAGTGAATCTGTCACAGACAGGCAAGCACTGGTGTCATTGTACTAGGCCCTGGTTAAACCTCAGCTGCAGAACAGCATTGACATTTCTGGTCAGGAAGGTGACCTTGAGAGGGAAAATGTAGAGAGAAGGTTATGGAGGAAAACAGGAGAAAAGGACCTGTTTCAAGGATGACCCTGAAACTGGTTTTCTGGTATGAAAATGCATAGAAAAATGAAGCAGATAGGGAGGTGATTGAGCTCCATAAATATGTCAGTGACTAAAGAAGAAAGAGCTCATTAAATCATAATACTGAAACAGAGAACATTCTAGGTGGACATAAATGTGCTGAAAATTGAAAAAGCTTCAAGCCACTACTCCTAGCAAATTTTACAGTGTTTTCTTCAGTTATATTACATAGAAAGAAAGTTTTTGAAAGAGGTATTTGTAGGCTCTTATGAATGGGACTATTTGGCATATGCTTGAGTGAGGGGGGAAATGGGATACGTGTCCCTTCCACTCTCACCAGCAAGATTTTAGGTGCATCAGTGCTTCTAAGTGACTCTCAAAGTGTAATATATGGTTCCATAATACCTAAATATATTGAGACTGAACTCATATATTTATTGATGTGTGTCTCATGAAAAAATGGAATAAAAGGAAAGATCAGATTACCAAAGCTGATCCTGAAAGATTAAAATTAATTTGTACATCAGCTTCTAAATATGGAATCTAGAAGGATTTTGTCCATTTTATATGATGTCACCGGCAATACAGTTGACACTTATCTTTCTCTAGTTTTGCCAGCTACGATGTAAATTTGCTAAGCATGTGATTATAAGTGTTTAGATTTGTTCCCAAAAAAAATCTCTTAAATACATCAGTAAATATAAATAGCCACACTCACAGGCAGTACTTGAAATATGTTATTCAACACATACTTGTATATATATTTACTGGGTTTTTTTTCTCAAAAATGTAAAGTCTGAGTTAAAGAAATTCAGCTGTTTCCATTGTCCAAAGCTCGTTGTGGATCAACAGTTCAAGGAGGAAAACACATCAGCAAGGAGAGAGTGCCAAGATGTGTATGATGGATTTTCTGAATTCTGTGGGGAGGAGCAGAGGACTCATCTCTCTGCAGCACCTCTCCACTGTGAATGAAATGTGTGGATTCAAGCAGGCACCTGGATCAGTCAAAGTTCAGAGTAGCAGTCTGTAGAATGGCTTCAAAAGAACTGGTAACTTAGAAAAGTGCTGATGATTACAGACATGGGAAAAAAACAGGGCTTTCAACTTTATTCTCCACAAGCCTGAGCTTAACTAACCTGGTTTTGGATTACAGATTAATCAGATGGTTTTTTTATCTAGCAAAGCAATTTCTTGCCAAAAAGATCTTAACCAAAAATACATCAATTCAGAGGAAATAGTGGCTGGGTGATTTTCCACAAAATCTCACACAAAATCTCACACACACGTGGGCTTTAGCAAAGAAATTGACACCCTGCCCCCCTTCCTATTGAATATCAATCAATCCTTATTAAGGTCAAGGGATTTGGTTTCCAGGTCCCCTCAAAAATGATTATGAAAATAACTGTAACATTTTATGTCCCATTGAAATTTCCTAAAGACATAATTTAGCAAGAGAGTTTTCTTATTGTGGACAATAAAGAAAGAAATGGACAATTTTACTTTTTCTTCAATGCTTGTTCCAAACCAGAAAACAGGAAAAGTTATCCTGGCATTGCTGTTGTAAGAAAATGTTGAAAGATAAGGAAATGCTTCCAGTCCCCATCAATTCTGAGCAATTTCCCTCTCTTCCGGTTCTGCTTGGATCCTTTCTTCTCCTCTAAGTGCAATATCTTAAGAGTTAAAAAAAATGAGATGACAGCACCAAAAATGAAGTGAGCTGTCAATTTCAAAGCTGGAAAATTTACAGGCACTTCTAGACAGTAGACAAACTTTTCCAGTTTGGCTCAAAAATAAATGTTCAGCAAGCTTTTCAGTAGCAGATTATTTTCGGATTTAGAGTTTCACTATGCTTGAAGAACCTACACTCAGTTACAACCTCAGTCTAAAGCATAAGTGGGTTCCAGGGTAGCTTGCACACACATTATGAAAATATCTTTTTTTCTGCAGGACCTTTCATCATCACCTCTGGGAACAAAGTGGGATGAGTTTTATAACAATGCTGTCATCTTCATTCTGGCTGCCTTTTATTGCTATTACTATTTTTAGCACATATACAGTGAAAGAAGTTTCAGTATACATTTCAATTAATGTTTCATTCCTAAACCATTTGAATGGTGACATGAAATGTGGGATATTATCCCCTTGCAGTGCTAGAAAATTACAGTGATAAGCTAGAAAAGTCACCAAAAATTAGCTGGTCACCTACTAAAGTTATGAATTTTTGGTTTTGAAAGCCCTACTTCAAACTGTGTCTCATTTGTAGAAGTGCTCCCCTCTCAGCTGAAGTGAGCACACAATAACCTTTCAAAAAGTAGAACGAAAATTTCTAGATAATTTACATTTACACTCAAAAGTGGTAGATACTTATTCTTTAATTGGTTATGTCACAGTTTCATCTCTGCAATGGGAATGGTGGAAGCATTGTAAATTAGGTTAATAATTTGTGAGGTATGCAGATGTCATATTGACTAGTTTCAGCGAAAATATTCTGAAAAGGCAATTAATTCATTTTCACAATAGAATTTAAATAAACTGGCAAAAAGTGTCTGATTTGCACAAAAGCCAATGAAAATAAAATAAAGCATTATACATCTGCTTAGCCATTAAGCAGGACTCATGTTTTGCAGTGATATCCATTGTTAATGACAGATAAAACAGTATATGGTTTTGCAATTTTAAACTGAGTAATAATGTATATCCACAAATAGGGAAGAAGTTTAGTAGAGTTAGTAAAGGCAATCTTAGTTCTAATGTTGCCTAACACATGACAGAAGCATTTTACTGCACTAAGAATTAAGGCCTTCCATTGTTCCCTTTCATTTTCCTTTTTCTTTTTCCATTTTCTGTGTCTTTTCTATTCTTCAAAGAAGAATGAACACAAGTATCTCAAAAAGTGGCCTGATACCAACAAGATTCATCATTGAGACTGGGAAGTCAGACCTGCAGGGTATGTTTCTGCATGTACAGCTACTGTCAGGTGTGACAATGGCAACAGATGGTCACCCCTTGCATGGAGCAGCACCAGAGGAGAGTGAGGAGCACACTTTGCCAGCAGGTTTCACAGGTATTTATTGATAACAGTGAAATGCTGAGGTTTGGCATGGCTGGTTCATTTCCAAGATCTGCATGGCAGTATGCTCCAGTACTACAGACTTTTCTGTCTCATTTTCCTGCTTTTATGTCTTATTCCAGTTCTCTCTGTCTCTCCCCCACTTCTGTGACTTCATTCACATCTTCACTGGCTTTTTTCCACCTGACTTTTCACTTAGCAAGCTATGGTCTTCAGTATTTTGATTTCTTCTTTTTCCTTGTCAGCATATCCAAAATTATAAGCTTCTCACATAGTTTTCCCATCTGACTGCCACACAGGCAGATTCCTTCTCTCTTCCCATGCTCCTTTTCTGTACATAGCAGTTAGTCATCTGAATTCAGTGTTTTCCTTACTACTTCCTCCCAGGTCTCAGAACTTTCTCTCACACTTTTTACCATTGAAATCTCTGTCACTTCATCCTTGCCAGCTTCCCAATCCCAAGAAATCCAGAGAAGACTTTTTGCATTCCAGCAACACTGAAACAGCCTACTTCTCAGTACATCTTGGGCTCTAAACAAGATGAAGAGCAAAGTCAAAACAGATCCTCTTGCTTAAAAACAACAGCATTGGGATAGATAATTCCAGGCCACTTCTGAATGTACCTGGGAGAACAGCTAATCATATGCATTTAATTGCATAACCCTAACTGCTATTTCACCTGTGTCAACTAAGCTTCCAAATGTTCAAGAACTGGAAGAATGTAAATGAATTTTATGGAGATACCAAGTCATCCTCAACTAAATCCTGCCAACTGTAAGTCTCTTCTCTGTTACCTGAAGGTGCTAGAGTTTTTTTTTAAAAACAGGTTTTAAAATGAATGTATTAGCAAGAAATATAGCAAAATAATGTTCCTCAGTCTCATTCTGAGGTATAGCTGAGCCATTTTGGTTGAGTATGCTAAAAACATGCAGCCTGAGACAGAACTTTAGCACACAGAATTTCAGGCTGAATCACTGAAATTTAGCAAACTTAAGCTGAAAGAAGTGTAAGTGTCAGGAAGAAACATGAAGTGGACAGTAAAATAGTTGAGAATTATTCCTCTTATATGCAAGCCTCAGCTATTTTGTCAATACTTATCTGAATGGAAAACAAAGGTCAGTAGGCCTTGTATGTTAGTTTTTAACTGAACAAAGTAGAAAAAATATCATAAACCTCTGTGAAAATGATGACTAGTGTGGGTCCTCAATGACCAAATAACTCTGCACATATCCATAGATGTCCCATTAAAATTAATGTTATGTCTTTGCATATAATCTTTTTTTCTTCCTAAAGGGAATCATGCATGGACATTTGAAGGCAGAATTTGATTCTAAGCCTAGTATCTTTGAAATTTTTTCCCCCAAAATGAAATTCTCTCCTTAACATGCTAGTCACGTTCCCCTACGATTTTAAATAAGCTGCCTCTCAGCCTATTATTGTTTGGTATGTTTTCCTATATATTCAGAAAGAGTTGTCAAAACTCTCAGGTGCTAAAGATAAGCCTGCAAAGCAGAGCTTCAACAAAATAAAGAAGGAGATTGTAGAAATTCTGAAATATATCAGGGTTAGATTACCTTTGTTGCTTTGTATATCTAAGATTTGAATTGATTTTTCTGGTATGAAAACAAAGGGGGGAAGAGACTTCTGATGTAATGCTTTACAGAAACCAGAAAAGTCAATAATATGCAGACAGCTCAAACATATAGTATTTACTGATTCAGTGAAGCATGTTTTTAATGGGTTATGAAGGCAAATTCCAACCTAATAGATGTACATTAGTTATAATTTTTAAGAATTCTATATTAATGCACAAGTTTATATAATCCTATGAGATTCCTAAAAACCTTAAGTTTTTAAAAAGTTCTTGAAAAGCATTTTATTTTCCAAAAAGTAAGCCTGCCATAAGTTAAAAAAAAAAAAAAGTTGGCATATGGGACACTTCACATGGAACAGAATGCAAGTTTTAAAATTTGGGAGACAATTACATAAAACATATAGTTATGACAGACCAGATGTTTAAAAAGTAAAGAAACACTCCAGTCCAATTTCCTGAACTATTAGTGAATCTTAAATTTTAAACTAAAGATGAATTGTGAATTTTAAACTAAAAATCTTGGTTCCATAGTTCCATATATATAGAAGAGTAGACATCCTGTACCAATCTGTGCATTTTCTCTGACATTTTGACTTTCTTAGAAAATCATCTCAAGTGTCAAAACCTTACTTGGTTTCAAGTTGTTAATGAGATTGAAAACCAATGCAGCCATACAGCAAGTGTAATAAAGGCTGGGCATTTTAATCTTGGCATTTTAATCTAATTTTGCAGAGAACAAGTTTTACTTGTTATTTATTATCACTGCCTGTTTGTAATAAATGGTATATACTTCTTCAAGTTAGAGTACTGAAAATGAATACAACAAAGCTGTTGGATAATAGGCTTTGTAGTAGAAAAATATACAAAAGAAACAAACAGAACTTTATTAAAGAATAGAGGTCTCAATTTTCTATTTCCTTAAAATTCTGGCTACCAAATACCTGTTGGGAATTTGGATAGACAGAAGTTGGGGATTTTGGATAGACAGAAATTTCACAATTTTACATCATCTAATGTCAATGTGATTATCCTACACAAGTTATGCAAAGATGGATCATGGGTGTGTGATACTTCATACCTCTCCCCTGCTACAGTTGATGTCTCCTAAGTAAGGAGAAAATACTGGATTTAGTGAAGAAAAGACAGGAAAAAAAAGCAACAGCTAAAATATATCTGCTTTCAATCATTTGACATATTATCTACAGTAACAATAATCATTCATTATTTTTTGGGCTAGTAATGACTACTGTTGCTGCAACAGGTGGAAATATAGCCTAAATTTGACACTACGGTGATTTCTTTCCCGTCCCTAACATCTGCTCTTGAAGCCAGGAAGTCTCACACACTCAAAACTTTATGCTCATGTAGCAGTCACTTCTTAATTTTATTACTGATCTTAATGAAAATGGGATCAAGACTACGTTTTTCTAGATTAAATAAAGAGTCTTCGGCCTTTCTCTCTTTGGGTTAGGATAGAATGGTGCCAGCTGACTGTGTCTGAGGAGCTTCTTAAGGTGAGAAAAAATACACCACTAAAACTTTCCTCAAGAGGGTGAGTCTTATGAACTTAGATCCTTTATCATTTCTCAGAATCTCGCGTTTGATGTTTTTGAGAGGACTTTTCCTAAACGACAAAGGATTCAGAAACAATGTGTGGACGTCTTGGGACGGTGTGGGTGTTGTCTTACACTCTTCACTTCTACTGAGCAGTAGGATGTGTTTTACAGCACAGCCTGACCATGGCCAAAGGAATAAGGATCTTCTTTCCTGCTACCTCCTCCACACAAGATTGCATTTGTTTAGAGGCCCAGCTACCTCTGTAACACACAAGCTTCTTGAATTCACTGTCATCACCCAGCTAGCCCCTCTCCCCATTCCCACCACATTTCCCATCCTTTTTCCCCAGATCCTCATGTGACCAGTCATCCCTTTTGCACATACTATCTGTCCTCCACTCCCAGAGACATAACTTGATTTAGCAGAGACAGATTCAATCTCTCTGAATGTAGACTTTCCAGAACAATATTTTTGCTATTAGGACCACAGCCTAACGTCCTACATAAAAAAGGGAAACACAGAAATATTGTATACTTCCTTTTTTTTTTCCCCCACACATGTATTTCTACCACCTAAGTTGTTTGTGTGAAAAATAAGGTGCAAGGTATAACTTTCATATTCTTTCTGTATCAGTGATTCTATGACTTCTCCTCCAAGTGGTAGCACTTTTTTATAGCACACAGCAGGATGTTGAGAGCTGTGGTTTTAGTTTTGCTTCTTTTTATTCTAATTTTAAAATTATTTTCAAATGTTTATATAATTGTTATATAGAGAGTATGTATACATGCACAAACATTTGTGTATGAATATATAGCTCCACACAGAATGTTTTTGATTAAAGGGCATGTATGTGTATATATATTTATAACACATGAAAGGGAGAAAAAGGCCCTATATATCCTCTATTCATACTTTTATTTTGATTACATAGGGTTTTGCTTGGTTTCTTTCTGTAAAAAGAACTGGAACTGAAATTCTGAAATCTAGACAGTCTAAGTAGTATTTAACCCAGTGGTGAAGGGAAAATTATCCAAAATCCTTCTTATAAAATAAGAATTTTTAATATGCCTCTGTCCACCTTTATACATATTGCCTTAAGCATAGTACAATGTTTTTGCCCATAAAATTAACATAAAGCAGCTAAAAAACTCACAGTATTATTTCTTTCTCATAATTTTTATTGTTGATACTCTAGTTTTAATCACAACATAGGAGAGAGGAGTTTACTATGCAAAGAAAATGGCTTGTCTTTAAAATGTAAGAATTTATTCTTGTGCTATTGTTGCCTGCCAACAATGAGCTAAAGAGGTTAATGGATCATAGGTCTGGCAAAGAGCCACGCTGCCTCCGGCTCCATACATTTAACTGAATAATCTGGGTTAAGATTTGGTGCTATTTTTTAAATCAGGGCATGAACCGTTGATAAATAAAAATTAGATTTTATCCAGTGGTTTTTGGTTGGTTTTTTTTTTTTTTTTTTTTTTTTTTTCAGTTTGTTGTTTTCCCCCGAAAACAGAGCCACTTATCAGTGATCTGGAATGGCAGGGCAGGAGGAGGGAGGGGAAGCAGGCGGGGACCTCCCGCGCTCCCCGCCGCCGTGTGCCCGGGATAGGGCGCTGCCCCTGTTCGCAGCCGCCGGGCACTGCCTGGCATCCCTCCGGCCGGCATCAGCGCCTGCTCCCCCCTCTCCCCGGGCTGCCAAACTCCAGGGCCCAAAACCCCAGAGCAGCACTTTCATGGCTGCTCTACACATATCCCTTTCCCCAGGAAATCCCTTTTGGAGCTCTGAAACCACCTCTGCACCTGCAGCTACCTCTCCATCAAAGGAGTGGGGTGTGCGGGGTGTGATTGATTAGGTTTTGTTTAGCCTTTCTTTTTTTTTTAAAGAGAGATCACAGAAAAAGTATATAGCTCCCCCTCTCCCATCTTGCATGTTCCCTGGGCACACTGCCGGAGGAGCCAGGCAGCAGCGGCAGCGTTATAATGCAAATCACTAAGCGAGCAACTTTCAATGCCGTGGTGGCTATTTTTGATTTTTCTCCCGAGAACGGGCTTTTTTTAGTGTGCGTGTTGCTTTCTATCCCTCCCTTTCCATTTGATTCTAACAATCATGCCCTCCCTCCCTTCTCCGCTTGCTTCCCCCTCCTCCCCCAAAACATCCAGCAGTTGTGATGCCCTGTCCTCGGTCCTCTCCAGCGGGTCACTCCTCTCGGGCGGGAGGTGAGCAGCCGAGCGAGGGAGCGGCGTTTGCAGGGATGCGCTGGGGCACCGCACCGCTGCCCGGCAGAGGCGGGCCCTCACCGCTGCTGCTTCATTCCTCCGCCGTCGCTTTTGGGCCCCGCCGGCAGCTCCTGGGGGCAGCCGCCTTCCCCTCTGCGCCGCTCGCTTCTCCCCCTCCGGCCGCGTCCCGGCGGCGGCAGGCTCCCAGCGCCACCGCCAGTGCCTGCGGGAGTCCGGCCGCTTCCCGCGGAGGAGCCAGCGCCGGCGGAGGGCCCTGCCCGGCTCTTCCCTCGGCCGCAGGACGAGCCGACAGCACCTGGCCGCGTTGCCCGCGTTAGCGGACTGGGAGAGAGAGAGGAAGGAGGGGAAGGAGGGAAAAAGGGAGGGAAGGAGGGAGGGAAAGAGGGAAAGAGGGAGGCTCCTCCGTGCGCGGGGAGCGGCTCCGGCTCTCAGCTGGGCGCTACCGGCAGCGGCGGCTCCTGCCGTGCTGCGCCGCGGGCGGTGACGGCTCCCGGCGCGGCGGGACCGCAGCTCTAGGGCGGGGGGCTCAAACCTCGGCCGCGAAGTAGAGACAGAGTTTTGAGG
>VWZP01006528.1:1682267-1729731 GCA_013396995.1 Dicaeum eximium | reverse complement strand
CCGACATGCGCCGGCTGCGCCCCCTGATCTCCCCCGCCGCTTCCCGCCGCCCTTCCGTGCCTGAGTCTCCCTTCGCTTGTGTCCAGCATCGCGCACACACGCACACGCCGTCACGCACGGAGGCACTCACTCACTGACTCTGCCGAGCTGCCCAGGCTNCAGCGATCCGAGGCAGGAGGCGGCGGGGCTCGCCGTGTGCTCCTCAGAAGGACTTTTAGCTGCGCGACCGGAGCTTGGATGTGGGCGCCGAGGGACGGGGTCCGTGCACCGCAGCGGGCACCGGCCGGGGCGGGGGCGCTTCGCCTGCGGTGCGGGCTGCTGCCTGCAGCACCGCGGTGAGTACGGGGCTCCGCGCCTCGCCGGGGTCCCCCGGGGGCGGGTAAGGTGCGGAGGGTGCCCTGCCGCGCTTGGGGCTCCCTCCTCGGCGGCTCTGCTCCGCTCCGTGCTGGGACCGGGGCACGGAGGGCACGGTGCCCCCTACGCCCCGGTACTGCACGCTGCTACTCCTCGGTTTTGGCCACGTCTCCAGAGGCTGCCAGCGCGGTCCGGTGTTTCGGGCGCCGCGGTGCCACCGATCGGACACGGGGACGGAGCTCCGCCGGGCGCCTCACCTGCGGAGAGGAGCGCCCAAGTGCTGCGCACCGGGCGCGGGGAGCAGAGCGGAGCCCCGGCCGGGCCCCGGCACCGCAGCGAGAGGGTGCCCGCGGCTCCCCTGCCCGCTCCCCGTCCTGCATGCTCCGTCCTCCTGCGCTGCAGAGGGCTCCGCTGGGAAAACGCTTGTCCCTTAGGGAAGCGTAATGTTTGTAAAATGTTTGCTATCAATTAGCGGGTGGCTCCGCTCAGCGCGGGTTTGCGCACGGCTAACTCCGCTCAGGCACGGGATCAGCTCAGGCTACCAAATGCCAGGAACACCGTGCAAGGGGCTTTTTGTTCTCCTAGACTGCCTGGTGCGATTTGTGGGAAACACATATGAAGGCTCACAATTGCTGGCTATTTTTAAGTGGATTTTGGTAAATCGTTGAAATCTTTTTTCTTACTTTTACGGTGTGTACTTTGGTAATGATCTCTTCTCACTGTGTTGTTCATCCTGGGTATGATAACTCCACCATTGAAGTCAATGGCAAAACTCCCAATTGACTTCTGAGGAAGGCAATTATGGTCAATATGGAATGAAAGGGACTGGGCAGAAGATGGAGAGATGGCAAAGTGAAAGAGATGTATAAAAGAAACTTCCTCTTAGAAGCTAGCTCTCTAACCAAAGTTTTAGCAGTGTCAGAAATGTCTTCTAGATTTTCATTGCCATTTTGCACTGGAGAATACTGGAATGATTTCTTGATGTGTTGGAAATCAAGTGGGCTGAATCCCATTGTTTTGCCAATAGACATTATAACATATTACTTAGTAACTGATACTTTTTCCAGTGTATCTTTTTTCTTACTAAAAAGTCGCAAGCAGTTAGAGACAATTAGATGGGCTCTCATTGACTTCAGTGGCCTGTGGATCAGGCCCAGAAAGGCTCAATAAAGAAGTAACAAGACAACTGTAGTACAGTTTGTAAGGAAAGGTGTTGCATAAGCATTTAACTCCTGAACACCCTCCCTCTAGAGAGGAAAAAAATCTAAATGTACATTAATTTTTTATCCCATTTTATCTAACTCTTTCACAGCACCGATACAAATAAAAAAGAATGCTTCTGATTAATAATTAAAATGCCCATATTCATATGGATTACAAAAAAGATTCTATGCAAAAAAAAAAAAAATCCATTAGCATATCGAAGTTCTAGTTCACAGAGCGTCCTCTGTTCAATGCAGTATTTAGATCAGGAGCAGTGAGATATGCACCAAATGAAGCACCAAATACAAATATTGATATTCAAATGGCAAAAGCTAGACTTATGCCTGTAACCTGACTAACCACTCTCAACTGCTTGGAATGTCTTAAAAAGGAAAGTGTGATTTTTAATTTTTTTTCCAAATCTGAGTGTTGAAAGAACCCCCAAGCACCCCTGCATGCTGAATTTTGTCAAAAGCTTATCAAGTATCAGAAGCATGCCCATACTCTTGAACAATGTGACTATTACATGTTGGGGTGGCACTGGCTGGATGCCAGGAACTCACCAAAACCATGTTATCAGTCCCGTCCTCAGCTAAACAGAGAAGAGAAAATTTAACAAAAAGCTCACGGGTTGAGACAAGGACAGGGGAATCACTCAGCAGTTACTGTCGTGTGCAAAAGAGACACATCTTGGGGAAATTTTTTTAATTTATTACAAGAGTAGGAAACCAAGAAATAAAAGCTAAATCTGAAACATCCACCCTTCCCCTTCCCCTCTCAACTTTCTCTCTCCCCTCTCCATTCTTCTTCCCAGGCTTGACTTGACAGCCTATCTACCTCCTCCCTGCCAGTGGTTTTGGGGATAGGGAATGAGGGCTGTGGTCAGTCTATCACCTGTTGTCTCTGCTGCTGCTTCCTTCTCAGGAGGAGGACTGCTCACACTCTTCCCCTGCTTTGGTGTGGTGTTCATCCCATGGGGGACTCCACCATGAACTTTTCCAACAAGTCCTCCCATGGGCTGCAGTTCTTCATGAGCTGCTCCAGTGTGGGGCCCTTCCACACGGTGCACTCCTTCAGGTGCAGGCTGTTCCAGTGTGGGCCCCCCAAAGAGGGACACTACTCCAGTGTGGGGTGCTCCCTCCACAGGGCCACAGCTCCTGTCAGAAGCCCACTTCACCATGAACTTCCCAGAGGGTTACAAGCCTCCTCTGAGCATCCACCTGCTCTGGCACAGGCTCCTCCAGGGGCTGCAGGTGGATCTCCGCTCTACCATGAACCTCCTTAGGCTGCAGGGGCACAGCTGCCTCACTATGGTCTGTACCACGGGCTGTGGGGGAATCTCTGCTCTGGCACCTGGAGCACCTCCTCCTACTCTGTTTGCACTGACCTTGCTCTCTGCAGAGCTATTGCTTTCACATATTCTCAATCCTCTCTGTGAAGGCAGTTTCTATTGCTCACTCCTCTCTGACTGCAATTTCTGTTGCTCAAGGTCTTTTTTCTCCCTTCTTAAATCTGTTATCCCAGAGGTGCTGCCACCACTGCTGATGGTGCTCAGCCTTGGTCAGCAGCAGGTCTGTCTTGGGGCTGGTGGCATCAGCTCTGTATGATACAGGGGAAGCTCCTGGCAGCTTCTCACAGATGGCACCCTTGTAGCTCCCACCACTAACAAAACGCAATACAAGAAGAAAAAACCTTTCTCAGTTATGGTCCAATAATGATGCTTCCCTTATAAGTACAACTTCATGTTAATAGGCAACTATAAGAACAAAGTTTGAAGTGCTGCATCTCTTGTGCAGCTTTTTTTGCAGGCATCTGGTAGAATTGTCATTGGAGTGAACTGAATGTGTCACTAATACTTAACTGTGAAAAGATTAAGATGTTCATGTTATAGCAGGAAAAAAAAACCTGCAAAATGGACAAATGCTTCCCTGATTATTTCTTCTCTCCTTACAAATCCATAGACAAGACAGACACCTCATTACTAAAATGTCATACTGCATGTTTCTTTCTAGTTTTCCTGTGAATTCTAATGTTTCTTTTAGCATGTGCCATATGTGGAAGTGGAGGGTACATATTTTATGGGACTTTACATAGAGTAAATTTTGTTTGAGCTACTTTGTTTCTTCGTCTCTTCTCCACTCTATCTGCTGTTTGCTAACACATTGTAATGCCACAACCTATTTTTATTGACAATACTTCTATTTCAAGCCAAATGTGAAAAATATGGTGATTACTTCAATATTAAGAGGTTTGGATTTTTTTATTGGGGGGTATGGTGGTGTGTGATGATGCTTTTTTTAAGATCCAAAGCAATGCTTTTTTCTTTCTTAAATGAAGAGAATCAGTAGTTCTAAAAATGAAGATATTATTTGAATAAATCTTTGGGTTTGTCTGAGAGCCATTGTTTGGAATTTTATATTTTTTTTCATTTTGATGTTCTAGTAGTTCTTCAAAGATGTGTATGGACAGTCAGACAGATCTTGTGGACAGCATCTCCAGAACAAAATTTAGAGTTTTTGGGCTTACCTGTAAATAAAGAGTTTATAAGATCTGAGTATTTAAGGCAGAGTTGAATGAAGCCAGATAATGAAGTACCAGGAAACTCTAGAACATGATTCTGAATAACCATTACTCACTTTTAGCAGCTTTATAAATCCCATCCTATTTTGAGAAGTAAATGCTGTTCATCTTTATTGAGATGAATATTTCAAGATTATTTTTGCTGTCCCTTGTCTGACTCTGAAACACGTTTTTTGCCCTTGTATTGCTATGGTTGTTAAGTGAATGGTAGCAAGCATTTACAGGTCTCTTGGTATTTGAATCTAGGAAGCAACATTACTGGGATTCTTGAAAGTCACCTGAATTTTGTCATTACTACACCTTTAAGAACATTTTCAAAATAATTTTTATTGTTTGTTAGTCTCAGAACACATTCACTGGATAATTTATTTAGGACTATATTCTTCTATCCAACAATTTAAGAACAAAAGCCTCCACTGTAGCTCAAATCATTCAAAATATTGGTTTTAGGTTATACATTGTGCATATGGAACCTGGCATGTAAAGCAGATGGCATGTAAAATTATGCATAGCATGTCTGGAGAGCCATACAATATCTAAATGCAGTGCAACAGAACAAGGAAAGAGTGTCACGTGCAACTTAAAATATCAATCACTGGACTGTGTCTAGTCTCAACTGTGCTTTGCTTTCACTTGTGTGTATATATTTGTGTTTCTCTGTGTGTGTATGCTCAATTTTCTCTTTTGTCAACCAGGACATTTCCTTGATAATATGATCTTCTTTAGCATGCAGACTGAAATGATATGCTACTGGCTAAATAAAAAGATAGATATACAAGAAAAACTAGCTTTGTTCAGTTTGGGTGCAGAACACAAATGCATGAAAATTAAAAACAAAAAAGTCTAGAAGAGAAATTTCAATCTTTTAAGGCAAATGGCCAGACATCGCTTACTACCAGGACTGTGTTTTTCTCTGTTATTTATGCTCTTGGTTTGCCCAACACAGCAAGAGCACTTAACAGTACTTCTATCCTGTTGCATAAATACTGTGTTAGATCCAATCCTTCTCTCTCTCTCAAGTATTATAAGTCTGTAAGCACAAAATTTTTTCCTGAACAAGCAAGCGTTACTGTGCATTGTTAACGCAATAACACAATCAGATGAAATGGTAATTGCAGAAAGATTCACATCAGCAAAACCCTTAAACAAATATTAGTCTTTAAGCATGTGCTGACCTCAAGGGGACCTAATCATATTTTGTTGAACAAAGATGCTTTAGTGATCAATGATCCTGAAAGGTAATAATTTTCCCAAGTTTATTCAAATGTGTAAATATGTGGTTATAAAATTTTGTCAGCACCAGACAACTTTAAATTTAACTTTCAGAGGAAAATCTTTAAATATTGCTACTTTTTCTTTTAATGTTTTGTATACTTTAGAAGTACTGGAAGAAATTAACTGTTTTAAAATGGGTTGCACAGCTGTACTCTTTCAAATTTCTAGCCAAAATGAACTTTTGTAGATAAGATGTGAAGGATGACGTTTATAATTAAGGACTACTGCAAAGTGAACTTTACATATAATAATGAAGTAGCTCTGCACAAGGTAGATTTTAATAGCCAATTCTGTAAGATCCAGACATTTTTCAAGGAGACAAATTGAAGGAATGTCTCCATGGTTAAACTGCTGAATATTCCCAAACAAAGGATTTTTAAAGTACCTGAGTTGATTGACAATGTGTCACACTACAAAATAAGTAAATAAATAAATAGATAATTCCTGTACCTTTTGTTCACTAACCCTCTTAGTCCTTATGCATTTCATTTTTTGAAACAATGTTGCTTGAGAAAATACAGCTCTGTGTCTGAGGGACTAAAGGAACACATTTGTCCTCATACATTACAGAGCAGTGTCTAACAATTTATTTCCCTTTTGGAAATGAAAGAACTTTTATCCATTCAAATCACTGTAATACAATCTTGTATTATAATGGCTTGAACAATCTTGACTGCACACAGTTGCTGGAGTCTCCAAAGGACTGTCATAAATAAAGCTATTAGACTGTATTAGAGCAGACACATATTCAGAATCTACCAAGGGATGACAGGATTTTACATTACAGCAGAAAATGGTAAAAAATGTCTGTGAATTACCAAAAATTATTCGTAAAAGGACTTAATAAATCAATTTATAATACATATATATGTGCTATTTTTCTTTTAAAGTGTGCAAATACAACATTAATATTAATGAATTAATTCTATGTAGAATTAAGTGAAAAATGAAACAAATAAGGGATTTTTTCTCTACAACAAATGTTTAAGCTTGCTCAGCAGCGTGTAAACTTTCTGTACTAACTGATGGACATTCAACTTACATCAAAACTTCCCTTTCTAACCTGACATAGCTGCTGTGATGACAGCCTTAGAAAACTGGCATCTCATGAGAGATAAGTCACTTTACATCAATGAAAATGGATTTACACTGCATCCTGGATCCTTTGCAGACAGGTTTGTTTTTATTTTTCCTCTTACTGTTATAGAAGGCATGACTTTTGCCAGGTATGAAGACAAAAATGAGTTTGGCAAAACCCTGAATGAACTTAGAAACAAATTTGGAAATGGTGGAGATATAGCAAAATGAAGTAAAAATATATATAAGGATGTGTTATGTCGTTGGTTTGGTTTTTTTTTCAAGAGAAGGAAAAGTGCACTCTTTTATGGAAAGATCCCTAAGACAGAAGTAAGACAAAAAAAGTGCAACTGAGGTTAAAGATAAAATTATAAAAGTTGACTTACCTAACATGTTCTGGCCATGGGAGAAATAACTAAAGCTGACATAACAACAGGATGGGAGCCTCAAAAGAAGACTAAAGCCAAAAAATAACCATTTCCCCTGTTGGAAATCCAGATGGCCCTAACAGATTTTGTGTGCATTTGTATACACATTTATCTGTGTGTATACATGTGCATACATATATACCTTTTTTCTTTTAATATCCAAATCTGTATAATGCCCTAGTTTGTTACTGACTGATTTCCTCATCCCAGCAGGGATTTGCTGGTTCTTCTTTCTGTCTGACCATCAGGTTACAGAAGAAGATTTGACAACACAGTAAATAGCTGAGAGTGGTTAAATTGTTTCCTGAAGGTAAAACAGTAGGGTCCAATGGTTCTCCTGCAGACTGTTTTAAACTCAAGGCTATAAATAAGAGACAGTGCTGTCAAAACATAACAAACAAAAAAACACCAACAAAAAATCTCTAAAAAACCTCCAACCAACCAAGCAACCAACCAAACAAAAAACCCAAAAAAAGTAATCAAATTCTGAAAAAGGAGAAAACAAAATGAATCTTTACTTCAGTGTCTGAAGCCAATATTACATTTTGTCCTGAAAAAGATGAATCTGAAAGATATTTTGCCAGCTACAGGCTAGTGTCACCTACAATCATAGTCAAGGTCTTCCTGTGAAAAACTGAAAAATCAACTACAGTCTTACACTGGAGAAATAAAAAATATTTTCTGTGAATGTAATGTGGAGCTTTTAGGAAAACTGAAGATGACAGTGGAGCAGAGGAGTATTTAATACAGCATTTTATTTAATACAGTAAATAGATATACCAGTTTTTCATATAAAATTTTGATGCTGAAAAGACTATTGAATGGATTCAATGGAACTAACTTTGTCATTGACATCAGAAGAAAGATCTGAGGAAAAATTTTGTAATTAATTTGCTGCTGCATGTCCTCACCTTTGTAAGTGCTGTGTAAGTATAAATAACATCGGAAGTGGCAGCAAATCCTTCCTCTGTATAGTTTCAATTCCTGCCTCTTGTAAAAGGATTAATCTCAAATCTAAAGTAAACCAGATTTGCAGCAGGAAAAAAGTCTGTCAATGTAAAATCTATCAGTATAGGCAAACAACATGTCTTTATTTGTCTTCTGGTGGAAAATTACATTCCTGAGTGGTGGTGCACAATCTGTATAAAATAATCTATTAAAACCTTTTTGGCAAATAATTCTGAAAAAGAAAATATTACTGATAAGCTTTTTACCAACCAGAGAGTTTCACTCAGAGGTAGAACAGTTTTGGGGAGAGCTAGTGAAAAATTTGTCCTGACATTAGAAGTGCTCAGTTTGCATATGAAAAATTCTGGTTACCAATGACATTGCTAGCTACACTTGCAGCATGCTGAATTCTGTGCTTTCTGAACTAAGAATGAAACTCACTTCCTTCAAGTTTGGCAAAAAACATGGACTTCAAAAAGTCAAGCTGTGCAACTGCAGAAAATGGAACTGGGGCCTTCGTTCCGATGTGCCTAAAAACATAATTTATTCCTTTGGTTGCTTCCCAGCAGTTCCTTCAGGACTTTCCTTGGCTGGTAGTGAAGTAGATTTAGGTGAGTGTGAAGCAACAGCTCTTTCTTCTCTTATAAATTGGACCTACAGTGCTGTAACTGCCCTTCCTTCCCTCCTGGGGGCAAGCAAAGGGACAATTTATGGTGCAGAAGCCTTAGAGACGTTTTTGTATACCTCCACCTTCCACAACTTAATAGCAAGGAGCAACAAAGGATGAATTTCATGACAGAAGCTTTACTTGTGAGCATTATCCTTGAACAGAAATTATTTTCTTTAACAAAAATGGATTGAAAAGATTTGTCATCTTTCTTCTTAGGATTTGTCATCTTTCTTCTTCTGTAACAAAACAAGCTAGAAACTTTTGCTTTGCTTGTTTCAGAAACAGAGAGTATAGAATTTTTTTAATGATAGTGTGTAATTTTCTTTTTCACTACTCTTTTTCGTGGAAGTAGGACGGTATTTCAATGAGAAAAAGAGGAGAATGATGACAAAGGGATAAAAATATTTGCTAAACTTTCAAACAATTTCTCTTTTACACAAAGCAAATGTATATGAAAAATGCCTCTTTGTCATTCACCACCTTGAAAGGATTTGTGTTAATTTAAGAAATCAATTTTTCAAATGTAAATTCAGAATGGATCAAAACTTTTTATCACAGAAGTCTTGTCTTTGAAGATATTTCAGATATTTCTTTGAAGATTCTTTCAGATATTTCAGATCTCAAGTAAAACTTGAAGCTGGTTCAAATTTCTTTGAAATTTAGGTTTTTATGACATATAAGTTAATTTAAAATTAAGCTGTCTGTAGAAAAGACATATTTTCATAGATTTTCTGTGCACTGTGATAATATATTAATGGAAAGGTATATTTTTCATTTTTCTTAATCAATAAGGTGATTTTCTTGTGACAATAAGAAATAATAAAAAACATAAAGAAGTCCCCAAAATATTGACACAAGTTCTTGATCTGTCCCTAATATTTTTTTTTTTCTTCTGAGACTTTGAAGATTTTAAACTTACTTTTTCAACTTCAGAAAAAAAGCATTTGAAAAGCTCCAAATATTTTTCCTGATGAGAAGAGTCCCTGCTGCAATTCTGAGCAGTCATGACATCGTGTAGATCATGGTTTTGGGCTAATGGGCAAAGCAGAAGTACTAGGAAGATAACTGGGTGATTTCTTTGAAAGATACTTGCTTAGTGGAGGTTGATTATTTTATTCCTGGTAATACAGCTCATACATTGAGGAAGATTTTAGGTGAGAAGAGAAAGAAAGAGGAAAGGAAGTGTCTCTTTGCCATAACTAAAGACAGCAGTGAGTAGGAAATTGTGTCTTTTAAAAACTTTTAAGAGGAAAATGTACTCCAGCTGAACAATCCATAGGCTCAGGAGGTATGCTTAGGATGTGGCTGAAAGCTCAGTGCGCAGCTGGGAAGAAATCTACTTTACTTAGCGCGGTGTTTGAGTACCTCCAGTGGCGTGTGTGCTGTTTATGTGAGCTGACACGTGTCAGTAAGTGGTGCTCATGGGCCAGACAGCTGCCTCCAGACCCGGCTGTGTCTCAGCACCAGCGCGCTGGGGCAATATGGAAAGCACAGCATGGAGAGGCAGCGCAAATCCCTGGCGTGCTGGTAGGCAGAAGCTGGCCACTCACGTCTGTTTATCCCCCAGGGACACAAGAGAACAGATTTGTCAGGGTTTGTCTCTTTTATCCCAGTAATTATGAGAGATTAATTGGGAATGTTTACTGTTGGGAGACTAATTGGGAATGTTTGTTGTTTGCGTTTTTGTTTGGTTGGGTTTTTTTCTATTACAGCTGCGTTTCTGCTCCTTGCCTGTAAATTTTATTAATAAATTGAATGATGCAAGGCCTCCCTCTAGCCTGGAGGCTGGCTAAGCATGGCCACTTCCATATGGTTAAGCTCCCTTAGCCTCCCAAGCACAGGCTGCATCTAGCCTGCCTCTTGGGAAAAGCCCCAAAGCTGGGCTAATGCCCTAGCTGTGCCCAGGAAAACCTTGGGAGACAGCTGGTCAAGTAGCCAAGATCAAAAGAGTGTCAGGGCCTGCCATGACATTTTATGTTCTAGGAAGAAAAATAGTTCCAGGGCATGAATTCATGCCCTACTATAATTCAGCTCATTTCCATTGATGTGATCTTAGTATTATTTAGGTCAGTGTGACTCCAAACACATAGATGCTGTTTATTCACTTTACTTGTTAGGAATGAATGAACTCGGTTGATTTAAGTGGTGCTACTACTGCACAGCATAATATTTTTACAAATAGTGTAAGAGGGGCTTAATATTTGTTTGTAACCAGCCATTAACTGTGGAATATGTAATAATATTCTGAAAGTAGGGGAAGATTTCAATGTGGAAGAAAATGGTGGCTACTCTTCTACATTACTGCATACTTTTCTGCATTACTTATTGTTATATTTCTTATCAAAAGCTGGGGTAATTTTATCCAGAAATTGCTTTTATAGGAAAGCTATTATCTATTTCCAGTGCATTTGTTTTCAGAAACATATATAGCGTTAAAAAATCTGTTTTTTCAGAGGTACAAAAAAGTGAGGGTACTAGCACTTCTTTCAAAAGATGCATTACTAATTTTTGCCAAGAAGGCAAACAGACACAAAAATCTTTCTTTGATAACTATCAGTATTCTTGGTGTCAAGAAAACAAAAATAATAACAAATCTTTTAGGGTGGAGTCTCAGAAATCAAACTCCTTTAAGCTTTAAATATACACCTTTTAGCTAATTGGAAATTACACAGGATACTTGGATACAGTTTTAATATGCAGTTGAATGACAGTGGGCTAATTACATAAGAAAAAATATTTAATTTAATAGTATTAATTTAATATTTAATTTAATATTATAAATTTAATAATTGAAATAATTATTTAATTTGTATGGGAGAAAATAAATTTAATTTATAGTGACTCATAACAAATTTTTATTCCTTGTTATTTAACATCACTGTGCATCTTTTGCAACATCTACATGTCATCTTTTCTAATCTTCCTTCATCTTTTATTGGTGAGGTTTTGCAAGATTTTATTATTCTTTCACTGATGCAGGATAGCACAGCTTCAAAAACAGCGAACATTAGTCTGGGTGTGGATGCATTGAAATGCTGCCTAGAAGAGACTCTACTTCTCAGCATAGTCCTACAATATCAGTTTTGTGGTTCATGAGTTGCATATGTAAATTACAGTTCTCTTGGGGGAAAGTTACCTATCAGAGAGCTAATAATTTCCCATCAGTGGTAAAATAATTGCCTCCAAACGCTGTGACCCCAGGTGTGCGGTAAGACTGAATCTCAGGGGGAAGGTCATGAGGTCCCAGTGCCTTCTCTGGACATTTCTTCCAGTTAGGGTTTCAGCAAGCTGCATTTAATACCTCTGGAGGTTTCAAATTAGGAGAAAGAACAAATCTAAATATTTTAGCAATTTCTTTCTCTAAGTGATGCTTTTAACGAAGTTTAAAGGAGCCTGATTTAATTATTGCACATGCACATATATAATGAATTTGATGTATCCAACTTTAAAAAACCCTCTGTATCTGAATCTGATAAATAGGCAGTAGTCAAATATCAGTTTCCTTATTCTGTAGGACCTATTAGGCTTGACCAACAAAAAAGTGAAGATTATTTAGAAAATGGAAACTTAACAAAGCATACCAGGATTTTTAGCTTAGCTTAGTTTGGAAGCTGAGATGATATATGTCACTTACTTTGTTTAGTGAAATCACTGAGTTCCCTAAAATTCTTCATGCTTGGAAAATTTTGTGTAACTTGCAACTCCATAGATATATTTAGAAACACTAGGGTAAGAGCTGATATTGAAAGATTCCTTGTAAAAATTTGAGAGGTACTGTACAATTATTCATGATATATCTCTGCATATTGATTTCTAATTCATACTTTAATATACATTGTACACACTCTCACTTAAATAGAAATGAATTTTTTCTCTTGGTATGGCATATAATGATTAAGGAGATCTGAGAGAGTTCTAAAAAGTTTGAGTTATTTATCACTGGTACTTAAAAAGGAATAGTTAAGTAAGTAGATCTAAAGCCGGCCTGGAGCTTCTTTGGTGTGTGTCTGAAGCATGTCTACTAACTACAACTGTAATTCATGATCTAAAGAGCATCCTGCTCCTTGCATCCTGCTGTAATGCCTCTGGTGCCTCTGCCTTTATCTCTTCCTTCCCTTCAGCTTGGTCTGCAGGGATGGTAGCTCTCAGTTGACGAATGCAACTCATGCAGTCCAGAAAAAGAGGGATTCATACCAAGCAGTTGCTAATGGATAGTGAACTAGTAGCCAGCCTCAAATCTGGGTCAGACAAAGAATTTACCAAAGTTTGAGAGTTCTTGATCTGCCTTTCTTTCAAAGATGAGGCTTTTTTCACCAGTCTGTTTCTTGGAAAAAGCTCCAAATTAAGATCCAGCTTTGCAAATCACTTTGCAGATTGCTTCAATATCAAAACATTGTAATTTTTCCATAATAAATTGTCTATTAAATATTTCAGTCCGTTTGACAAAGGTACTTTGAACAGATGTTAGGCTGAAACATTCAGGGAGAAAGATCGTGACACATTTGGTGACAATGTGATACCGGTGCCAATAGCTTCCTATAAGCTATGAAAAAAACAGATGTTATTCTGGCCAAAATTGTGCCTTCCTCTTGACTGCTTTCAGCAGGGTGCAGGCCTGACTCTGACCCCAACTCCCTGAACTAACCTTGAAGCTGCTGTTACAGTGATGGAGACCTCTCAATTAGCCTGATCCTGCAACTGTTTGACACATGCTACAGCAAAATTGTCCTTGCCTGACTGTGGCAGCTGCTGCCTCCAAAGTGATACTGTCCGCTTATAACTCAAAATATAACTCTGTCATACACACACTTAGTGCAGAATGGCTCTTAAAAGGCATTTTAATCTGCTGGCATTTTAGTTCGTAGGCCTCTGGGGTCAGGTTGAAAAATTACACTAATGCTGAACTTACTCTGATATTCTGGGCAGCCTTCTGAATTTTAAATAACTATCCTCAGAAGGCTACCCTTTTCAAAAATTATCTTAAAGACTGCACACAGAATTTTAACTCTGTTCAGTTACCACACTGATATGCAGACTGAATTTTATAAAAATGTAGGGTAAGAATCTCTGAATTTATGGATACCAGCAGTTATTTTAGTTTTCATTGTCAGAGTATCTGTTCCTACAGTGCTAACTATATGAGTTCTGTGTTACAGTAATTGTTAATATTTGCATCTGAATTAACTGTTCTGCATTGCTGGTTTTGTCGCTGACTGCCTATTCAAATATGTGGGATTATTTTGAAACCTACATAGGAACTGATTCTTCTATAGTCTGGAAATAGACAAGGAGAAATATATAGGTCCATTTTTCTGACCAATGGCTCTTCTTAATCCATTTCCTTACATGTATATACAGAAAAAATAAGATTACCCCCTCTTTGCCTTTGGAAATATTTATGCAAGTATTTCATATTTTGCTTATTCAGGATTTGTTGCTTCTCCCAGTGATCTACATGGATTGTTACTGACTCTCATCATACCCCCCAGCCTGTGTTATACAGCTTCTTCTGCTGCGGCCTCTTCTGTTGCAAAATTGATGAGTTGAGCTTGTCCAGCTCAACCAATTGGGCTCCTCTTCTGGTCCTTTACCACCTATCTCCTTTGATCTGACCCTGCCCTTAGAGCCTTTCCAGAGTGCAGATTGCAGTGGGCATCCAGCCATGGAATGGGACCAGATTTTGGGCACAAAATAAACCCCACTGCTTCCAGGCAGGGACTGAAACCCGTTAGCCATCTGTTCTGCCTGATTGTTAGGGATAAGGGCTACCCAGAGGTAGATTTTAGCAAGGCCTTGAGCAAGTGTACCTTTCTGATTTATCTGAACCCTCTCTTGCTTGTAGCCTTAAAGACATGCTGAGTATTCTATATTCTCAGTATTGAAATCAGATATTGAAAAGCTGCAAACTGTTCCCATTTCACAGCACATCTTCTTACTCAGCTTGACTGGAGCTGTTCTCCTTTGGGAGGAGGTCTTTCTGAGCCAGAGGGAAAGGAAGGATGAACTCAATATATTCCTTGTTCTACCAGCTGCCACCAAACATATTCATCTTCCCTCCGAGGAACTATGAGTCCAGATCCATTCACACTGTGCACCCTGATGAGACAGAGTGACATCTTCCACGATAGGTGATGAGGCTGTGGTTCCAACCTCAGGGGGTTTTTTAGGTCGGTTGTTTTTTTTTTGTCACATCTCATGAAGAATGCCAAAGCAGATGTGTTTCACTGTTTTACTTTCAGGAGCAGAATGACATAAAACCCCTATGATGGCAGCTACAGTGAACTCTTGCAGCATGCTGTATACCTGGACTGTGAGGAAAAGTAGTTATTTGGCTGCTCAGATAAGTCACAGTCTTTTCTAAGTGCTCCAGCAAGCTCTAGGAAGAAGGTTTAATGACTTTTTATCTGCACTGTGTTGGAAAAGGCTTGTTCACTCTGCCATGTGTCCAGCCTTTTGCTAGTTAGCAAAGAGTTTCTAGAATGCTTCTTCAGCTTCTTTTAAGATCGTGTATCTTATTTTTAGATTGACAGCAAACTGTGCCTGGCAGTGACATCTGCAAGCTATTCTTTCTGGGGCTGAATGGTGGCTTTTGTGTTAGATGTGTGATGCATAAACACACCAGTTCTGCTCTTTGAGTAGAAGGAGGGCACAGTTTGCTTCAGAGGGTTTATTTTATCCTTGTCCTAGTCTAACATCATTGCCTCCATATGAACTGGGTGACTCTGATTGTTAGTTGAGACAGACAGTGGCTCTGATTATGCACTGGAGCCTTTTGGTACAAATACATCCCACATAATACAAATAAGAAAATAAAGATAATGCTGCATATTATTTACAAAACTAATCAGGAGGAAATAAACCATTACTTTAGTAAGAAAATTGTTCTGTTGATGTCTATAAGCATACAGTTGTATAGAAGATGTAAAGATATCACAAAATCCCTGTCTTCTGATGCTTTGCAAGACTCCTCTTTCAAAAGTTTTGGTTGGGGTCCTTAGGAGGACAGAGTTCTGCTGTCAAAATATTCTGCTTGATTAGAAGTTCATTTTCTCATTTTGGGAAAATCTTCACTGAAAAAAAAATTTTAAAAAAGTAATTTCATCACTCATTGCTTCCTCTTGGGAAATAGTTACCCCCCTTTTTGTGAACCACAATTGCAATTTTTATCCAAGAGATTTAGGTCTTGAATAACAAAATACTGTATTACTTGCTTTCATAATGCTAGTGAACCATGTCAATTTTTCATTAATATGAGGAATGACCTATGCTTTCTTATCCTTTCTTCTCTCCCAGAATTTGACACAGAATTTCAATGTCACAGGAAGAAAATAACACTACATCTATGCAAAAATAATTTATGCCATCATATATCATTCTTAGCAGCATCACACTTTCACCTTTTTCAAAATTAGAAGACAAATTAATAAATTGGTGTTTGTTCCAATCATAATGGAAAACTGTGACTACTTAAATAGGCTCATGCCCTCCCTGTAATTGAAATTTGCAAATATTAATGAGATTATACCAGTGTTCTGTCAATAAATATTATCAACTGAGTTCATTTGTGTGGAGGTCTTGGGATTTCTGCAGAACGATTTTGCATTGTCACTCTAAAGGTTTCATTTTAAACCTAACAGATCATGACTACCTTTTTTAATTAACTCAAGTCCTCTCAAACTTTATATAACATGTCAAGGGGTATAAAGTATACAGCTCTTGCACATGTAAGCAGACAGGAGGAATGCACACTGATGTGACTGTTGCTCATGAAGAGTTACAACTAATTGCAGAGGTGCAGTTGCATCTCTAGCTGAAACTAACCCAGTGACAGATAATCTAGATCTGTCTCAGGTGTAATTAGTTCCTGAATGAATATATCTCTCTCCTGGCCAAAAAAACATCCAGCACTGTCACTGGGAGACATAACTCTGAGCTCCTATCTCTCTGTTACATGGCAGCTTTGCGATGAAAAGTGACCCTGTAGTTAACAAACTCCTTAGTTACTTGTAGGGAAAAGCTGCTGGAAGAAGCTGAATCCTTTTGCACAGGGCCTGACACAGCCAAAGCTGAAGGCATGTGCGTGCGCAGAGAGCGGGAACGCTGCCTGTGACAGCACCACTTGGTGTCACCTGCCTTACAAATATCACCACTGGGCAAGTTCTAACCACCTGAGATATGCTGAATAACCCTGAGGAGTCAAAACATGGCTTTCAAGGGGTTATAATTTCTCAAAATGTCCCTGAATGGAAATTTCCAGGATCAGCCCACCTCAAAAGGTCAAGGAAAACAGTTCCTCTTTTTATCTCTGAGGAAACACCACAATCATGCAAATAATTAAAAACCAAAATACTTGAATATTTTTAATGCCTGTGAAAACTAAAATTCCAGAGCTGAAAAACTGAAAAAGATAAATCCAAAATTGTCACACAAATATATTTTTCTTAAAATGCATTTGTTCATTCCAGTGATATTTAACTGAGCTCCAGCTTTTCAATAAGTGTATAGGGAAAAGATTTTTTTCCTAAATTTATTTATAAATGTAGCTCTCTCTATACTTTTTGTAATTGTTTGGAATATTCTGAGCATTCAAAGGAATGAAAGAGATCACTTATCCTCTGTATTGGGCATGAAGGGTGTCCTAATGCACATTTAAGCTTTTCATTGTAGAAGAATGCTATCCTGTGGATTGCTTACAGAAAATGGGAGAGTCTCTGTCTGATACAGGCAGTCAAATGACATTGTGTAGTACACAGTCAGCATATTTCAAACCAAGAAACCCTTTTTTCGCTTGTTACCTTCAAGTTTTCCTTGAAAATGTTGCCAGATAACTGTGGAAAAATCCTACTGAAAGTACAACTACTGAGAGAAAGCTTAAACTGTCATTGTGCAAAATTGTAAACTTAATAAAAATAACTTATTGCAAGTAATGCCTCCCAATTTTCTGTGTTCTGTGTTTTGAAAAAGGTCAGACTGAATTAACATCTTTTTCCTTTTTACCTTAAAATCTATGTCAGCTCATTTGGTTTTTTTGTTTGTTTGGTTGGGGTTGTTTTTATTGGAACCTGGCACAGCATTTCTCTGGTGATTTTCTGAAAGTTCTATCTTTTATTTTCAAATAAGCAGAAAATAAAGGTGGGAGTGACGGCAAGTTGTAGGGGAGAAGCATAAATCTCTAGCTGTGACCATGATAAAGAAAACTTTAAAAAATGCTCAAAGAGTTAAGATTTTGCCTTTTTTTTTTTTTTTTAAAGAGAAAGTGATGGGCACTTGAATTTTACTATTTGATATAGTCTAATTTTAGGTGTGAATAGTCATATTGCAAAGCTCTTTGTATCTACACTGGGCCTGAGTTTGCCTTTGTGCTGGACAAGAATTCTCAGTCCATTTCTTACTGCCTGAACCTCGCCACAAAACTAAGTCACCCCTTTTTTTTCCAGTTAATTAAGAAAAAACTTCTATGCTGTAGGAGAATTTCTGAAGAAATATGACTTGAAGATAATTTAAATAAGGAGAGATTCCAGAAATAATCAGTATCCTATCATTCAAATACTTTTCCTAGTGACAGAAATTCATAAAATCATGACATGACTTTCGGTATCATCTCTGAATTTCTTTCACATGCAGGATATTTCCCTAATATAATAATGTAATTTTCCAAAACTATATCTATGACTCCATAGTATATGAGCTAAGAAACTAATATTAGAAAAATAATCTTTGCTGCATTCATTTCAGAGAAATAAGTATGTTATTAATTAATAAAATATATCAAAATGTGGTTGCAGAAACCATTACAGTTGCTTTATCTGCCATATTCCAGAACCTCCTGGTTTTTTTATAAATTTTATATTTTAGTTTAATTATTCTGCAGATTATCAAATCCTATCACAGTGTTCAGTGTAGGATATGAACAGGGTGAAGAGTGAAGCTCTCCTGTGAACTTATAAAAATACCTCCTCTTTTTTTTTAATTGGTCATGTATTCAGAAAATTATTCCATCTGTGGATTTCATAGGAGCATGTCCCTTGGCTGTGCCTGTGTGAGTATTCTTACATGAGATTAAATGCTTAGTCTCATATTTCAGTCTTTTCCTTTCTTTACATATATAAACCAGGTCATACAGGCATATATTCTATTTCAACAGACACAACATTTTTAAAATATGTTGAACTATTGCTACTTCAATATTTAATATTAGTTTACATATATACATATATATATATATATATATATATATATATGTTTATTTATTTATTTATCTTTAGGCATTTCCTAATGCGTAAATTGGAATAAAATTTTTTACACTTATCTATCAATAAAACCCATTATTTTACATTCCTGTAGATTGTGCAGTTGAGCAAATCAGGCTTTCATCTAGCTGAGTTATTGAATTTACCTTCCTTTTATATATCTGGGCATTTTCATTTTTCAAAATACGGTGTTTAAAACTAATTATAAGGAGACAAAAGATACCTAATGGGGCTGAAAATGTTCAGATACTCAGTAAAAAAGGACACTACTGTACTAGTAAGACAGAGATATCTGTACTAGAAAGGGTCAACATCTGCAATTTTTTAATATGATTGAAACCACAGGCTTCTCTCTGATAAGACAGACTGCTTCATAAAATTTTCTCATCTATTAGTTCACACACCTGCCCATTGAATATGTGACCAATGACTGAAACAAATTAATTTTATTGGAAATTATCCATAACTAAGTTAAGTTATAATGATTTCCAAAATAAGGAACTTGCTTTTCAGGATATTCTTAAACAACATGAGCTTTAAAAAATATTTTAAAATGGGAAACCTCCCCAAGTTTTACTATATCCACCCTAAGAACTCTTCAGGTATTTCCTGCATCTAAAATAATAAAACAAACTGTTTACCTTTTCTATTATAGTGGGTATTCCACAGTCTTTGCTTGTTACAGCACAGGTAAAAAAGAGAATGCTGCAGATCCCATTCCCAGTGTGGTAAGAGGAGCATGGTCCCATTCTCAGACTATTGTTCTCACTAAACACAGAACCTCTGCTGTGCTTTCAGAAGACCTTGAGATCTAAAGATTTGATGTTTCATATAAACAGTTATGCAGCTTCTGAAGCATCCATGAATGTAATTCCATGTAGAAGTAAAGATGAAGCCTAAGGCAAGATATATAAGCTACTTTCTAAGTTTCTGGGACAATCTGAACATTTGTGGTCAGGTGGGAAGACCTGCAGTGGACACCCTTCTCTGTGGCATTAGTGTGAACATGTATAGTCCAGGAAAAGTGTGGAAGGGCTCTGAGGATGCCAGAAAAAGGGCAGAGTGTCAACTCAAAGGAAAACTAGTGATCCTTTTCATTCAAAATGTCTTGTGTGGCTGGCTGCATCTGTAGGTGCCAACTGACCAAGCATAATTTACCAAGCAGAGTTTGTGTCTGGATTGAAAGAGAGGCAGAGGAAAAGAAACCAGACTGCAATCTGTCTGCTATCTGAGTGATAGCTGCATCATTTTTGCTACTTTCTCAAGAGAACCTGTGCCCATAACGGGGAGGGAGTTTTAATGTGTAACCAACAAGCGAACCCAGCTCGAGCCTGTAATATCACCTACAGCAGTAATTAAGCTAATTCTGATGATGGGCCTCTCTCTGACCACTGCCCCTGGTGTTTGGGATCTGAGATAGGTCCCACCTGAGGTGACAACATGGGAAGACATCAGGCTCTCCAGGGTGACGACTCTCCTGTATGTGATCCGGTGTGTGACATGAGCTGGGCTCCCAGCATGACTGCAGTGTAGGAATCCCTTTGAGATGCTCAGGTAGGACAAATTTTCAACAGCTGCCTTGGTAGCTAATTAGCCCTATCCAGGCTTTGATATTTGGTTCAGTTAGTACATGATGAAAAGACTTATTTACATATTTTCCACCTGTCGCCTGTTTTTCTATCATCCTAGGGTTTCTGAAAGTGTAATATAATGCCAAGGTTTCCCACAGTAATGGTGTGTTTGAACCAGTACTACTTAAAGGACTCCAATTTTATGCTATTAAGACCCAAACCAGATGACTCTTTTTAATTTTTTAACTGTATTACATTTTCATCTTACTTTTTCATGAGTTTTCTTTCCTGGGAGGAATTCAGAGAACTCCAGTGCAATAGCAGAAGAAATAAAAGCACATCATCCTAATGGAAGTGATTTTTTTCTTTCAATTGATATTGAATGAGATATCCTGCCTTTGTTTAAAAAAAAAAAAAAGAAAAAAAAAGAGAAAGAAAATAAAAAAGGACTAGGAAACTTAATATGTTTCTTATTCTTTTGGTGTCATTTATACTGGATTGTTCATCTGGAAAGAAAATCAGACAAAGGTCATGACAGCCAAGAGCCTAGTTGTGTCCTTTTCTTTGCAAACTTTTGTACTTAAATTTCTTTTGCATATTTATAACCCTTCTGCAATTGTACACAAGTAACTGATACTTCTGCTAAATCTTGGCAGTAGATAAATTTGCATATTGAGCTGGTCCTTGAATTTGTGAAGGAAAAAGTAAGAGGCAGGAAAGGACAGGAAATTGCTTTTGTGATGTGTTAAAGTACTCTAAAATGATCCAAAACCAAACCATCCCCACAATGTGGAGCTTTCTTACAGTCAGCTACACACTGTGTCACTTGACATGTTGGTGGACTGTAATTTGCCACAGAAGTGTAACCTGCCATGCATTAACAAATAAAAAATGCATCAAATATACTTTCTTTTTCTGATTTTCTTCTCCCTCTATAATAATGTTGGACTTCATTGTTTCATGTACTGAATCTGCATACAGGGCTGATGGTTATGTCACTGGGAAGGAACTAAATCTCTTTGTCCCTCCAGATGAATGCTGGATGTCTTCAGTATTTTGCACGTTTCTGCACAGTTCATAATATCATATGCCACTGTCCCTGTGACTGACTGCAGCCTGCAAAGTGACTGTCACCATTATGTTGTTGACATGCTCACCCTTTCTGGCATGGGAAGTGGGCTGCTAGCTGCAGCTGCATTTAAGGTAGGGAAGTCAGTAATTTTTTCAGCTCAGAAGCTAGTGGGGAAGGATCTTCTCCTGGCCAAATATTGAGGGCAGACATAACTGCAGGGCAGCACAGCTCACCCAGCCCCACAGCACGGAACAGCTTCCCTCCCCAGCTACCATCAGCACATCTTCAGATGGTGGCAGCAGAAACTCACCTGCTTGGGTCTGTAGCAGGCCAGAATAGCCTATTTCCATGGAGTTGTTAGCATCTTCTGGGTGGGAATGGCTATGTTTGCGTGTGTGCCCTAGGAAATCACAAACACCTCTTCTCTCTTTAGCTCTCAGGTCCTTCCCACCTGTAAGATGATGATGTGATGAGAAATGTGTGGCTTTGCACTACAGAGCTTGGAAGCAGGTTTGTCCTGCACACATCCAGGAACTCCTGCTTCCACTTGTGTCTGAACTGTAGAGTGGGTGCACCTGGGGGACGGGGGACATTCCTGCTTCAGTGACTGGGTGTGCACCAGATGAGAAAGGCAAGAGACCTAAAGAAACAATAGAGAATCCCTAGCTATAGAATCCCTAGGATGAAAGCTAGAAAATCTCTAAAAGCTAGAGAATCCCTAGGATGTTCCAAGTTTATGTATGAGTTTGTTACCCAGGAGTGGCTAATTTCTTATTAACTAGTTTTTTTAATTTTGTGATGTCTATAGTAGAGCGTAGTTCCCCAACAAACCCATTAGTTGACCTTTAATGACTAAATATGTATTTTAATAATTTCATTTGTCTATAGATCCTCTTAGAAACAGGCAGAAGGGTTTTTTAGACATTAAGTATTAATTTTGTAATTCACATATAACTTTCCATAATCATGTAAATGTAAGTTCTAATTAACAGTGTAGAAATCAAATTATTCTGTTAATCCGTGACATACCATTAAATTTGATATTTTAACCATGATGAACTATAATTAGATGAAATATAATTAGATCAAAATAATGTCCTGAACATTTGGTATAAAAAGAAAAATATATGTCTGTGTACATATTCACCATTATGATAAATTTATTACAAAAACCCAAAAGCTAGTTTATTCTAAGTTGGTTTAGTGGTCTTGTTCAGAACATGGCAGGAGTAATTTTAAAGAGTTCTCAGTTTTATTCACATTATACATAATGAAACTGTCAAATTGAATCATTAGTATACTAATTTTGGCTCTCTTAATAACCCTTTTTGTATTGTATATTCTTACACAATCTTACAATGATGGGGAATGTATATAATTGTTGGGTGCACTAACAGCTTGTCTATATAAAAGAAGAACAATTTTAAAAATAACCACTGCTTTCAGATGTGCAGTTTGAGAAACCTTATTTAGTCATCCAAAACAAGAAGAAATTAAAATCAAGGATCATGATATGAAACCAGAAACTTGCCTTTTTACCAAGCTGTAAAGTAAGGAGCCATATAACATATGGCAAACTCTTAAAATTACTAGAATGGTTTTGAAACAGAGAGCTCAAATGTTAGGAAAGGTCACAACCAGAGCACTTTGTTTTTAGCCCTCTTATAAGGGTGCATTATGATTCAGACTTCAATAACATGACTGTGCAGTAGTTTTTCTGAAGGAATCTTGACTCATCTAGTATGATGATTAGAATGGGCTCTCTACTGAGCAGTGCTTCAATTATGTTTGTTTAGCAAGTGAGCCCATGCCTTGTTCACTTAATGCTGTTATGGCCCTATCTTGAACATAGAAATCCTGACTTTCTCATTAGCTTTTTTCAGTGTTCATTGTTGAGATTCACAAAAGTAACTAATGTCATTATTAATTTTCATATATCCTGAAAGAGTAAACAGGTTATCATTAGTGTATTTTTGCAGTTCAGAACTGAAGTTCAACTAAATGTTAGGACATGGATTCATTTTTGCTGTTCAGCTTGAAATTCTATAGTACAGGTATGAAGACCTCAAAGAGAGAATGAAAGAACAAGGTGGAGAAGACGTCTGGTTTCTTTCATATGTATAAAAAATCTCCTGAAGGAACATTTCCAGCTGTTCAAATGTTCATTTCCAGAGTATGACTCATTCAAGCAAATTTCTCGCTTTTAAAACCACAACCAAAGAACTGATTTTCTTAAAAAAAAATACCCCAAACGAAAAAATATTGAGAGCTCTAGTTTATGAAGTATGGGATGGGGGAAGTTTGTGTATGTGTGTATGTTAGGAGAGTGCAGTGGTATCTCTCCAATCTGTGAGGAAACTACAAACCCAGAAAATACATGAGAGCAGATGGGACCATGGCTGGGGAATATGCTAACACCACTAGAGTGGTGGTCTAACTTTTAAAATATAGATTGGGTCATGTATTTGGGTTTTTTGCTTTTCATTTTTTAATGCATTTCTATATGTTCATAAAAATACTAACAAATAACACATGTAGAGGTATATCTAAGATCTATATTGAAGACCTCTTATCAGTTGAAAAGTCTTGGAATTAAAATGACAGGCTTTTTTTCTCTGCATTTGAATGGTGTATTTCATCAATAAGCTGGATGTATGTAATGCATGTTTGCAATAATTATTTCTGATTCCCTTGTTTCCACATATCTCATATTAGAAATAGCTACTGTATAGGGCTTTTTTCCTACCAGAAGTTCTTTGTTTGAAAAGAGCCTTTTGTTTTATTAATTACAATATAAAATTCCAATTATTATTCAATTTGGATGCAATTAAAGATTTTTTTTTAATCCAGTATCTTTGCATACAATTGTTTCTAGTAGTTCATCTCTGTGGTTTGGTTTGATTTGGTTTGGCTTGGTTTGGTTTGGTTCCCTACCACCACCCCCAAAAGGAACCAATGAAATTAAGCCCCAGTATGGCACTTTGTTTTGTATTCATATGGATGTTCTTTTACAAAATCCTCAGCTTCTAGTGTCATAGGAAAAATATGCTTTGCTACTTTTTACAAGAGCAAGGATGTTAAACTCTAGTGTCCTGGCTATGTTCCAGATTGACTAATTAATATTCTGCATAGTTTCTCTAAAGTTTCAAATGAAAAGATTGTTTTTTAATTTAGACTAGTAGCAAATAGAGTATCATATATATATTGCCCTGCAGACAAGGCTGCATTTCTTACTGCAATTTAGCATCAAGAAGCATCATCAACTCTGAGGAAAAATAATTGTGGAGGTGTTAGTGTTCCAAGAAACTAAGTTTGTCAATTCAGAGTAGTGCTTACCTGTCGCAGGATATCAGATCTTTGTAAATTCTAATTCATGTAAAAAAACAAGTCGTAAATGAGTCATGTGAGGTACATATGGTACAGCAATATGACAATGTTATCGCATAAAGATGAACCAAAATGGATTTGAAGATTCCTGTGACCTTACTGACCCCTAGGAGGATAGAGGTAATCAGAGTCCTTGGGAACAGATGTGCTCAGGGTTGTTAAGTGGTGCTCTTGACTTGGGGGGAGATGGGGTGATGCACACACTTGCCTTTCTATTGAATATCACAGCTGGCCTGGGCAGATGAGAGCATCTGGTGCTCCCCCTGCACTGCTGCTCTACAGTCCCCTTACTGCAGGCTCTGTGTCCTGCTTCATTCCCACACCTGTCACTTGCATAATAGAACTGAGAATGACCCCAGTGCAATACAGAAACTAAATTATGCAATCCGTAACAGCAAATTTACAGTTTCAAAATCCAACCATATAATTGTACACATGGAGATGGAACTAAAAATACAGTAATGCAGCTGTGTTTCATCTTGTGTTTTAGGAGACAACAAAGGATGAGTATGCCCTTAATGAGCCAGCTCTCTCTTTTCCCACTCTCTTTTATCTTTCAACTATAAGTACTTGGTAATCCCACTGTGAAAGATGCTGAAGATCAGTGTTATATTTGATTATATTCAAAGTTATCGAGTCTTTTCCACTGGTAGTGGAAGAAAAGTAGGATGAAGAAAATAGTGACTCAAGGATCTTTATCCAAAATCTTGTGATGTGATTTTGAGAGAAGGTGATTCTGATACATGTCAGGATTGTAAAATGCTAACCAGGCCAACCTGTGGACATACCATGTGTTTCTGAATTGCATAGTGACCCACATCAAGATAACTAGGGTCAAATTGAAGTCAGATACTGAGGAGTAGTGGCTTCTGAATTCGGGATGGGCTTTGGCTGGGAGATTTCAGATGATCTCTTTAGGACATCTGCTTCCTCCACCTGAGAGTCTTCCATGCATCAGAGAGGTTACTGTATCTTTCCTTGTCATACTTGAGCCAGAACAATCAATCATCCTGGGTATATGTAAAAAATATTCCTGACAACTTGGGCTGCCAACCCATTGGCACCCTAATTTTCAGGGCTTTTGATATACTCATTTTATCTGAGCCAGTCTCCAAATGCCAAGGTCTAGTCTTAAAATAAAAATCACATAATCCTGGGGAAACAGAGTGCTTCACCTGTTTTAGCACAACTACATGGCTTGATCCTTGTCTGTCACCTCCCCTTCAAACAACACTGAGAAGACATTGATTTGAGGAGTGAATCTCACAGGGAGAAAGTTTTTGAAGACAGCCTTGTAAGAAGAAAGGATAAGATAAGAAAGGCAGGAGGCCATTACATGTCTGGGCAGCACAGCTTGCCATGAGCTAATTGCTTCTCTATTTGGAGAATGAAATAAAGCAGAAAATAAAAATACTTGGGTAAAATAGCACTTGTCTGGGCTGGTAGTGCTCTTTTGAGCAGGTGTAAAAACCTGATGGTGGAGGGAAAGCAGAGGTCCTGATGCCACATTATATTGCAACTGGCTCTTGTCCTAGCCTGCAGCAAGGCAGGACTATCAGCAGGATTAGTGAGGCAAGGAGAGACCACTGCTCCTACACATTATCTCCCCAAACCCCAATGACTCTTGTCAGAAAGTTCTAATAGTTTCATGATTCCTGATAATACTGTGCCTTTTTAATATCAGGGGTTTGAGACACCCAGGTGCATTACCCTGTAGTTATTACCCATTGGTCAGAGCTGCTGTCTGGAAGTCATCAAATCAGTGATCAGGTTTGGAAAAGCAAAAAAAATGGTATTTACTACAGCATGTTGTCCTTTGGAAGAGTCATTTATTCAGTGCAAGTGTCACAGAACTCCATCTTTCTCTACATTCACTCTGTCAGGATAGCAAGAGGGGGAACAATATATTCTTCCTGTGTAGACATAAGTACCTTGTGTCATCAAGTCACCATACTGTTACTGAGTCTCCTGAAAACTCCATCCTCTTGGCATGGGTTATTAGTGGGAAGAGTCTGGTGTGGAAGGGTGCTGGAGCCCTGCTGCAGAACGTGCTGCACAGGGAAGCTGGGATAGAGCCTGAGTGGTGGCTGCATGAGAGCCTCTTTTGGGCCACAGAGCCTCTGCAACCGATACCAGAAATAATCTACAGAGCAGGGCTCTGCCACTGGAATCAGACTGTGCCAGAATCTCTGGTGGTCTGGAGAGAGATGCACAATTTAAGGATGCCTGTCACAAGGTATAAGGTGCAAAATGACAGGTTCCAGTGCTCTGACACAACTCACTCCTCTCCTTTTTGTTTGGGAGAGTATAATTATCTGGGTCATATGTTACCATCATGTAGAGGAAAAGTGCTGTGGTGGTTAGATTTTTTCTGTTGTATACCCAGTATCTGACCCTATTTAGAGTTTTGAGCATTTTTCCTTTCATTTTTATTCCTTTTCTCTTGATCTAGGGGCTATGGTAGGTGAATGGTAGTGCTGTGGGTCAGGATATGTTCCAGGCAAGAACAGAAAAGGACAGACAGTCAATATTTTTTTATGTGACATAATTATTAGTTTATAATTGTAACAGCAATTCACTTAAAATAGCCTTTTTAAAGTTTACAGTAACGGAAATGTTTGTAAATAAACACTGACAAAGGGGATCACTCTCTAGAACTTTTATGAGCTAATTTCACTCCTGTGACATCCCTTACCATTGCCCCAGTTTCTAAAGTACATGTAGGTATTTTCATTGAGAAAAAACAAATGCACTCATTGTCATTGAGGCAAATTATCTTAATGTAGAGAAAAAACAGATTTTCAAACCATAAGTCCCTACATAATTTTTTTTTTCATACTGAAAGTATTATGGGCTAATGTCTTATGAAAATGTAGTAAAAAAAAAAATCAATAAAATGGGTCTATAGTTTTGAAAGTTTCATAAAGTAATTCATATTCTTTTATTTATATGATGCTAACTCCAAGAATTCTGCAAGTTACTTTAATGATAGCTGTGATCATTGTATTCCATTATGTATTCAGAAAGGGTAGTGGAATTTTGTGTATTACTCTGAATAACTGAAAGCTGGTAGAGACATTTATGCAGTCCACAAATGCATTATGAAAGTACTCAATCTGAGGCAAACACAATTGTATATGCTTTTATTATGTACTCTTTTAGATTTAAGTATAACAGAATATCTTACAGAGCATTTTAAGATATTAGACAAAATTGAATATATTGCCTTAGTTCATCCTAATTTTAAGTAGTGCTGGGGGTTTTTTTAAGAAGAAACATTGATTTTTTTTTTTTAATTACTGGATTTTTTAATAAGAAAACTTTTGCCAGTGAGTGTAGGAACTGTCATGAGGTGGTACATTAAGCTACAGCTTCTTTTAGCAAATAGCTATTTTCTGAATGGCAATTTATTTTTTCCCTCTGAGTTTGCTTAATGATGTTATTCATAGAGTGATAATTTGTCTCAGTGTGGGGCTGCCTGCTCCAGGGGAACTCAGCAGGGGCTGGGAGCTGCTGCCTCTCTCAGGTCACTCCACTGTGAGGCAGCAGCTTGTATGCCTGTGGAAACTCAGGAACATCCAACCCCCTCCCCAAAGGAATATCACCCCTCAATTCCTGTTTTGTTGCTTGGTTGTTTGTTTTTTATTTCAATACCAGGTAGCATCTCGAAACTGCACAAAAGAAATAAAAAAAAAACCTTCTATACATGGATGTCTCCAGTCAAATATGGATTTTATGAGTGGAGAGAATGATTTCTGGCTTTTATGAAAGCATTAGGTAGTTTTTTGACACTTCAATGTAAATCTGTCAACAGATAACTAAAATATTAAGGAAGAGAACATTTTTGTGACCAAGGTGTGTAAAGGCCCAGAAGTCTGGTTCATCACAAGGTGCCAGTCCAAAAGTCTAAAGGAATTATGTTTATTACTGAGCTAAGGAAGTCTGAATTTTGTCCACAAAATAAAACAAAGAAACAAATTAATAAAAACAAAGCATTCAATATCTTTTGACATGTCACTTCAATGCCTTGTGTACCTGGAGGCAGTGATCACATGTATATGACAACTTCTTGATGCTGACACAAATATTACTTGAAGTGTTATGGCCAAACACATCTTCACATCTACAATTTAATTTCTCTTATTTTTAACCCTTGGAGCTTTATTTCTAGTGGCCATTATTAAAAGAAAAGTGAACTATGTTTTCACTGTTCTATCAGTCCTAGTTATAAGAAGGTTAATAAGGATCAGTATTTTCCTCTGACATTATAAGAATAATTTGTATGTGGCTCGGTGGTTCATCCTTTAAAGTGGACATTGTAATACGATCATTGATTTTTTTCTAATGACTTTGAAGAGCCCACAAACGTAATACTTTACCAGGATGATGTTCTGGTTTTGTCTGGGATAGAGTTAATTTTCTTCTTAGTAGCTGGTAGAGTGCTGAGTTTTGGATTCAGTATGAGAATAATGTCGATAAAACACTGATGCTTTGGTTGTTGTTCAGTAGTGCTTATCCTAAGCCAAGGACTTTTCCCATGCTCTCTCAGGGAGCAGGTACACAAGAAGCCAGAAGGAAGTATGGACAGGACAGCTGAGTTGAACAGACCAAAGTGATATTTGACACCATAGAACGTCCTTATCAGTGTATAAACTGGAAGGAGTTGACCAGAAGCCACTGATCACTGCTCTGGGATGGGTTGACCCTCAGTCAATGCGTGGTGAGAAATTACTGGTATTAATATTATGAATATATTTTACTTTGTTTCAATTATTAAACTGTTTTTACCTCAACCCACAAGTTTTACCTTTTTGTTTTCTGACTCTCCTCCACATCCCACCTTGTGGCAGGGCATGAATGACTGTGGTACGTAGCTGATGCTTGGGCTTAAACCATGACAGAGGAGCTGCAAGAAGGTGTGAAATACAAAACCAAAATGCCTTGCTGGGAGAATCAAAATTGTCTCTCAATCTCTTCTGACTTGCATGGCTTTTTGGAATTTATATCTCTGTGTATAATCCTCCTTCTTTTACTCTGTCACCTTTAACTAATACTTCTGTTTACCTACTGAAATAGTCAACAACAAAATATTAGTACAAAGAAGCGTGCAACTATCTTATCAATAGGCTTTAATAAATTTTGGTTTTTTTTAAATTACACTTCAGCATAATTATTCCTTTGGATTTCCTAGAGGACAGACAGCTGCTAATTTAGGTGGAAATGGCCTAGACATCCATAGAGATAGGGGCAGGGGAACTGGATCATGGGCAGTTTTTTGAAAGCGAGGGTTTAGGAGACATCCTGGATCTATGGGTTTGCTTGCAGTTGCTCCACTAAGATGAATGGGAGACGTATAGGTTCAGTGACTTTGAAAATGAGGTTATGTAATCTCTGCAGGGGTCCTTGCTTTTGTTCGTGCTCTCATCCCCAGTGCCAAACAGAAGCCACATGTCTCAAAGAGATTATAGTTTTTCCTCCTAATGTTTTGTGTCTTTCACCCTTTCTTGTCTTGAAATCTGGAGTTCACCCATTGCCTTGGACTGGATCCTTCAGACACCATGTTGATTACACAGTTACATTTAGACAGAAACAAGTACACCTTTTGGGGGAGAAGGGTGACAGGAGTGTGAACTATAATTTGTTCTATTCAGCACTGAGGTTGTCTATAGTGCTATGCAATGTAGTGCAATTTTTTGTACAATCCCAGAAAGCTGCAGTTTTTCCTTATCTTCCTATGTAAGAAACAAAATGCTAAATTACATAATTTCTAGCATAGAATTGTCAGGAAAGGCATTTTTTCATTTAATGTATTGGTTTAGTCAAAGGCATTTCTGCAATAATTAATAACTTAGATTCTATTAATTTGGTGCTTAAAACCAATTGTTAATTTATCTTTATCACAATAATTACTCAAAAGAATGAAAATTTCACAATGAATCTTCAAGCTCATTATAGATCAAGGACATATGGACCAATAGATGCATTTGTTACTTCTGGAAAATGAAATTCTTATAGAAATTATTTCAATGCAGTTGTATAAAATGAAATGTAACAGTGATAGTCCAATACAGGAGCTTTAAGAATTAAAGAAAACATGTGAAGAGTTAAAATCTGTAATTATCTTTTTTCTGGTACTACTGTAGACCAATTTAGGGAGTCAGTTGGTCTCCATTTTCTTCCCTACCAGAATTATTTACTTAAGTTCCAGTCAATTATATCTATGTAATGTCACTGCAGGCCTTAAAAGACAGTGTAGTGGCCTAGAGTTATCTTGGGGTTTAATTTTGCTTTTGGAATCTTTATTACCAGTGATGACGTATGAAAAGGAAAGAGCACAGCTTGGCTTTCAAAAGCTGGGGTAAATTTTTTTGGCTGATGCTTAGGATGCTTACATGCAAAGCCTTTGTAAACTGGTCACAGACAATGTGCAAATCCATAGAAAACAATAAAATATATTTAATACATTTTAGAATCTAACTACAGTTTAACTTGTAGAAACTGCAGAGTTTGTGTTGCGAAGTTATTCTAAAATATTTATTTACATGCCTTAAGCTAAAAAAGTTTATGGCTACAAAGAGCAAGATCACATTAAACAAAGCAACAGGTTCCAAGTATTCCATTGTTCCTCACTGAACTCAGCAGTAAGACCTTTTCCAAGAACTGGACCCACAAGGAATAATTGGTGACAGGATATATTCTAACAAAAGATGAATTGATTTTCCTAAGAAAATTAGAAGTCCTTAAAATAAAGCTGAAGATTTACTCTACTAAGGTTGGACCAGTGTACTTTATGTGCACTTAAATAAACTCCTTAATTACTGAGAGGACACTGCAATTGATAGTGATGACAGGTGTGATATAATTAGACCCTCATAAATCCTCTTAAAAAGTACCAAAAAAAGTTGATCTTCTGTCCTGAAAATGAAATGCTGAACAGTTTGGATTGCCACCTGTCTTTGAAGAAATATATTAAGTGCACAGTGTCATTAACATTTGTAAAAATAAATATGCTAAAGCTAAATTAGCCACTTGATATTGCTCTAAAGACTTAACAGTAGATGTGTCCTATGGAAACCCTGAGCCATGGCAGAAAAATGTGTCCTTTTCAAACTCTGTTGGTTTCTAAAGCATTTACATTTGTCACTTCATGTTTTGTCCCTAACTGATGTGATTTCTGTGAACTGATTGACATCTCCTTTCTATTTCAGGAGCTCTGTAGTCCACTCATCAGTTTTCGTTTGTTTGTCCCTATAGACATTGATCCTACTTTGCTTTTCATTGCTTCCCATCCTAGGTCTCAACAGCTTTTCAACATTTAATGTGATTCCCTGTACATTCCATTCCCCTTTGTCTTCCCCAAGCTTTCTTTCCATACACTAATATTCCCAGTGTCTCTGCTGTCCTCACACCACAGTTTGTCATACCTGTTCTCATGTACCTGCAGCTTTGGGTCCCCCTGGTCAGCCTGGGGACTGTTTTCCTTTTTTCCATGGGAGCTGCAATTTCTAATAGTGCCTGAAAGTTACCCTCTCCCCTGTGGCTCTTTCACCTTCTAGTCCCTCTTTTCTTTTAAAACTTATTTTTGCCTCTGAGAGATGTATCATTTAGAGCATCAGCCAATAAAAATCTACCAGGAAGATGGTTAGAGCCAAGGTAGGAGGAGTTTTGTTGCAAGGTATTAATTTGTTATCAGTTCTGTTCTTTGAGCTGCAAATAATTGGAAAGGTGTTTCTCGCTGCTTAAGTAAATAGATGGCAAAGACTTAAAGTTTTTTATGATCTTAATTTTTTTCTTCTGAGAAATCAATACATTTTTGCCCACTGATTCTGGGATTTGAAACAGGGATCACATGGGATATACAAAAGTGCATGGACAAAGAAATGCTTTATATTCAACCAGATTTCTTATAAACATAGTTGGTCAGTAAACAAAAGTAAATATTACTGTCTCCCTTCCTCCATTCATGAGTAAGCAAGTGAGTAAAGAAACAGGATGCCATTTTACTTAGTTTTTATAGGTAATTATGGTTATCCATTTAGGCTTAGCTCTCACCAATGGATTTATGAAGCTTGCTCAGATTATCTTCTCACTTTCTACGACCAGGTCTCTCTTTCCATTTTTTGTTGTCTTTATCTTGTCACAGATATAGATAGTAAGATTGAAATCGATTTAACATAACTCTCAACATCGACAGTATTTCAGTTAGATGGTCTTTAGAGTTGAAGAAAAGAAAGAAGCATTTTTAGGTTATGATTCATTTGACCCTTTTCAGATGTCTACTTTGGGAATGGATGAAGCATACCAAAGAAGTGCCTCCACTACAAAGAAAACCTAGAGGGACTAGATCAGATCTGACACTCTCATTGTCATCTTTGCATTTACTTGAATTAGGAATTTCAACTTCATGATTAGAATTGAATAATGAAATCCACTTCTGTATGGAGATAATACACAAGAAATCTCTATCATGTAAGCCTTTAAACAAACCTAGTCCAACACCCCTACCATGGGCAGGGACATCTTTCAATAGATTAGATTGCTCAAATCCTCATCCAATCTGACTTGAACACTTTCAGGGATGGGACATCCACTGTTTCTCTGAACAACTTGTTTCAGTGTCTCATCACCCTCATGGTAAAGAAACTTCTTCCTTACAGCCAATCTAGATTTACACTCTTTCAATTTTCAAGCACACATTGTGTGCTGTCATGACAGGCCTTGACAGTTAAATGTTTTTCTCTTTCTTATAAGCCACCTTTAAGTATTGAAAGTCCATAATAAGGTCTCCCTGGAGCTTTCTCTTCTCCAGGCTGAACTCCAGCTCTCTCACTTTTGTCTTCCTAGGAGGGGTGCTCGAGCCCTCCCATGATCTTCATGGCCTCCTCTGGATCACTCCAGCGAGTCCATATCCTTCCTATGCTGGGGGTTCCAGAGCTGGACACAGCACTCCAGATGGGGTTTCATAAGGGCAAATTAGAGGAGGAGAATCAGCCCCCCCAGCCTGCTGGTCATGCTTCGTATGCAGCCCAGGAAGCAGTCAGCTTTCTTGTACCATGTTGAACATTATTCTTTGTGTCTTTTCCCACAAATGAACTCTACTTTCAGTGACAGCACATTATTGTCCAGGGGTAATATGTTAGAAATAGAATGAAGGATGAAGCAGAATAGTAGGAATCCTCTAAAATCCAAAATATTATTTATAAATAATGATATCTTGTAAATAAAATCTAATACAATAAATCCAAAATAATTTCCAATGTGTCTTATTAAAAAAAGCAGAACTTTTCAAAAAATGGCCTATGACAGTTTCTTTACTTAGACCATGTTTGCCCTTAAAACAATTTGCTGACATAGCTGGGCTAGGAAGACGTGAGATGTTTTCACCATGCTGAATGACATAAGTATGATAGCAACTTCCTGGATGTAGGAATGTTCCTTAAAGAGCAAAAAAAGCCAATTTGCAAGTACATCTTATTCTGTTCCTGGAATTAAACTCCTTTTGCTGTTGCTCTATCTCCATGGTAAGGATTTACCAATAAAACAAAAGTTAGGATCTGATTATTAAGAGATGCCTAGCCTGAATTAAGGTGCAAACGAGAACATATGCCAAAATCAACAGTCCAGATTTTATTTGACAGCAAATGTGAGGTAGAGAGAGAGATCAAAATAGGAAGGGGGTGTGGAGAGGGGGGAGAGAGAGAGACAGAGAGACAAAGAGAGATTAAGCAAAGATCCCACTACATGGTGGATGGATTCTGATGGTGTCCCATTGGTCCTCTTCTTCTGGTCTTTGTGACAGTGAGGGTCCTGAGTCCTTCTTCTGGAGGTAAAGCTGTAGACAGTTCAAGCCCCAGCTATCTAAGGGGTGGTCACAGAAGTTCCTGCAATTTGGGCTGATGTAGGTTTAAGCAGTAATTTCCTTTCTCACAGTTTCCCACAGCAGGAATTTTGTCCAGATGCTAACCAAACCTTTACCTCCATTAGGCCTGGAATTAGCTCCTTCCTGCTGTGCTGTCTGCACTTATCTAAAGTTCTGTTGTGGTGGCTTATCTTGTGGGTAGGATGTCTTGAGACATGTAACTCTGTTCTTTAGGTCCTCACAACACAGTATAATTATTTTCCAGCAAACTCTTGTAAATCTAGTAAATACCTTCTGCCTTTCAGAACCATCAATCCTTAAATTCTTGCTTTTGATAACCTTATTAATCAGGTCCAATGAAAAACCTTTTTTTTAATTGACCATATAAAAATATCTCCATGTCATATTTGGCACAAGTTCATTTGACCTTTTGTTGAGGACCTTTTCTGCTATACAGCCAATTTATACTGGTCTCTTGAGTGGTCACTTATCAGATATGTATAGTCATTCAATAAAGAAATGCTGTCTAGCTGAATGTGTGCCAAAATGTTATGATTTCCTCTCTTCATTTCTGCCAAATAGTATGAAGATTACTGAGTAATCTTTGGCATATTGTGTTTTGTCACTATGCACGACCTGAATGTATCCAGACATATGTTGTACGAAGCCTTTATCTCTTCCTTTTCAGTGGGTGGGAGAAAGTCAATTACTTATCAAGAAACTGCTATGTTTAATTCTTGAGGGTATGTAGTTCAAGAAGATAGAAGAATTTGCATATTCAAGACATTCCTTTTGAGTGCAATCCAGTCAATCCAGGCAATTCCTGGTTCTGAAATCTTCTGAAAAGTTCAAAGAAATTATTCCCAACATTGAGAGAGGAAAGTGCATGCTGCTTTGTGCACTGGTAAAGAGTACAACACCTTTCCCACATCATTTGGAGTACATCAGCTTTTGCTGGAATCAGAGGACAGCTGAGTTGTTGAACAATATGATCTTGTCAGCTTCGAGAAAGTAAACTAGTATAAGCAAAGACAGGGTTTTGAATGATCTAAGTCTACAGATCTAAATTCAATTTCTAAATTATCTAATTTTAATAACTTTGAGTTGAGTCTTTTTTATTGTTGTTGTTCAATTTGAAATTAAATAATATGTTCAATGTTGACAATATGAAACTACAAGAAAAAAACCCAGAACCATTTTTAATGAGAACATTCATATGAGACACTATACCTATATGACTTATAAAGAAAAACATCTGTCTCCAGACAAGCCCCTTCAGACAAAGAATGTTTTATAGCTTACCATCCCTCCTCTTCTGAGTGTGTCAAAGCTGCACTGCTGTTCTTGGGAGGATCCTGATTTATACCCTGTGTTAGCATAATGTCCATTGGAGATGTGGTTACACCAGTTTCCTGTGCATGAAGTTGTCCCAACGACTACCTTTCAAATCAACAAACATCTCTGCCACTAAAACAATCTCCCTGCTTTTTAACTAATTTATGGGCTACCTGTGAAAAAGAGAAAGCCTGGTCCCAGCTGCTTGGACACTCTCTTCTACCAAATTACTCTGTCTCCCCAGTTACTCCAGCATGACCATTTTATTATTTTTTACATCTATAAAAATGATCCAGGCTAAAGTCAGAGCAAGGGACATAGTTTTGTGTGACAGAAACATGATACTATTCCATCTGAACTGAGATTTCCCTGGGATTCAGCACAGCAAACTCAGTGTGATGAGAATGCCGCCTAGTAAAAAACAAATAAGATCTCATTCAGTTGTGTCTAATAGATATTTTTATGAGAGGTGTGAGAAAATCTCATCTTCTGCCAAGCCCTTAATGGTGTTTACTCTTACCACTAAATATTGCAAAATTCCTTTGGGAGGTTTCTAATACATAACCAACATAACTTCACATACATTATCCTGGAGATTCCTCATAACTTGCCACCCCTGCTCTTTTACCTTATGTGTTATCTCAGAGTTAACTCTTTCAATAAGCAGGAGGGTATGAGGAGAAACAAATTTATTACACTCTTATCAGGTTAGGTTATTGATGGCTGTCAAGAGCTGTGTCATTTAAGTCAAACAGTATAATCCACACTATTAACTGTACAAACCATGGTCTGAAGAGAGAAGTTCCTGCATGTATTGAAGGTTTCTTTAGGCAGTGAAAATGGCAGGACCTAGAGATATGCCATGCCACTTATGCTGATTCAAATGGGAGGTTTAATTACCTCTAATTTTGTTATACCGTAGTACAGCAATGGAAAGAAATATCTGTTGCTTTGCTGTTGGCTAGCAGAGCTGAGGAGCTGACCAAAACAAGATAAGTTATAGCAAACAAGGTTCTGTCTGGCACCTGGGGCTATTTAATTAGCCAGAGACTGAACTCCAATGAGAACAAATCACTAGAGGAAAGAGTTATTTTCCTTGTTTCTTTCTCAGCAAGGAAAAGTTAAATGAGGTAAAAGTTCAGATAAGAGCTTATGATTTTTCCGTAAGAATAGGAATAAGTTTTTTGCTTTCTTTCTTTTTCTGCTGTCTCTGTGGTGCTGAAACCTTTGGACCAGAAGGAAATGAGATGACAGCTGGGTTCTTCCTCATGCAGGGGTGAACACTTTGCAGCACTCACTGCTCCACACTTGTCACTGCCCTGCTGAGTGGCGTGGGTGTGAGAAGTCCCTCACTAGCTTCCAGCAGAGTGAAATTTAGACACTTTAACCTGCTAGTCTGAACTAAGCTGATTTTATTGCCATTGGATTAGGAAGCAGTTGTATGAACAGTGCTTTTGGCTCTGCAGAGGGATCAGACTTTTCAGTTTTTTCACCAAAGTTGAAAAATCAGCAAAAAGGAACAGGATATTTGGGTGGCTCTACAGAGCCCATCAAGTAATTTTTTCCCAAGTATGCTTCAAGACTGAGTTATGGACTAGTTCTGTATCCTTTGGCTGGTGCTTAGTAAACATGACAGATCCAAAATATACATTAGCAGAAAAATCAGTATGACAGGCAGCCACTTGTTTTGGGAAGTATTAAACAAAGGCTAATTTAAGGCATGAGCAAACTGATCCACAGTCAGAGGAAGAGGGAGAGGAGTCTCCCACAGCTCCTCTGAGTTAGATTTCTAATTTGAGTCACCAACATAGGCAATCACTTACCCAGGAATCCCAGTGAATCAGACACTCATTCATACTGCTCTTTTTTCTGTGAGAAGATTATGGAAGGAGTGGGGCTGAAATGTCTTAGCAGTACAGATCAGACACTGGTTAAGATGGATTAGAACTATGTTTGTTCTGAGTTTGTTCTGCCTGCTGTAAATATTCTTCTCTTTGATGGCAATCAAATGTTCACACTGACATTAAGGTGCCCAGTATTAGAAAAAAATTGGCACGCTTCTTTTCTGAAAAGTTCCAAATGCATCACTGAATGCTCTTTACAGATGTTGTACACATAGAAATTAAATAGTTGGTGAGATGCTGTTTCGCTATATATAAATGTATGTATATAAATGTATATAAATTCTCTATGTATAAATAATTCTATGAAATACAGAGTAAGCACAGAGAAAGAGCCCAAGAGTGAGTAGAAAAACCTACAGGTACTCTAGCTGCACATCCACTCTGTACATCCTAGACACATCAGTTAGGTAAAAAAGTGCGTTTTGGATAATTTCTTCTCTGATATATACCTGCAACTCAGATTTACAGAAGACCTCTGCTCCTGAGCCAGCGTGACTTCAAAATCTGTCTCTGTATAACTTTCAACTTTAAAATATGATTTCAGTACCAATGACCAAGAAGCTTCCCTCTTGGAGCATCAGAAATCATTCAGCTCATCTGCAAGTTCAAGAACTTCAGACTTACCTCACTCCTTTGGAGACAAAAAAATGCTACCATTCTCCCAATGTGCTTAACTAAAAAATACATTTTCTATGAAAAAAGCTAAAAGAATGATCTAGAGTTGTGCTTCTGGGCTTGGTGGATCTGAGCAAATTTTCCTTATGCCTTGAGAATGATTTGACCCCAAGTGATTAGATACAGTTTGGCTTACTTTTCCATTTCAGAACTTTAGTCAGGTGCGAAAAGTAGCCTTACTGTAAGACAAGGACTAGAGCAGTTGCACTGATGAATTGCTTAATTAGATCTTTACAGCAAGTAATATATCTATAATATGGTTGGTTTGATAGATAAAAAATCCGATAAAAGGCTAATTTTTTTTCTTAAATATTTACATTATAAATACATTAGTACCAGTGTTCAGATACGGAAGCTTGAACCAGCATTCTGTACCTGAATTTCAGGTGCAAACAATATTTAGTTATTCTAGTATTTGTCTAACATTTCATTAATTAGATTTTTACATAAGGAACAAATGCAAGAAAAGTATTTGTCTGAAACAGGCCAGCCTTCTTTTCCTTGTATCTGTAATTATCAGCTGAGAATCTTTTCAGTCTGGGTGGCATGCAATGTGTTAGTTATTCACTGCTTGAGATTTGAGCTTAGTTCTGACTGAAACCATGAATAAAATTAGCTTAATTTATTTTGATTGTAATAAGTATTTATCTGTATGACAAGCCTATCAAAGACCTCGCCACAATTTACAACATTTCCCAAGGTAGCACTTGTAAAACAACAAAGATAGGGTTGATAGACCCATTTTATGCCTTTTGGCAGGCTTTTGTGAGGAAACTTGCCATGTTGTGTGTGCATTATGTTGTTCTCACATCCAGTTAATGGGTTTCCTACCACTGCAACAGGAGACCTAAGAACTCTCTTAAAATCTCAAAAATCACTCAGAAGTTCAAATTTAAACAGAATATTTAACTGGAAATATAGAAGGTCAAGGAAATAGGCTTTTTTTTTTCCTTTTAAATAAACTGTAGAGTAACAATTTTAAATAAGTTAGAGGAACTTATGTACAGACTCCAGTACATTTCTTCTTTCCAAGTTTGTATTTTTTTTAACTCTTAATATTGTTATGGTGTCTTATATATTCTTTATTCTTATCATCATTATTGACAACTGTATTTTACTACTTCAGTGAAATGTACAACAGAGCTGTTAAGAAACTGAGCTTCTTTTGGCAGACTCTCTAGTCTCAGTTTTCCAATTTGAATTTGAGTCATAACAAAATTTTGAACAATATCTCATATTAAAGGAATTCCACAAACTTGAGATGCAGGAAAGTCATCCAGCTTGAAAACAGACTAGTTTGCCTTTTGACAGTGTGAGTCAGCACTGCAGGTATTGATTCCAAACAACACAGGCATTGGAGACATATGATGACCCAGTTTTAAAATGCATATTGTTGATTAGAATAGTCATTTCATTTTGGTGGTAGAATGAACAATACTGGACCACGTCCAGGCCCTTAAAACAGTTAATGGCTGCCCTTCTCCAACAGATGGCCACTGTGTTTGTTTTATGGGATGGTTTGGATCCATGCAGCTTTCTGCATCACCATCTTATTGCAACTAGTTGTGCTGCAATTGGAAGAGCCACTTCCACAAACAGATTACATGATAGTGTAATTTATAGAAATAATTATCAGCATGCAATCAAACCACTGTAATGAAAGGGTTAATTTTTAGTGATTTGAAGAAAGTGTTGGAGTCAAAGAACAGTTGCTCATTCACTGATGGACTAATTTGCTTTGTATTATAATAAATTTGGTGATTTTTGATAGAAAAAAGTAATGTATACATGCCAACTACTATTTAGATTAATGGTACTGTGACATTAAATTGCAGCATGAATGAAAAGCTGATGTGTTTCAATGCCTTGGCAGCTTGCAGTGACCTTCAGGAGAAATGAAATGCTGTATTGGCTGAGGAAACAATTGAGCTGAAACCGGTCAGGCGCAGTAAACTCAGAGATAGTCTTTCCAAATTAAAAGCTGTTACTAGCAGCTCAAAACAAGGCAAAAAGTCAGAATATAACATCTTGCTGCAAGGTGATTTTATGCTCAGATTAAAGGGAAAGGAAAAAAAAGGCTAAGTTCAGACCTAAAGGAATTCCCATTAACTTGAAGAATTTGGAGATTAGAATGAACATTAACACCTAAAGGTAGCTGGTGTATGAACACACTGTAGAAGCCATAATCTGTTGAAAATCACTGAGATAAATTTAGGCTACTGACCTTTTAGTGCATTAGGGCATGAAATAAATCACTGGCTGCAAGTAGTAAATTTGCTACAATCTAAATGCTTTCCAAGTACTTCTAGCTGTAGAATTCTGCAGTCAAGAGCACTACATACCAGGAATAACCTTTTAATATTTCAATTACATCTAAGTATGCCTGACCCAATCTTGCATTGTTACATACCCCAAATTTTTGTTAATACCAATGAGTATTTCAGAGAATGAGAAAGAAAAAGTCAGGCTTTAAATCAGTCAGCTCAGCAGTGTCCTCATAAGTTAATGGTTATTTACATACTGATAAAAAGTTCAGCTTAATCTCTAATAAATTTCCACAGATTTCAGATGCAGTGCTTATAAATATATTCAGTATTAAAATTCACTTCATTGGATCACTTTCTTTACTGGATGTGTGCTGCTTTACAGGTGAGTACCCTGAGGAGGTGAGCCCAAAGTGTGGGAACTAACTAGCTACAGCTGAAAGTTCCAGTCCATGCTTCAAACAAAAGTGTTTCAGGAGCAGGTGTTGTAGTCCTGCTTATTGTGCCCTGCTGACAGAGAAGGTTTCTTTCTTTCTGTTTTAGCAACACCATTGTAAGAAGTCTCCTGAACTGCAGACAGTATTGTCACCTTCTTTCTGACCATTCCAGAGCCTTCACTTTAACAGTTTTAAAGAAAAAAGAGACTTGATGACTTATGTTTCGAGGAAAAAGTTACATCTTCTTCTGTTCTTTGGCATTTTCCTGACTCTAATGTCATTTACACGTTTCTCTTTGCAGAAGAAATAATAATATAATCCACACAGCACACATCCATCTGTAAATGTCAAAGTGAATTCCTCAAGTGTCAAAGCTTCATTCTTTCCCCTGATAATTGAGTTGGGTATAGCATTGACTGGGGAAGCATGGACTGTTTCTGAGGACCTTAGAAACCATTGTTCCCTTGAAAACTCAGAGGAGTTATTTGGGTTCAGCACTTTTCAATATAAGATTTTGGAAGAGATAAAGACAAGTGCTGTCTCACTGCAGCATGACATAATGTTGGTTTTATTTTTCTAGGCCAAATTACAGTCTCTTTGTGAGGGGAACTGGAAAACTGTATAGAAGGAAAAAAATTTTCTTTGTCAGCTGAAACTCAAAGCTCATTTACTTCACCAGGTCAGCAGCAGTAGAGTGGCTCCCACCTTGGCTGGGGCAGTGAATAGCTCCTCTTCTCTTCCAACTGACAAAGATTTTAGAAGGGCAGTGATGAGCTTTTAGTAAAACAAATTTATTTATAGAGTGTTATTCAGGGAAGGGTTCTGTATGTTAAGGATTTTAACAAATAGCTGCACTTATATAATTATCAGATTATTTTTATAGGTTGGATGTTTTTTCTCTTTAAAATCCAAGGGATCTAGGCAGTCATGCCTGATTTGCAGTGTTACACACTTAGTGCATTTTCCCTTCCCTGAAATGACTATTCAAAGCATAAGCTTTTATACTGCTCAGGGGAATACAGCTTCTCAGACAGCTCTCTTGTGAGACTTTCAGGGAACAGCACAGGGGAAGTTATTTCCTGCACAAATTTCTTAGCAAACCCAGAGAGCTGAAAATTCCAGGTTTCCTTCAACTCTGAGGTCGTACTAGCATCTAAAGAGACAAGAGAGGTCAGGTGTCATAGACTGGTTGCTCCTTAAAAGTGCATGCATACATACATACATACACATATAAATATATACATAAAGCTACTCAGATTAACAACAGTAAGGATAATATGAGTAGTCACATGTGCCCTATGACCTGCCCTTAATTCCTGATAATCTTGCTTGCAGTTGAGATGCCATCTTCTACTATGACTATTGTCATCCAGACCTGTTTAACTTTACACTAAGATGCAATGAGGATTCTTTATTCTACAACATCAATTCAGAAAAAAAAGAAGGAAAAGAAAATACCCCAATACCTTTATATCGCTTTTTTTAAATTGACTTCTAGTCTGTTTTTACTTTTCAAATGTTCAAAATCTGTTCAGGAAGTTCTTATATTTGGCCTTTCTTCAGTGTTTGGCTTACACTATGTCCACAGAAGTTTGGAATCTAAAACCATAATGCACCTGCCCTCTCAGCATATTACTGGAGTTCAGAGCTCTGTACAGCTTACTTGGCTCTCTGCATAATGCCCTGCTTGGCAAAGATATTCAGATAGCATATCCTATTTATACAGTGTTCTCAGCATTTGGTGAAGTACAGAGTGGGAGGATCAGGAGCATGCTATTATAATAGTTGACCTTGCATGCAGCAATCAAGGCAATAAATAAGTTACAAGAATTGTAAGGTACGTAGAAATGGCAACACAAAAGAGGAGAGGAAAAGCTAAAAACAGAAAGGGACACTGAAAACCCAAAAGATGAAGATCATTCTCATTGACAGCAATCACCAAATATGTATATACCTTTTATTTCAAGCTAATTTTTGCAAGGATAAAGAAGAGTTTTTTCATCTTAGTCTCCTTTGTCACTGATTTTTTTTGTTTTGTTTTTTTTTGTTTCCAGTACTCTTCTCATCTTATATTTTGCTTCTTTATTTTTAATCCTCCTACTCCTGAGCTTTTGGGGATATTTTTGAAACTATATTGGGGATATTTTTTGAAACTATAGAGGATTATGTGTAACATAATCCTTTCTTGTTTGACTGTCCAACTTGGCAAACTGTGCAACTATCAAAACTTTATCAAAGTTTGAGATTACCAGGTATTGATTTTAGGTGGGTATAACATTACAGGAAAACAAGGGGTTTATCTGCAATTTTTCAGAAATGTATGTATCCTTATCTAGCAATGAGTGAGAGACAAAGGAGTGATTGCCTGTTAGGGGGTTTTGTGCTAGTCTTACTGGGGCAAATATTTACTCATAAATTCATCATAAACAGGAGGCTTGGTAGTCAGTATATTATTTATTGGATAAAAAATCACTACTAAGCATACAAGGTTTGCAGCAGAAGAATCACATCACTCTCTGTGTTATTTAGTTTCTCTTGAGCAATTTTGCAAGTATTGTCTTTAAAAATACAGGATACGGCCAATAGAAGAAGGCCACAAACTGTGACATAGGTCAATACAAACTGAAAGTCCACTAAAGGTTCAAAAGAATATTTGTCCCAAAAAATTGTATCAAAAATCCATAATTTTTTCTGACATTGAAAATGTCAAAACTATGCACAGCAACTGGAAGAGCACAACCTGAATAATTACTCTGATTTTTCTGTATGCCCAGCTTGACATAACCCTAAAAGTCCAAATTTTGTGCAGTCCTGAACATAGGCCTTTTCAATGGATATCTCAATATGTGCCAGTTTGGATAAAGAAAAATTTAGTTATATAAACTTTGAGGAGTTGAAAATTTTCATGTAGATGTTTCTACTATATAAACTATGTTACAGCCTTATAAAGAGGAACGCTACTAACACAATCTTGAATAATTTTATAAAGAAGAACACCACAACACAAATGCTGACACTGTCTTTCTTCTTGCCCAAGTACAGTAAATGAATCACATGGAGGGTGTAGTCCATGCTCCAAGGGGACATCAAATGCATCCAGTATGCTTTTAAAATACTTGCTTTATTTATTGATGAAAATGCATTATTTTTATAACAGTGTTTATTAATTTAAATAAAAGTGCTTCCATGTATGCATTGCAAGTGTCCTTTTGAAATCACAGCAGAGGCTGCTGCACACTCCATTATTTAAACCTGCTCTACTTTTGCTTTGGGCTCTTTGTTGTCTTCCATGAATTCTTTCCTCATCTATCATCTGTTGTATTCACTTTCTTTTCTGGAGGAGACTAATCCATTTGCTCTTACTGATCTGGAAACGAGGAATCAGTAGTGCAAACTCAAAAAGCTCAATTAAAATCAAGGCACTTCGCCTCACTGTGTTGACTGTACACTGTTATTTGATCTTCAATGTAAAGCATGGCTGGACCCATTTAGTGATGAGAAGGGAAACAGGAGATTCCAGTTTTAATACAAGCCAAGGAATTATGGTGAAGCTGTTGGCAGAAGTCAACCTACAAAAACTGGAGGAGCAGAAAGGCTTAATTTAGTCCTTTTGTCACTAAAAAAAAAATAGCGGGATTCCAAGAAAAAAACCAGCCACCTTCAGCCAAGACCAATCTTTCATTTCAGAAGAAGAGAAAGAGAACAAAAGATACTGTCTTCTTCTCTCCTGTCAGCCAGAACTCTTCCTGAAAACTTCATAAGTCCTTCCTGGAGTGGGTCATACCTATTGCTCTCCTCAGTGAGCCTTCTTTCCCATGCTGATAGTCCCTCTAGTCACTCTTTGAAGCTTAAATGTGACCTTTGATGCTCCAGCTCACAACAGCAGAGAGCTAATTTATTTATTTTTAATTTCCAGTTCTTTAAGCTCTGTCTCTGTTTTAGATGCAGTAGTTAAAAACCTACATTTCCCTGAATCCTAAATGAGCAGTGGGAAGCATCCAAAAGAGTTCTAAATATGAAAAGAAAATTGAATTCATCATTTAGCTGCACTAATTAAAATTTTTTATTTGTTCAAGTGTCTTCATTGTTTATTTTAATATCAATATTTTATTAGGCGTTGAGAAAAGAAACTGCAGTTCTTGGAAAAATGCAAATTCACTTGTGTTGCTTTAAATAAAAATGCAAATTCCTTCTTCCCACTTATCTCTTCAAAAAGAGAACACAGCACAAAAAAAAAAAAGAAAAAATTCTTTCTACCACTTGCATTTCCTTCTGTGTCCTTGGCCACACAGGACAGTTACAAAGGTATAAACCTAAAGCATTAATTAAAATGACCTTGTTAAACAGGTGAAAATCTATCTGTGGATATTGTTTTCATCTTAGCTGTGTATTTTATGATACAATAGGGGCCAGATTTATGAATGAAATCACTCTTTCACTGATATAAAGTGATAGACATATGAACACAGACACAGAGGTCAAGGCATAAACTAAATCACTTCACTTTAACTTAATGAAAAATATAATTCTTATATTAACCATCATTTAGGGCACTGTGGGTACCCACCTCTTCATGAAGCTGCTTTATAACTCTAAAGAATTTTAAGCTCTTCAGGGAGAGGATGTCATCCCTTGTCAGAAATTAATATATTCATATGCTTGAAGCATAAAGAATATGTCCATAGTGCAGCTACAGAGACAATTTCAGCGTACCATGCGGGCACAGATCTAGGATTAAACTTTATAGACTGCTACTAAATTGCATTGGTAATGGCAACATAAACCTTGGGACAGGGTAATTTACCCTACTTGAGTGGAGCATTTAGGCACACTCTGTTTTAATGTCCGTGCAGGTGCCTATCTCAATATAACTATCAGCTTTGACGTATTAGCGAGTGACCGGGTGACAATATGTTACCAGGCATCAGTGGCCCCATGATAACAGTGCATTGTGCATGCTCCATTTCCTCATGATGAATGGGAGGTATTTGATATGGGTTACCCTCCTTAAGGAGAGGAAGCTTCTTGACATGTACGGAGGATGCTGCTGCTGCAGAGTAGGATAATGCGTAGGAGCATCGGAGCAGCTGATTCCCAGGACTTCATTTTTGTGTTAAAGATTTATGTGAGATCTAAATCCAATTTAAGTTAAATCAGTGCAATTCTACCCTGCAGGTGGAACGTTAAGATTGCTGCATTAGTGCACACTAAAATCTGTTTTGGTACAATCTGTGATTTAAACAGTCACCCAGTGGTAAATGTAAGTGGGCATGTATTCTGTCCCACACAGAAAGGGAGTAAGTCACACCAGGCTAAGGCCAAATTTACATTACAGGTTTTACTGGCATATCTATATTAGCCAAAAGCCTGACAGTGCACACTCTGGTAGACACAAGTGTAGAAGTGGAGGTACCTGAAAATATGTAAAAAAGGTGTTAAGAATCTTAAGATTTTGTCAGCAGTAATCTACATTCAAAGTTGTTACTCTTCTGGTCATTCTAGATATAACACCCTTGATCAAAACAGTAAAGAAGCCAGAAGTTTTAGTTAAAAAGTCAACAAAAACTATTTTGACAGTATATGTTGTTCTGTTCAAGGAGCTGACTTAAGTTATACCTGCAAGGAAAGCTGTTTTATCAGAGTGATCTATTTCTGTACTACAAATGAGTGACTGCTGTAATTCTATCAGTGCAGCTCTTATCACCAAACCTGCTAAGTGCAGCCAGGCTCTCAAGGTAACTTATTTATCATAGGAAGAGGAAACGTGTTCTGGAGAAAAGTATACTGGCTGGAATACAGTTTTGCTGATTTAAATTGCCTTGTCAAGAGAAGTATTTTGCTTGTCATATTCTACCACAAACAACTCTTACATTGGCCCTGGCCTGAAAAAACTTTTTACAGTGTAAATGGTTTTATCAGGTCTTATACCAATATATCACTTTCACTAAAAAAGTTAAAGTAATAACTGCAGTGTCTATGTAAAGTTCTATTAAAAAAAAAAAAAAAGTTCTAAAAAAATTGTTTTATTAAAAAAAAAATCTGTCTAGGCCAATATTTAGGCTCCAAATTTTTTTTCTTTGGAAGTTGTAAGTGGTGGCTTGGTTTTTTCACATAAGCGCTTAGCTTTCTGATCTGGTTAACTTGTGATGCCATATAGATTTGCTTTGCTTTTTTT